>OZ018330.1:162846571-162966571 GCA_963969495.1 Ceratothoa steindachneri | reverse complement strand
TATATATATATATATATATATATATATATATATATATATATATATATATATATATATATATATATATATATGTAGGGGTGTAGACCGCTACAATACCCCCCTCCGAGGGAAAGCTCGCCCAACACAAGGTATTTACATAAATTTTAGTTTATATAGTGGCGAGGCCTCCTTACAATGCGTCCAGAACGGGTTATGGTGTCAATTACCTGACTCGGATTGCGTGTCAGGTGGCGATTAGTAGTCACGAACGAGGACCGGAGCGTGGGGTGACTAATGTTCTGGACCTCCAGAAAAGGCGACTGTCGGGAGTTGCCCCCGTGAGGGGCGCGGTGATTTGCCATCCTGGCCGCAAGGCTAACGGGACTCAGCACCCCGTCCGACCCCAGCTTAGCCTCTTCTTCTCCCTTCAAAATACTTGTTTCCTCGCTTTTCATACAACCTCTCCCACAACTTCATCTGGTCAGCCTCTAATTTCACAGGGTAGATGCTGACCTTCCTCTCAGCCAACCGTCCCGGATCGGGGCTGAGGGGGTGGGGGACAATGTTCCCTAACCCCTGAGCTCAAGTCTGGGGTGGCTGGTTTTAACCAACCTGCTTCATCCCCACCCATACCTCCCTACATCCCTTTTCCTCTCCTCTTCATAATCTATATATTTTACGCCGTGTCTAAGGTGGAGCCGCCATGCTGATGGACTGCCAGGCCACCAGGCGGGAGGGTTGGTCCCAAATGGCGGCGCCTGGCTCTGCCGGGCTTGTAAGCACCTCTCGCAGTGCGAGCTACTGCGAGAGGTGTGCACGATTGCATCCCGTGTAAAAAATAGGGTCGCCATGCCCAATGATGAAGATAAGAAAAAAAAACTCAATCCCCAACTTCCTCTGAAACATCAACGGAGCCGCCCTCGGGCAGCTCCAGCAAAAAAATGGAGATCCCGCCCCCCTGTGCTTGCACAGGGGACGCTCCATATTTCTCTTACTGGAAAGGAGGGTTACTCCTCTCCTTCGCCTACGAGTGCAGAGAACTCCCCCTCACCCCCTTCTCGAGGTGCTTTCGGGCACCTCATTTTTTCCAGCGGCAGTCCCCTCTTTTCTTTCCAAGGAGACTGCCAAGAAAGCCAGCACGCAGCCCTTAGCCAGCCGCTCCCCATCGAAGCGGCTCGGTAGGGCAAACCCCCTTAGGGGGGAGAGGGAAGCATGGCCCCTTCGGTCGCTTCCCTCAAAAGACCTGCTGGCAAGAATATTAAACCTTGCCGGGGTTAAGGCCTGTGCCTCCCCACAAAAGACTCTTGACGCTGCCAAGGGGACCTGCGATGTCCTGGGAGGGGATGGCCAACTGGAGGCCCCTCCTGTGATAGACATGGTCCTTGAGGAGACCCATCCTCAGACGGTAGGGCCTTCCATGGGGGGGAATCCGAGCTCTGCGCCAAGCACCGAATCCGAATCCGCCCCTATACAGGGTCCTCCTCAAACGGCTGAGTGCTCCGAGGCAGTACAAGGAGGGGAGGGATCTCCTCCGGATGATGCCCCTGCAACTACTAGGACCTTCTCCATTTCGGAGAAGGACCTGGCTGAGGACGGTCCATCTGGCCTGGGGGCTTCTACCTGCGGGGGTGAGAAGCGGGTTCATTCCCCGCCCTCCTCTCCAAAAAAGAAAATGACGAAAAAGACCAAAAAAGATGAAGACTCGGAGCTCCTCTTCATCCGCGGGGGCTAAGGGGACGGATGGGTCTGCTGCCACTTTGGCAAGTGACCAAGCCAATATCGGCACATCCGGCCACTCTGCCCCCCCGGGTACGGAGCTCCTGACCATGACAAAGACGAAAAGTGCACAGGGCGGAGCCTCGATGACATCGGGGCCCCTCATTCAGAGGTTACCTGGCGTTTTCAAGCCCGGTGGCTTCAAACGCCTTCTCTTCATTCGCTCCACTGATGGCAGCATGTTGTCCAAGAGCAACATGATCCATCAGAGAAGAGGATTACCTAGTGCAATTGGTAGAGAGCCGAAGGTAACCCGTTTCTCGGACGGGAGCCTTCTGACGAATCCCGCCGAGGCGGCCAAGATACCTGCTCTTAGGACACTTCATGGCACCCCGGTGAGTGTGACGCTGCACTCTACCATGAACTTTGTGAAAGGAGTAGTTTACGCGAGGGAACTCGTTGACTTCTCCATTGAGGATATCACCCTAGAGCTGGCTGACCATGGGGCGGTCAAGGTCGAACGTGTGATGAGAAAACAGGGAGGAGCCTCGATACCCACCCCTACACTCTTCGTCACGTTCGACTGTGACAAGCTCCCGGAGTCGGTGTGTGCCGGTTGGTACCCCTACCGCGTGAAGGCATTCGTCCCACTGCCGCGGCGGTGCTATTACTGTCACCGCTTCGGCCATACGAATCACTCATGTAGACGTGCAAAGTCGGGGTCACCCGAATTCTGTGTAAATTGCTCCAAGGTCGCACACGATAAGTCCAAATCGTGTGTGGCCAAGTGTGTCAATTGCGGAGAGCCGCACCCTGCTTCTTCGAAGCAATGTGGTGCATATCTCCTTGAGAAAGAAATCCTGGCCGTTCAGGCCCAGGATCGACTCTCATTTCGCGAGGCAAAGGACTTAGTCCTGGAGCGCCCGGCTCTGCCTGGGACGTCATATGCCTCAATAGTTAGAAAGGCACCCTCTGCTCCTGGCCCATCCAGGCCAACGAGTACGGTTGTTTCTGCGCCCATTCGGAGCCCTTCTGCAGGCTCTACCCAAACCAGGCGCTCCCCTGGTAAAGCTGGCGGCAAAAGGGGTTCATACCCTGCCCCGGCTAAAACCAGGGCTCCCCGCTCTTCCCCCAGCGGGACCATTTCTCGTAAAGCGAAACGGCCACGCGCCTCCACCGAGTCGTTAGACTCACAGGAGGCAACACCCCTGAAGATGGTTGATAGCAAATCTTCCGGGGTTCCTAAAGCTGTTCCCCGAAAGGAGGACAGCAACAAAGGAGCTTCGGCTCTTTCGCCCACGCCCCGAGGTGGAGCGAGTGGCTCGGAGACGGTGGTTCCTCGAAAAGAGGGCCCCCCGCCTCCGAAGCCGTAACACCCGCCTAAGGTTTCGATGCGGAGGGAGGAAAAGACTCGCATGGAGAGCCCAACCTCCCCCAATAAGTCCTCGAAGGCGACAGCGCCTTCAGCGCTTTGTCCGGCCAACAGCGCCCGGGGTTCTGCCCCCAGGAAGCGTACGGCTATTCCCGTGAGGGTCTTCAGTTCGAGGAGGGCCCCCGCCTCTCCAAGCTAGGCCTAGAGGGCATATTCCTTCAATGGAATTGCCGTGGACTCCGGGCCAACTGGGAGGAGCTGCGGAGGCTCGTCTCATCCCGTTCCCCGTTAGCTATCGTTTTGAGGGAGACCATGCTAGGCGCGTGCCCCCTGCCCACCCTTCCGGGGTATAAGGGTCTTGCGACCCCACCACCGCGGGATGGCCATGCTGGGGGATGCGCGGTTTACCCCCGGCATGATGTCTTCGTTCTTCCTTTCTCTTTAGATACCTCCTTTCAGGCAGTGGTTGTGCAGCTGCACCGGGATAGGAGATATACTCTGATTTTTGCGTACATTCCACCGTCAGCTGACTTCAACGCGGGGGACTTCCGCCGCGTCGTGGCACGGTTGCCGAGGCCCTATATCTTGCTTGGAGATCTGAACGGCAGGCATTCTCTCTGGGGAGATTACTCCATAAATCTCAGGGGACAAGTCCTTGCCGATCTGATCGAAGAGCTTGAGATGGGTGTCCTAAACGTGGATGAGTTTACGCATCACTGTCCGAGAACCGCTTCATTTTCTTGCCTCGACCTATCTTTGTGCTCTTCGGATGCACAGCCTGATTTTGATTGGGAGGTGGTCGATGACCTCCATGGTAGTGATCACTTTCCCATTCAAATATCATTTTCAGGGCAACTGCCGCCTGAGAGACCACCTCTGTGGTGCTTGGCGCAGGCGCGGTGGCCTGCATTTCAGGAAATGACTGAATTCTCTATCTCAGTCGAGGAGTTTAGGTCGGTAGATAAGGCCGTTGAGTTCTTCTCCGGCAACCTTATCGCCGTGGGCCTGACTACTATTCCTAGGACGTCTGGCCGTTTTGCACGCCGACCACTCCCATGGTGGTCGGCCGAGTGTGAGACGGCCCTCAAACAGAAGCGTTATGCCTACATGCGCTATAAGCGCTGCCCGAACGATTTCACTGTCGCTGGATTTCATCGGGCTAGGGCTAGGTTCTGGTATATTTCGAAGCACGCCCGCCGCTCTTCTTGGCGGGCCTACGTGTCTTCACTAAACGAGAAGACCCCTTCACCTGAGGTGTGGAAGCGAGTCAAAAGGATTCGGGGCAAGTTCTCGCAGGACCCCCCTCCCGTTCTCCAGGAGAATGGGGCCGCAATCTCGGACCCCGCGTCCGTGGCGGAATCCTTCGTGACAGCTTTTTCCGCATTCTCTAGCCGGGATGCTGCTCCAGCAGCATTCAATGCACGTCGTCATGTCGCGGAAGGCCGCCGACTGGACTTTACCCCCAGAGGCGGAGAAACCTTCAACGACAAGTTTACTGTCAGTGAGTTGCGCTCCACTCTCGCTTCGTGCGCGGACACCGCCCATGGCCCGGACGATGTCCCGTACACCATGCTTCGATACCTGGGTGGGCGAGGCATGGCCTTTCTGTTAGATTTGTTTCACAGGTCCTGGGTAGAGGGTCTTCTCCCAGACTCCTGGCGAATTGCTACTGTGCTCGCCTTCCGCAAACCCGGGAGAGATCACTCTACTCCGACCGGTTTCCGCCCAATTTCTCTAACCTCTTGCGTGTGCAAGTTGATGGAGAAATTGGTATATGTTAGACTAGCCTTTTTACTGGACAGCTGAGGCCATCTGTCTTCTGCTCAGTGTGGCTTCCGTAAGTTCCACTCCATGTCGGATGCTCTGCTCCGACTGAAAAATGCCGTCTGCGAGGATTTCCTTCGTTGACAGCACTACGCTACGGTGTTTTTCGATCTGGAGAAGGCCTATGATACCGCATGGCGATACGGTATCATAGGGACTCTCCACACGATGGGGGCGAGGGGACGCCTCCCAATGTTTTTATCTTAATTTTTGCGAGATCTTCGATTCCGCGTACGGGTGGGGGGAGCCCTCTCCGGCCCAAATGAGCAGGAAGAGGGTGTCCCGCAGGGAAGTGTCCTCAGTGTCACACTCTTTGCCCTAAGCATCAACAGCATCACCTCGGTGCTGCCGCAAGATGTTCTTGCTACGCTCTACGTGGACGACCTTTCGATCTCTTTTGGCGCGGCCCAGATGCCAACTCTGGAGCGTGGACTCCAACAGGCATTGAACCGCGTCTCTCGCTATGCCAATGCGCACAGGTTTCGGTTTTCTTTAGCTAAGACTAAGGTAGAGCACTTCTGCCGTTATCCACGGCTTCACCCCAATCCATATTAGTTTCTTAATGGGGTGCGCCTGGATGTGGTGGAATCGCACCGTTTCCTTGGTCTTGTATTCGCCCGCCTTTCACCTGGGAGGCTCATATTCGCAGCCTTAGGGTCTCTTGTACCCGCGCCATGGACATTCTCCGTTCCGTGACGTTCAGCGCTTGGGGCGCTGATAGGGCTACCGCCTTACTTTTTTATCGATCCTTTGTTCGCTCGAAGCTCGACTACGGATGCGAGTTTTATGCATCCGCAGCCGAGCGTTTATTGCGGAAGGTGGATTCAATCCACCACACCGGCCTTCGCCTTGCGACCGGTGCCTTCTGCACTTCCCCCATTGAGAGCCTGTTGGTCGATGCTGGGGAGATGCCACTCGCTCTGCGCCGCGTGCAATGCATCACTCGCCTGTACGCGCGAGCCCGGCGCCTCCCTCAGTCGCCAACAGCTCTCACTGCATCCGCAGCTGATCTCGATGGTGCCTATGCCGCCGAGAGACGCCAGTCATACCCTAAGCCCTTTGGGCTTAGGGCCAGGAAACTCCTTCGAGAGTTAGATATAGCGCTCTGGCCGGTGGCGCCCCTGGTTCTGCCCAGGACGCCACACTGGAGGGTACCACATTTGGCTATTTGTCGCCACGCCTCTGCTCCCAAAGCTTGTACTGCGCCGGGAGTATTGCGTTCAACCTTTATGGAGCACACATCGTGTCACGCTGGAACCGTGCCAGTGTTTACGGATGGCTCCAAGTCCCAAGAGGGGGTCGGCTTCCACGCCATATTTCCTCTGTTTGAAGTCAGTGGGGCTCTACCAGGAGCTGCGTTTGTCCCCACGGCCGAGCTGGTGGCAATACACCACTCGGTACGGGAGATTATGCGATGTGCCCGGTTTGGAGACTGGATTGTGATCTATAGCGCCTGACAAAGCGCCCTGAGTGCTCTCGGGGCATTGTAATCTCCGCATCCCCTGATTCGCGATATCCGTGACGCCTCGGTTATGGCGAGCCGGGCAGATGTCGAGATTATCTTCTGCTTGGTTCCTGGACATGTAGGAAATGCGGGGAATGAGCGCGCTGATGAGGGCGCCAAAGAACCCACGAGGACCCCTCGACCAGACCAGCGTCTTGCTCTTCCTCACACCGACTACATGGCAGGAATACGGGCAGCTCTTCGGACTGTTTGGCAAAGAAGATGGGCGACGGTCGAAGGGAACTTAAAGTTGCGTGTCATTGCGCCGCGACTGTTTCCATGGACCTATCCCCCAATGCCGCGACGGCTTCAGGTCGCTTTCTGTCGTCTCCGAATCGGACACACTCGTGTGACGCATCGCTATTTGATGAATCACTCGCCTGCGCCCTATTGCGATGACTGCGTCGTCCCCCAGACTGTTTGGCACATTCTTGCGAATGTCCCACTCTGTGTGATCTTCGCGCACGTTAACTGTCCCGGTACCGGGATAGGCGGGGTCGCTACCGCCTGTCCTTTGTACTCAGGACGAGTGCATGCACATTGACTGGTGGACTTGTTGACTATTTGGGGGAGGCCGGCCTTCTCCCTTTCATTTAACTAGGTTTAGTTGTTGTTTTTGTTATTTCTTTATATTATTGTTTCCTGTTCGATTTTTTAAAAGTAGCCTAGAACTAAGCTGTTTGTTTACGGCGACTCATGCCTAAGTGGGCAGTCACCAGATAGCCCCTTAAAAAAAAATCAGGAGGTCATCTATATAATAAAATACGAAGGGAAGACCTCTCAGAACTTGATCCATGAAGCGTTGGAAGGTCTGACCACTGTTACGAAGCCCGTAAGGGTATTCGGTTCATGACGAAGGAACCAAATTGAGTGGTGATAGCCGTCTTAGGGATTATCATCAGGATGAATCGGGATTTGGTTGAAAGCGCGAGCCAAATCGAGCCGAGAAAAAAGGAACAACCGAAGAGAGCAGAGTTAAAATCCGATAAGAAAGGCAGAGGATACCTATCCGGAACTGTACAGGCATTGAGTCGCCTGCAGTCACCTACAACTCTGAATTCCCCGGAGTAGACTTGGGTACTACATGAAGCGGTGAAGCCCATGGGGAGTTGGATGGGGAAGCGATCCTGGCCTCCATCATGAACTTAAATTCCTGCTTCATTAGGGCAAGTTTATCCGGGGCCAGTCGACGGGGACGTGAGAAAACTGGTCCTCCTGTCGTCTCTATTATGTCCACCACATTGTGCTTAATAGGTCTGTCCTTATAATGAGGCAGACAGAGGCTTGGGAACTCTCGCAAAAGTTGCTGGAAGTAGGGATCAGTTGCAGGGAGACCAATACAGAGGAGAGAGATGATAGAAGGAAAGAAGGAACCAGCAACAGTTAGTGTCGTGGTTTTGTCGATAAGCTTGTGGTGACGAGAATCTACCAAAAGGTCATGAGCGAAAAGGAAATCGAGGCCCAAACTTGGAATGTCGACGTCGGCAAAGATGAATGCCCATGGGAAAACACGACGTAACCAGAGAGAACTCGAGGATACGCCTCCCATAAGTCCTTATGTCCGATGAATTGGCAGCTTTAAGGACAAGATCAGAAGAAGTGCAAGCTTTTTCGACTGAAGAGGCTGTAATGACACTGCATTGAGCTCCAGTGTCAAGCAGGAAAGAAAACCAGAGAGTGGGTCATGAACACTAAAATGAGAATTGGCCTGAATAGATGAGGCTGCAGAGGTGAATTTAGTTTAAAGTTCCCTGTGCTGAATGTGAAAATTGGGTAAGGGAACCCGTAGAGTTTTGTCAAATCGGAGGTGGTGAGGTAAGGTTAAGTTGAGATTGAGGTGCAAATTAAGCATTTTGCTGTTAGTTGCATGGGGCAGAGCATTTTTTTTTGCTCAGGAGCCGAATTTGAGGTGATACCAACAAAAGCTTAAAGGCTGAAAGATAGCAGCATGAGCAGCACGACCAAAATGAGGTTTAAAGTTGTGGGCATGAAATGATGCATGGTAAAAGCTGCAAGGCTGAACACAGCGGACAGCGTTGCTCCCATAATTAGAATGGTACCAGCAGCCACCCTGAGAGTTGTCAGGATAGGGGGAATTAGGCCTAGGTTGGAAATGCAACTGCTGTGCCTCACCTCTTGTGCTGCTGTTTACTCGTTGGTGTTGCCTTTTTCGGGAGGAGGAACGACGTCTGACTCCTCCTTCCTGCTCACAATTGTGCTCTCGGTGAAGACCCGTTCGCACCTTTAGGTCCCGAATATCCATCTCTATCCTCTCCGGAACGGATGAAAGACCCTAAGCCTGGGAGGATGAATCATGTGGGAGTCCGTATCGGTTGTAAGGAGTCTCGGCCGCTGACCTAAAATGTGAAATGGATACATGTGAGTTTTTTTTAACATTAGAGTTGTATGATGTGCTACGCCCCCCATTTACATTGCTAACCGTCCTGGTGCCTTCATTCCCCCAGCTGACAAATGGATTGTTATACAAGAAGTCAGCTGCTTCTGGCATCTTCTCCACGTTCACAGGGGAGGACATTAGTATAAGGGGCTTAATTTGGTCCGGCATCTCATGCATGAATATTTCTGTTATGAGTGGCTCGAGTTGGTCGAGCTGTGCTCCCTTAGAATATGCCAAGGCATTGAGATGGTCCAGAAAGTGCGTGGGGCGACTGTCCCGTGTCTCCTGCGTATCAAGAAGGATACGCAGAGCCTCAATTTGTGACCTCCCAAATTCCTCCATGAACGCCCTCTTGAACATTCCTCATGATCCAGAAATACACCCATTAAGTAAAATTCTCTTAAAAGTTGTAAAAATACTTAGAGGTAATCTCTGCGCTACGATGATTGTCTTTTGATCTTCAGGAACTACCTGGTGTAGAAGGATGAGCTCCACCATTTCCCACCAGCCAATGGGATTTTGTGGGTCGAATGGCGAAAGTTGAACCGAAAAGGGAGTAGGGAAGGGGCGTTGTTGGATGGTAGGCGAATGAGGGAGGATGCTTGCGTGTGCACCGAACGTGGATGAATATGTCGTTGTTGTTGCAGGGGGAGATGCTTGGGTCGTTGTTACTATGCCGGAAGTTGGTGCGTAGCTTGGAGCTCCGTTATAATCCATTAACAAAAAAATAAACGTGTGTGTGTTATGCACAAATTCGATTCATGCGCTTAAACGTAAAATTAAAAAAAAAAAAATGATTGAAAATTGGTCACTCTTTGTATTTATTATAGTATAATATAATTACTTTTAGGAAATTACTAAGGGATCACTTAAGAGTGTTAAAGTCAACTAAGGATTGAAAACGAGCACGTGTGGAAAGTCACTCGTGAAAAAATAAAAGTCCACGCGAGAAAAAAATGGAACCGAGTGAGGCGGGATGCGTTCTCAGAAAAATACAACACACGTAACATTGAAAATTAATTTAATTTTACGAATGAATGAATGAATGGGAGATAATCAAACTAGTCTGGGCACCATTTATAGGTTTTAAATGAATATTGCGTCAATATCCTAGACAGCTCTTAGACCACAATAAACATAAAACCAATAATTTGTTATTCAAAGGAATAAATTGTTAAATGCTAACGCGAGTCTAAATTTGCAGATTAATTCCTTAGGCCTAATCTGGGCGACGTTGGGGAAATACTTAAATTAAAAACAAAGAGTCTTAAGAAAATATATATTATTGAATAAACAGTTAGATTATTTAAGGGTGAATTTATCAAGTTGCAATTTATGATTGGATTGAGAATTACACGTAAATTAAATTTGAATGAGTTAACGGGAATGAATTTACAATTGATAAATATGGTTTGGTATAATTAATAAATGATAAATAATAAATGATAATTAGATAATTGGTAAAAAGATTATTGGTAATTAGAGTATAACAAATGATGATTGATAATTGGAAATTGGATAATTAGTAAATAGAGTATAACAAATGATGATTGATTATAATTAAATTTGGTAAATAGATTGGATTATAAGTAAATTTGTAAATAGATTGGATTATAAATAAATTGGTAAATAGTTTACAAGTAAATTGGATTGGTGAGTAATTGGATGATAAATAATTGTATTATACGCACTTGGATTGGTAAATTAATTGGATTAAAGCAATTGGAAAAAAATAATTGGTAAATTAGATTTTAATGGAGTTGAATGGTCTGTAAATGAGACAAAGGAATCAAGCATTAATTCGAGATTCTTTGGGGAAATAATTAGCTAAACAATTAAAATTCAAATATTTACAGATCTGTTCATCGGTGCAGCACAGCTGAGCGAATGAAGCTACATGGCTTATTTTTAAGACGCTTGCGAGAGCGGGTGTACCAATCTCCCGATTTAAGTCAGGGTTACCAACCCTTCTTAAATTTATATATATATATATATATATATATATATATATATATATATATATATATATATATATATATATATATATATATATATATATATATATATATATATATATATATATATATATATATATATATATATATATATATATATATATATATATAATATATATATATAATATATATATATATATATATATATATATATATATATATATATATATATATATATATATATATATATATATATATATATATATATATATATACCATATATATATATATATATATATATATATATATATATATATATATATATATATATATGTATATATATATGTATATATATATATGTATATATATATGTATATATATATGTATATATATATATATATATATATATATATATATATATATATATATATATATATATATATAATATATATATATATATGTATATATATATGTATATATATATATATATATATATATATATATATATATATATATATATATATATATATATATATATATATATATATATATATATATATATATATATATATATATATATATATATATATATATATATATATATATATATATATATATATATATATATATATATATATATATATATATATATATATATATATATACATATATATACATATATATATATATATATATATATATATATATATATATATATAATATATATATATATATATATATTTATATATATATATATATATATATATATATATATATATATATATATATCTATATATAATATATATATATATATATATATATATATATATATATATATATATATATATATATATATATATATATATATATATATATATATATATTATATATATATATATATATATATATATATATAATATATATATATATATATATATATATATATATATATATATATATATATATATATATATATATATATATATATATATATATATATATATATATATATATATATATATATATATATATATATATATATATATATATATATATATATATATATATATATATATATATATATATATATATATATATATATATATATATATATATATATATATTAAAAAATAAATATTTACATTTGTAGGGGTGTAGACCGCTACAGCCGTTAAAAACTATAAGTTTCACTGCTTCACTCCCACCCTCACATTCCTCACATACCCTTTCTCTCTCCGTTTCTGTCCATCAATTTTACGCCCAGCCCAAGGTGGAGCCGCCATGCTGAAGGGCTGCCTGGCCACTGGGTGGGAGGTGTAGTCTTAAATGTCGGCAGCTGGCTCTGCCAGCCCTATGTTCACCCGTCGCAGAGCGGACTACTGCGTGGGTGATTAACGTTTGTGTCCCGTGACAACTATAGGGTCACCCCCCCCCCCCCTCTGTGCTTTCTAAGGCGATCCTCCAAATTTCTTCTATCGGAGAGGAGGCTTACTCCTCTCGGCCTACGGGTGCAGTGGACTCCACCGCACTCTATTCTCTGCGTGCCAAGAAAGTGCGCAGGGGGAGGGGGCAAGGGATGGCAGTGCCCATCGGCCCGCGCTTCCTAATGTCCTGCTTGCATACGCGACGAGTTTAC
This sequence comes from Ceratothoa steindachneri, assembly GCA_963969495.1. Classification (NCBI taxonomy): domain Eukaryota; kingdom Metazoa; phylum Arthropoda; class Malacostraca; order Isopoda; family Cymothoidae; genus Ceratothoa; species Ceratothoa steindachneri. Next base: position 162,954,187 of record OZ018330.1, on the reverse strand, counting down.
AGTTGATTAGTTACCTGCCCTCCTTTCTTCCCTGACGAATACCTTCTCTCTGGAATTAGACGACAAAAAAGGAGAGTTGAATGAGATCCGTGATGCCTTGGGGGGGGGGAGTGCACTCGGAGACACCCTCTTGAGATGGATATGGTCCCTGAGGTGACCCAGCCCCACACGGTAGGATCTTCCATGGGGTCGACCCTGGGCTTAGTGCCAAGCACAGAACCTGAGTCCGCCCTTATGTAAGCTCCTATTCGGACGGTTCGGGTCCACGAGGCCTCACAAGGAGAGGAGGGATCTCCTCGCCAGCAGGCTCTCCTGTGACAGCCAAGACCTTCTCCATTTCAGAGAAGGATCTTCCCGAGGCCGCTCCATCTGGCCTAGGGGCTCCTACCGTCGGAGGAGAGAAGCGGGTTCATTCCCCCGCCCTCCTCTCCTAAGAAGAAAAAGAAGTGAAAAAAGACAAAGAAGACTCGGAGCTTCTCTTCCTCTGAGGGGACGGACTAGGCCGCTGCAGTTTCGGTATGCGAGCAAGCTAAGATCTCCACGTCTGGTCGGGCTGGAGAGTCCCAGACAACGACTAAAAGTGTGCAGAGCGGAGTCTCAACTACGCCGGGAGCCCTCATTTATATATTACTGGCGTTTTCGAGCACGCTGGCTTCAAGCGCTTTCTAGAAGTCGCGGTTCATAGCTAAAATTAGTCGGGGTGCTGCATCAGTTTTTTTTTAGCATGGTTTTAATATTGTGTAAAAGGAAATAAACATATAAAAAGAAAATTTTTAGGTAAAGTTGATAAAATCCTAAACAGAACAAAATCAAACATTTTTTACTTACGAACAGCCGAAATTGTTAAGGTTAAAGCTTGATCCATTAATTTTTAAAAAATATATTCTTGTTTTAATTTGTGCGAAAGATTAATTATTTTCTCCTTGATTTCTGTATGGCTACTGAGAAATTTTCTTCCATTGAGAGCATTGCAAGTGCATTTAGTCTTTCAGAATTCCTTAAATAAAAGGATTCGAAAGAAATACCAATTAAATTCTACACTTTATAACATTCAAGAATATAAAAACGTTTTTAAGCACAACACACGCGGAGTAAAAAAGAAACACTACCTTCCACCAGTACACCAGGATCAGCACTGCGTAAGCCACAGTGTTCTCTATCCGTAGCGTGCAGCTTCCTATCTCGGACATTTAAGCATGTGCACAACAGTCAAACACCGAGTCGCTGGAAATATGAAGCGCACAGTTCTATACAAGGATATTTGTTTGTTTTTTCATAAACTAGTGGATGGCTACTGATTTTAAGCTTAAGGATTATATTGTGTACAAGTATAATGAAAGAATTGAAGAAAAAAAAATCATTATATTGAATATTATCGATAATATCGAGTGGAAATAAGAGGTGCTGCAGTTCTGCAGTGCCTATATACGAGCCATCATTGCTTTCTTGTTATCTGCTCCACTGATGGCAGTATGTTGGCCAAGAGAAACATGTTCCACCAGAGAAAGGCACTAGCTAGCCTGAGTGATAGAGAGCTGAAAGTGACCCGTTTCTCGGGCGGAAACCTTCTGGCGAATGCTTCGAATCACTCCATGGCGGCCAAGATTAGTGCTCTTTGGACACGTGATGGCACACCGGTGAGTGTGTCTCCGCATTCTAGCATGAACTTCGTGAAAGGAGTAGTTTAGGGAAGGGAACTCGTGGACTACTCTATAGAGGACATCACTTTAGAGCTGGACTACCAAGGAGCGGTCAAGGTTGAACGTGTGATGAGAAAAAAGAGACGTGCCACGAGACCCACCCCTACACTCTTCGTCACGTTCCACTGTAGCAGGCTCCCTAAGTCGGTGCGTGCCGGTTGTTATAGCTCCCGGGTGAAGGCATTCGTGCCATTGCCGTGGAGGTGCTAGTACTGCGACATGAATTGCTCAGATAGACGTGCAAAGTCGGGGTTACCTGAAGTCTGTGTAATTTGCTCCAAGACCGCACATAAATTGATTCGTCTGCGGCCAAATGTATCAATTGCGGAGACTTCATCCCGATTCTTCGAAGCAATGTGGTTTGTATCTCCTTGAAATGGAAAGTATGGCCGTTCAGGCCCACGATCGTCTCTCATTATGCAAGGCTAAGCACGTGTTCCTGGCACTGCTTGGGACGTGTTGTACCTCAATGTTAAGAAAGACACCCTCTGCTCCTGGCCCCTCCAGGCCTACGAGCACGGTCGTTTCCGCGCCCATTTGGAACCCTTCTGCAGGTTCTAACCACCCTGACCACCCTAACTACCCCCATAGGAGGCAACACCACTGAACTTGGTCGTCAGGCCATCTTCCAGGGTTCCTAAAGCTGCCTCCTGAAAGGAGGACAGCAACAAAGGAGCTTCGGCTCCTACGCCCACATCCAGGGATAGGCTGGGAGGATCGAAGACGATGGATTCTCCAAAGAAGGGACCCCACCTCCGAAGCCGGCCGCCTGTCTATGGTTTCGAGACGTAAAGAGGAAAAGACTCGCATGGCGAGCCAAACCTCCCCCTATAATTCCTCGAAGGCGACAGCGCCCGGAGTTATGCCTCCAGGAAGTGTAAGGCAACCCGTCAGGGTCTTCTCTTGGAAAGGGGCCCCCGCATCTTCGAGCGTGGCGGGGAGGGCATATTTCTTCAATGGAATTGCCGCGTACTCCGGGCCATCTGGGAGGAGCTGCGGAGGCTCGTCTCCCGTTTCCCCTTAGTTATAATTTTGAAGGAGACTATAGTGTATGGTTATCAATGTGATTTATCGTCGGTTAATAAATCAGCCTAGATAGCATTTCGAAAACCATAACCATAAATTTTGTTTGATCGAAGATGTCTGCCGTTAGCTTTAGGCCTAATGCGACAGCGAAGTAAATTTTGGAATAATGACCTGGGCGTTAAGAAAGACAATTACACATATATAAATATATTCATCAAATCAACGAATGTACAGAGATAAGTAGGTTAAGTAAATATGGTGAATAATATGGTGAAACAATATAGAGTGAATAATAGAGTAAATAATAATATAGTAATATAGAGTATAATAGAGTATCTTTGATATAGTAAATAATATTGAGTTGTAAGTAATATAGTGTAGTAATTTAGAGTATTTTAAAGTATCTACAATGGACTGAATTGGGGCTGCAATGAGAAGTAAAAATAATTAGGACTGACTCTCGTATGGTCGTTTGCAAAGAATTGTGAGAGAAAATGGAATTAACTAAGTAAATGAATAATTGTAGAAGGAATGGTTACCGACCTTTATACGAAGAAAGCAGCGAGTTGAGTGGGCAGTGAGCGTGCTCTTTTGATCAAGCTGGGAACGTGTGTTTGTTTGTATGTATGTGAAATTTAAGAGATGTTGTTTGGAACAGTATACGTTAATTGAATTGACAAGAAAATAATTGAATTAATTAATTATTAAGTTTAACATAAATGATTTGATTTACAAAAGTTCAAGTTGTAGGGGTGGAAGATGTATAAGAGAAAAACTTCCTTCCAAAAGCGAGAATATAAATAGCCCATTAAATTACCAAGTCAAAACGGACTTCGCCGTAGCGTGACGGCAAAGTGCTGGCCTCTGAATTCAAAAGACCCGTGATCGATCCCCAAGTCCACAATTTTTACGAAGAAAATTCTCGAAGAAAACGGAGACAACGAAAAACGCTTGGAGGACAACTCAAGAAGACTCAAGATAAATGGATCGCCTCCAGAAGAAAACGGAACTCAAGGAAAATGACTTCAAGGGCTAACTCATCTCGACTCATCAAGAAATCATCACGTCATCAAGAAGCAAGAATAACTCATCTCAACTCATCCCGTCATCAAAAATTAAGAAGAAAACATCACTTTGTTTAAGAGATTTGGAAGGAATCATCACATCAAGATAAAAGCAAGTTATCATGAAAGCTACATTCAAGAAAAGAAAATTGAAGATCAAGAACTATCCCAGCCAACTTAAAGAAGAAGGAATTTCAGCAAACTAGAATAGAGAGTCAAGCTAAATGGAAGACAATGCAATGTTTCAAGGGGCAACTCCAGTCTAGAAATAAAACACCAATAAATATGCCCCCCCCCTCTCATAAAGTAAATTAATTGAGAGATTAAATTGACACCGTCAGAGTAAAATAAATGAATGATTAAATTAACAAAGTTAAAGGATTGCATGAATTATTTAAATGACAAAAGAATTGAATTTTATACATAATAAATGATGATATATATATATATATATATATATATATATATATATATATATATATATATATATATATATATATATATATATATATATATATATATATGATATATAGCAATGCCCAGAGGCATTGCTATAACCATGCTGGGCGCGTGCCCCTTGCCCACCCTCCCTGGGTATAAGGGTTTTGCGACCCCACCGCCACGGTATGGGTGGTGAGCAGGAAGATGGTCCATATACACCCGGCATGGTCTCCATTCTTCTCATTGCTATAGATGCCTCCTTTCAGGCAGTAGCTGTGCAGCTGTACCTGGATAGGAGGTATACTGTTATTTTTGCGTACATTCCACCGTCAGCCGACTTCGACGCGGGGATCTTCCGCCATGTCGTGGTATTGTTACCGAGGCCCTTTATCTTGCTCGGAGATCTGAACTGTAGACACCTCTTTTGGGGAGACTACTCAATCAATCCCGGGTGTTAGGTCCTTGCCGACCTGATCGACGATTGAGATAGGTGTCCTAAATGTGGATGAGTTTACGCACCACTGCCCGAGAACCGCTTCATTTTCCTGTCTCGATCTATCGTTGTGCTGTCCGGAGCAACAGACTGATTTTTTTGGAGGGGTGGGGTTGGGCGGGGGGGGTGGGGGGTAGCTGATGACTACTTAAGTATGGTGGCCACAACATCACTCACTAACCATCTACACAAACTCTTCAAAGTCTACTGGGAAACTGATAGCCTACCACAAGACTTTAAAGGTGGCAAAATTGTTACCATCCATAAGAAAAGAGGAGACAAAAGTGTATGTAGCAATAGCTGTGGCATTACACTCCTCTCCAATGATGGGAAAACTCTAGCCCGCATCATGCTGACACGACTACTTATCCATGTTGCACAAAAGATCCTGCTGGAATCACAGTGTGGTTTTCGAAAAGAAAAGTCAACCATAGATATGGTTTTCGTTGCACAACAATTGCAAAAAAAAAATGCAGGAAGCAACAACAAAACCTGTATATTGCTTTCGTGGACCTGACGAAAGCTTTTGATACTGTAAACCGCACACTACTATGGCAATTACTTGCAAAATTTGGCTGCCTACCCAATTATATTAAAGTACTTGCTGCACTACACAGCGGGATGAATGCTGTTGTTGTAGCAGGAAGTAAATATTCTGCTCCTTCTGAAGTGAGTGTTGGGGTTAAACAGGGTTGCGTTTTTGCCCCTGTAATATTAAGCCTGTTCATAGCTACTGTCACTCAACTCGTCTACAATAACATTATTGAAGACGAAGTGGGAGTCACTCTAAACTACAGGTTAGATGGAAATCTCTTTAACCTCGCCCACCTTCGTGCAAAAACACTAATTAACACCAAAACAATCATAGAGCTTCAATATGCTGATGATGCTGGGTTTGTCAGCCATACAGAACAAGGGCTCCAGACCATCCTTTATTGTGTATGTGAAGCATATACACGAATGGGACTAACGGTTGATACTGAAAAAAAAACAGCAGTGCTCTTCCAGCACACAAGTCAAAGTGTATGGCAGATAGCCAACCCCACAAATCACTATAGGAGAGGACCAATTGAGGGAAGTCCAACACTTCACATACCTTGGATCCATCCTGTCAACTGACTGCTCCCTGGATGACGAAATTAGCAGACGAATTGCCCTTGCCTCAGCCGCTTTTGGAAAACTTTCAAGACGGGTCTTCAATAACCACAACTTGACACTGTCTACCAAGCGTTCAGTATACCTAGCTACCTGCCTCTCCATCTAGCTCTATGGTTGCGAATCTTCGACACCATATAAACATAAAATCAACAAGCTAGAGAGCTTTCATATAAATTGCCTGAAACGCATCCTGGGAATTCATTGGTGGGACAAGGTTCCACATTTCAACATTAGAGAACGCATGCATACATCCTCAATGAAAGAAATCCTCAGACTAAAATAACTTCGATACACTGGCCACACCATCCGCCAGCCTGAAAATCGATTACCGCGAATCACCCTGTACTCAGAACTTTCTGTGGGAGAACAAAAAAAAAGAGGCTTAAGGATCACCTAAAATCCTCCCTCAAAGAGTTCAACATAATCCCAGGAACCCTGGAGACCAATGCTACCAATAGAAGCTCCTGGCGCGCCCTAGTACACGACGGAGCCAACTACTTCAGCACACCGTTCAAGACGACACGAACCAATACAAGGACCCAATATCTGCGATGTCTGTGGAAGAGGCTGTGCCAACCTTGGCGGACTCCGCAGCCATCAACGATCTCATCAAAGACGATAATCATCAAACTCATACATGTATGGAGTTCCACGTCATCGGCAACGATGGACAACATTAATCAGTAAGTAAGCAAGTCGATGAACTCCATGATAGTGAGCACTTTCTCAATAAAATATCATTTCCTGGGCCACTGCCACTTGAGACCCCGCCCCGGTAGTGCCTGGCGCGGTGGTCCGCATTTCAGGAAATGACTGATTTTTCTGTCTCAGTCGAGGAATTTAGGTTGGTAGATAAGGACGTTGACTTCTTCTCCGGCAACCTCCTCACCCTGGACTAACTACTATTCCTAGAACGTCTAGCCATTTTGTAGACAACCGCTTCCGTGGGGACCATCAAAGAGAAGCATTATGCCTACATGCGCTATAAGCGCCGCCCGAATGAATTCACTGTCAGTGAATTTCGTCGAGCTGGGGCTAGGTTCCGGTATGTTATGAAGCATGCCCGCAGCTACTTCTGGCGGGCATACGTGTCGTTACTTTAGGGGAAGACCCCTCTAGCAGAGGTGTGGAAACGAATACAAGGATACAGGGCAAATTCTCGCAGGACCCCCCTCCCATTCGCCAGAATGGGACCACAATCTTGGACCCCTCGTCTGTGGCGGAACTTTGCAACCGGTTTCTCTGCATTATCTAGCCCGGATGCTGCTCCACCAGCATTCAATGCACGACATGATGTTGTGGAGTCCATCGACTGGACTTTACATCCAGAGGCGAAGAACCTTTCAACGACAGGTTTACTTCGAGTGAGTTGTGTTCCGCTCTCGCTTCGTGCGCGGACACCACCCCTTGCCCAAACGATGTCCCGTACGCCATGCTTCGACACCTGGATGAGCGAGGCATGACCCTTCTTTTAGATTTGTTCAACAGGATCTAGGTAGAGGGTATACCCCTAAACTCCTAGCGAATCGCTACTGTGCTCTCCTTTCGCAATACGGCAAGTGGTCACACTCTACTCCGGCCGGTTTCAGTCTAATCCCTCCAACCTCCTGGGTGTGCAAGCTAATGGAGAAATTGGTAAATGTTAGATTAGCATTTTTTTCTGGACAGCGGTGGCCATCTATCTTTTGCACAGTACGGCTTCTGCAAGTTCTACTCACGTCGGATGCTCTACTCCAACTGGAAAATGCCCTCTGTGAGGCCTTCCTTCGCAGACGGCACTACGCAGCAGTGTTTTTCTATCTGGAGAAGGCCTATGATACCACATCATCAACGGCATCACCTCGGTGCTGCCGGAATATGTTCTCGCTACGCTCTACGTGGAAGAACTTTCGATCTTTTTTTTGAGCGCCGCCCAGATGCCAACTCTGGAGCGTCGACCCTAACAGGCATTGAACCACGTCTCTCGCTATACCGAAGCGCACAGGCTTCGGTTTTCCTTAGTTAACCCTAAGGTGGTGAGCTTCTAGGGCCATTCAGGGCTCCATCCTGACCCATACTTGTTTTTAAATTGCCTTCGCCTGAAATGGTGGACTTGCACCGTTTCCATGGTCTTGTATTTGCCCGACGCCTCGCATGGGAGGCACATATTCGCAGCCATAGGGTCTCTTGTACCCGCACCATGGACATTCTTCGTTCTGTGACGTTCAGCGCCTGGGTGCTAATAGGGCTACTGTCTTACTTTTTTACTGATCTTCTGTTCGTACGAAGCTTGACTACGGATGCGAGTTTTACGTATCTCTGCCGAGGGTATATTGCGGAAGGTGGACTCGATCCACTACATCAGCCTTCGCCTGGCGACTGGTGCCTTCCGCACGTCCCCCATTGAATGCTTTCTTGACGATGCTGGCGATGCCACTCGTTCTGCGACGTGAACAGTGGATTATTAGCCTGTACGCACGTGTCCGGCGCCTTCCTCAGTCGCCAACATCTCTCACTGCATCGGCAACTGATCTGACGGTGCATATGCCGCCGACAGACGCCAGTCATACTCTAAGCCCTTCGGGTTTAGGGCTAGGTAACTCTTTCGAGAGCTCGGTATAGCTCTAGGGCCGGTGTGGCCCCTGGTTCTGCCGAGGACGCCAGCATTGACCATTTGTCGCCACGCCTCTTCTCCCAAACTTCCACAGCGCCGCGAGTATTGCGTTCAGCCTTTTTGGAGCACACCTCGTGTCACGCTGGAACCGTGCCAGTGTATACGGATGGCTTCAAGTACCAAGAGGGGCTCGGTGTCCACGCCGTATTCCCTCTGTTTTAAGTCAGAGGGGCTCTGCCTGGCGCTGGGTAAGGCTTCACGGCCGAGCTGTCCCAATATACCGCTCGGTACGGGATATAACGCGACGTGCCCGGTTCGGAGACCGGATTGATTTCTAGCGACTCACAAAACGCCCTGAGTGCTCTCGGGGCATTGGAATCTCCGCATTCCGTGTTCACGATATCCGTAATGCCCCGTTTTGGTGACCCGGGTGGATGTTGAGATTCTCTTCTGTTGGATTCATGAACATGTGGGAATTGCATGGAAAGCGCGCGCCAGAGTCCGTTAGGACTGGGCCACCAGACCAGCGTTTCGCTGTTCCTCACACCGATTACATAGTAGGAATACGGGCAGCTTGGCAAAGAAGATGGAAGACGGTCTAGGAGAAATTAAAGTTGCGTGCCATGAACCCACACATCAATACCGCGACAGCTTCAAGTTGCTTTCTGTCGTCTCCGAATCGGACACACTCGTGGGACGCACCACCATTTGATAGAGCGCTCGCCTGCGCCTTCTTGTGACGACTGCGTATTTCCCCAGACAGTTCGGCACATTCTTGTTGAATGTCTCAGTCTGGGTGATCTCTGCGCATGTTACCTGTCCCGGTACCGTGACGATTGGGGTCGCTACCGCTTGTCCCTCGTACTCGGGACTGGTTTGTACACACAAACTTGTGGACTATATGACTTTTTGGAGGAAGCTGGTCTCCTCCACTTTATTTAACTGTTTGTTGTAGGTCGCATGTCCCTGCGCTTGAGGCGGGTATTTCTTTCCAGTGGAGCCTTCCGCACCTTCTCCGTGAAGTCTACTGCAAGAGTGGTGTGCTCCCATTGTCCTATCATCGCCCCCAGATTTGTATGCGATACCCGTCTCGTACAACAGGCTCCTAAGTCAGAGGTTTACAGACGCCTTTGATGCTTCTGAATCAATGGCAGCATTCGATAAATTGCCATTACCCCGTACCTTCAACCTCCCCAAGCTGGGTTCGCCGAGCCCTAGTTGGCGTGCTCCACTCCCAGTTTCCACCAGCATGTGGAGCCTGAATAATTCGTCCGTGGAACCTTGCTCCGTTAAGAGCGGGCGACTTGATACACATTACTGCCCACATACGGAGACGCTTTCAATTAACACCGAGGCGTGGGTTCTCCAGCCGTTTATAAATTTGTTTTTGCTGCTCTCAGCTATTCTTTTACTGATCCAAATTTTGCCTTTTAAACATAATTTTCTCCGACTCTACAGGGAGTGCCTTTACACTTTTCGATCTTTTAGTGCTTCTCATCCCTTAGCTACAGAAATTTGCAACTGGCTGGTCCAGAATACGCCCCTTTATCAGGTTCTATTTCGTTGAGGTCCCAGGCAACGAGAGGGCTGATCAGCTATCCTGGAGCCTGGATATTTCATTTCCTCTGTGTGATTGTTTTTCATTTGTGGCAAGACGAATGGGATGGGTGTTCATCCTGTAAATTACAGGATATCAGTATTCGTTCTTGGCTCTCCAGCCTTCAGACTACGGTCCTTAGGTGTGTCCTTTAGCCGTGTTCGCATAGGCCATACGCGATCCACCCACGGTAATCTTGTTTCGGTTGGTGCTCGAATCACACCTTGCTACCGGCTATGTGGTGGGGACCAATCGGTTGCATATCTTCTATTGGAATGTCATCATTTTACTATTCTCTGGTCGTCATTTCCCGACCCTGTCAAGTATGCCTCGTCTGCACCCCTTTCGTTGTCTTCCGGCAGAGGAATCTTTTAAACTTATCTCATAGTGGTCTTCACTCTTTTATAAATAATTTGCTCCCAAAAGTTCCTGCTGCCATTTAGAATCCACTTGGATTGTAAAACTATCCAATTTCTTTCTTAAATTGTATCACCTGGAGAAGGAAATCCGGGCCTTTCATGCTGCGGGTAACCTCGTGTCTCATTCCGCGAGGCTAAGGCCTTTGTCCTCATGCGCCCGGCGCTGCCTGGGAAGTCGCCTTTTTTTTTAAAAGGGACCCTCTGCTCCTGGAACTTCCGAACGTATGAGCACTGCCGTTTCCGCTCCCTTCGGAACACTTGTTCAAGGTCTACCCTACTGGCAGAGCTAGCGGTACAAAGAGTACCTACCCATCCTCGGATAAAACTTAAGCTCCCACAGCATGACAGTTCCCCTTAAGGCGAAACGGCCGTGCGCCTCGACCGAAGCGTTACGCACAGATACATGAGGGAACACCCTTGAACGGGGTCGTGAGACCGTCTTCCGGCGCTTTTAAAGCTGTCCCATAAGCAGCTTCGAGTTCTACGCACCCACCTAAGGCTGGACTGGGTGGATCCTCCGAAGCCGCCCCGCTAACCAGAGGGTTCGAGGATGAGGGAGGAAGACACGCACACAGCGAACCCAACCTCCCCCGAAAAGTCCTCAAAGGCGCATGGCCCGAAGTTCTGCTTCGCGCCATTTCCGTGAAGGTTCTCTCTTTTGAAGAGGTCCCCGCATCTAATCCGAGCTAGGCCTAGAGGGCATATTCCTTCAATCGAATTGCCAGACTCGGGGCAAAGTGGGAGGAGCTGCGGAGGCTCGTCTCCTCCCATTCTCAGTTAGCTATTTTTTCTTCTGCAGACCATACTAAGCGCGTGAGCCTTGCTGTGAAGCCGAGAAGGGAACCGAGTGCGGCGTTTTGCTATTGGTTATGGGCATAATGATGCGTGTGAAGGTACGTAACACCCCACATGGGGCCATCTCATGACGCAGCTGAGTTTTGTGTCCACTTTCGCTGTGATTAAACTCCTGCCTGAACGTGAGAATTCTCACGCCTATCAAGTAGGCTCGCGAGAGCTCCAATGTGTGGGCGTGTGCGAGGAGTAAAAATTCCTAAAAGGGGGGGGGGAGGTTGCGGATGATGGCTGTATGAGAGGGGCGCGCCTTTGGGGCCTATACCCAGGGCTGAACCTTGACTAGATTTCATGCCCCAGCACCATATCAGGATGGATAAAATGATGGGGTGAGAGCCTTTAGCTTAATCTGGAATAGTGGAACGCCCCCTCCCACACTCTAATGCGATGGACCGCGCCGACCCCTTGTGGTAAAACGGCCGTTAGTCTTAAAATATAAGAATACCAAATGAAAAGTAAACAATTTTATTTTCCTAAAAAAAATATAAAGGTCTTTAATTTCATACCTTCTGCAACCCCCTCCCCCGGTTCCCTCCTCATAGCAACGAAACTCCGTCTTCCTCTCGTCCGAGTAAATCTCTAGTAAGCCAAATCATCTTGGTTGGCAAGTAGCCATTTTTACCATGAAATTTTCCACTCAATCGCGAGTCTTTTTTGTGTAGCCATTTAATACTACTCGTCTTTATGCTGGTCCAGAAATTCTTGCAAGGTTGAGTCTTCTAAATGGATGCGAAGATTTTCAATTCCGTCGTAGCCTTTCTTGATTCTAATCAATTTATGGTCCTTGAATTCAGTTAGTTGGGCCCTTAAGGTCAGGTCAGAATTAACCAGGAAACTCTCTCGACACCTCTGGTATAAATCGTCAAATGAAAGACCTATGGAAGAAAAAAGAATCAAAGCTAGAAGATTGGCCTCTTACTCTATAGCTTTTCATTAGTCTATAGATGAGAGCCTGCGGCCTTGAACAGCACCGCACAAAAATCCATATATTGTTTTCCAATAAATTACACAAGAATTCAGCACTATGGATGTGATGAGTGACAGATGGGAGTGATACGCAGTGTGTTTAAAACGGAAATGCTGATGCTTGCATTATGTGAAACAAATGTGAAAGAGAATGAAGAGTTTATGTGGGATCAGATGTGAATCATGGCGATAAAAGAGGCTGTGCTGAAGCATGAATTTGATATAAAAGCTGGGAGCAGGTATGAAATGAAGTGTGCGACGATCCGATCAGATGATTGGGTTGTATAAGGCTAAGTTGGTTGGTGCATGGACGAGAAGACGTGATAAAATCGAAATAAAAGGGAAAATAAAAAGGTTATTTAGTGTCAGAGATGTGATGAAAAGGAGTGATTAAACAGAGTAGGAAAGAAGCAAATGAAGTATTTGGACAAAAGATGAATGAGGATCCTGATGGGAACAAGAAGCTTTGCTGAAAAGAGATGAGAAAGGTGATGAACCAGGAGAAGAATAGCTGTGAAAATACTCTCTGAATTCATGGAGGATCTCATCAACCCGCGCCTCAGTCTCTATCTAAATTGATGGAGGCTCTCCAAAAAATTTGTGAAAGTGAATTTGCCATTCAAGGGGTACCTTGTGTTCATTTCGAAGTAATATTTAACGTGAAAATATACCACTTTCGCTCATGTGTCTGTGCTCATCAACGCCACAAAAGCTATCCCCCCCCCCACGCCCTTGAAAGTAATGCATGAAGGAATATTACATTGCACACTGAAAGCATATTGAGTATGCTACATAAATTCAATTAGGAATTAGGACAGGTCCAATAGTCGCTTCAGCGTTGACTTTACCTAATCGGAACGTACGTCAATATAGTTGGTAAAACAAGATTTATAATGGTCCACATCCCTTGAAGTGTTTGGAGGGGCCAAGAAAAAAAAAGAGGGTGGTGGTGGACGGAGTCATAACCGACTTGTAAACATACCTGTGTAGTTTGCGTTACGTTGTTCACTGAGTTGGTACTTGGCTAGCAGAAGGAAAATTCCTTTGGCATTCGGGGTAAGCGATCTGAAAATGAAATTTGTGCGTTACATACGTTAAATGACCCCGACCCAGCGTTTCAAGTGAATTACACGAATGGGATTGGTCAGGGTTGTTCGAAGCACGAGGACACCATAATCATATTCTTTACCACTACTTCAAGGAAGAATTGTCCGTTCTTTTCGACAATTTAGTGCACGAGGAAAGATGAAATTTAGCATCTAAATGGTTGGTCGGAAAAGGCCTAACATACCAACTCAAAAATGCGTTCAAGAAAAAAATTAAATGATATTTCAAAAGGTTAAATATTACCCGAGTAAAGCTGGCCTATAGTAAACTTGCTATGTAAATGGGGCTGGGCTAGTCGACTAGCTAGTATCTGTCGATCCGATATTCTTATAATCTTATTAGTTAACTTTCCCTTCCTTTGGGACGAACAGCTCTTTTGTAAGTAGGTTGTTCTTGCTCTTAAATAGCTGTTGTAACGAGCTGAATGCTCAGTCATTCTTGTAGCCATTTTTTGTTTTGGGCGCATTTCACAATTGTGTGGCTCTTATATTGGTGCTGCGAGCACACCTACAGGTGGTCAGCAATTGTCCCCAAACCCTCGGGCTTATAGTATAACTAAACGCTATAACTTACTTGAAAACATGAATGAGGGAGGAGAGAGCCAAAGCGCCTGTCTGCTGAACCAGCAAGGAGTTTTCAAACGAAGTTTCTTCCGTGTATGGGGCTAATGTGGTTGCGTCCCACCACAACGGGTTATAATCACAGCGCATAGGACCATCAAATACTGCAACCGGGAAAAATCAATAAAAAAACTTGAGGACCAAGGAGCATTCCTTAAGTGTCCTACGGGTGGCAGAGACTGACCATGAATAGTTAAAACGTATAACATGTAAGAGGACTACAAAGTCACCTTTAACGAGTATAAGAACAATGAAGGACCAACACCAAAATGCCGTAATGTGCGAAACAAATTCCCCAAACATACTTAAAGGAGCATTGATGTGGTCTAAAGAAGCGATGAGGAGGATCTTGGAAAGCGAGGCGAGTTTACTGAGGACCCTTTGAGCCTTCTCGTTCCTCAACATAGGCCCGTCCAAGTTATGAATGACCAAGAAAAGCGGATCGCAATCTGGGCTTTGGTAGTGAGACATGACGAGGCGCAGCTGATCGCCCACCCCTTGAGCATGGCTGTGAAGACCAATGATACTTTCCAAGATGGTTGCCAGAATCTGCATTATATAAACGCTATCAACCATGACCTATCTACATAATCTGGACATAACCAAGTAACAATATTATCATTGCCAAAGTACATATATCTATAAATGCAAGTATGCCTCAGACGCGGATGGGAAAGAAATCATAAAATGTGCATAGAATAAGGAAACAGCCCTTAGCTTCCCTTATATATGGGCAAAAAAAATCCCCGATTCGGACACTCAAAGGCTTCAACTACCATGCAATCACGGTCTGGCAGTCACGCAGGTGGTTCATCCTCCAAGCACACCTTTCACACAAGATTCTCTGACACAATCAAGTTGCAGTAATTCCCGTAAACTTCTTGTATATAAGCCTCATATATAAACAATACAATCGCCTACACTAATAAGGCATGCGCCCCACATCTTGTATCCACACCCCTAAACATACCTCATGTCATGGATGTGTTTATACCACCTATATTCAGAAACGTGATTGCCAATAAAAACCACCTCGCACGCCACATCTCGACTCTTTAGGCATCCCTGCCACTACGAGCAACAACCGTGCCATCCGTACCGAAACAAACGCAAGACTCCAAGGTTATACTACAAAGAGATACTCTCTCACAACTGAATCAAACTACCATCACGCATGTAACGAGACACAGGTCGCCCTGACAAGGTTCCGATTCGGTCAACATCTAAAATACGGACATCAGCAGTGAGTACCAACAAGAACTCACCAGACAAAAACCCTGTACAAGATCTCACGAAGGAACCCTTCCGGTCAGCAGAGTTGGCAAAAGTAAGGACACCTAAACTGCGGCAAATTAAGAGATCAAGAATAGCGTCCGACTGGTCACAAAGCGTATTTTAAGGCACCAAAGCTGCCCCCACTCCATGGGTGCAATGATCTTGTCAAGACATTTCCCACTGCTTGACGCGCATCTACACTAAAACTACCCGCCCCAACCGGCTAGTAACCATAGCCCAACATCGTTCAAAGTAGGAAATTAGTTTTAACTTGAATAGATCATAGCCGGGCGCACGTATGAAGTGATTACCGGGAATCGCACGAGGCGAGAAAGAATCGACGGGTTGGGATAATAATGCCAGTCCCTAGGTAGGTTACGAAGGTGGGATGGAGGATTGGATGGGCTAATTCTTACTGTTCTGACGGTGAGCGAAGGGAAGAACCCGTTCACAACGAGGTGGTCGTGCGTGGAGAGAAACTCCGACTGGAAACTCGACAAGAGTCTTTTCTTGCTGCCGATGCCGCATAAAAAGATGCTGAAACCTTCACTGATGAGGGAGGAGAGGGTTAGTAATTTCTTTTTTAACGATTAGAACACCAGCACCATAGGATCCCCCCTCCCAAGAAGGGTTGTTGTCATTGTCTCCCCAACCTAAGGCTTTAACGGTGGATGGGAGCATGAGTGCCCATACAGCGTAGTCATCCGTGATTCAGAAGCCACGTTAAACAGTAGGTCTCAGTATTATCCTAGTGGGTGAAAAGCACTAAGCAGATACCATTCTACACATGATTAATCACATGGTGGCCTAGTACGACATGTAGTTTACACCCCAGTAGTGCTCTTACCTCCTCAAACAAATTATTAAAAACCCCCAGCAAAAATTAGCCCACAAGAGGCAAGGCACTCAAAAGTACACATTCGAACTTTGGGCAGTTTTGGGGTAGACAAAACTGGGTAGAATTCAACCCGACTATTTACCCATGATTCGGATGCCACATTAATCAGTAGTTCCTCACTGAGAAATAAAGCATCTTAAATGAGGAGATTGGCGGTTAAACCCCTACCATTACAAAAAATGGTGACAGTTGCGAACTGTGAATTAAGGGATAGAATGCATTAGTGCGGCACTGAGAAGAGGCAAACTGAGGTGGTTCGGTAATGTGGAGAAGATGGAGGGTAATAATTGGGTGAAGGGTGCTAGGAGTTTGGGGGACGTAGCTGCCAGAGGGAGACTGAGGAAGACGTGGAATGAGGTCATACAGAGGGACCTCAGAGATCGAATAAAGAAACAACATAGAAAGCCGCCATTAGGTAAATAAGGCAGACACATGCAAGTATGTATGGAGCCTTCAAAAATGATGATGATGATGATGATGAAGGTTTCACAACAAATAGACTTTCTCCCAACTCCATAACCCTGGTTCGTACCCCTATTTCTCCAATATATGTTCTTGTTCTTTGGCTAGTCCATCCTCCCTACCAACAGGACACTGGGGTTGACGGCTTCTTGACAAACAAGAGAAACGTCATACCACATGAGGGCCATCCAATGGGGGAAGAGAGAGCTGTGTTCTTGGAGCATCTCTTCGCGTTCTCGTGAGTGGCTTCCGAGGGAGGCATTCAGGAGCTTTTGAAGGGGCTCGGGTGCGAGGCGTGGCGTTTCCAGCTTACCGAGTGTATTGTCGGACGTAAGGCTTCGACCGGTGTCCCAGTTGTGCACGAAGTAGTCGTCATTGGAGCCCGCCTGTGGATACACGTGAGTGCTACTTAGAAAGCGGCGATATTATTAAAGACTAGAGAGTAATTGAACAAAAGAAAAAGAATGAGAAGAAGCCAGGAACGGTACATCAAGCAATAACTCAGTATCCTAAGAGAAAATGTCAACACCATCTAATATATATTTCCGAAAGTCTGTTTGTATGTATGTATGTATATATATATATATATATATATATATATATATATATATATATGACCGCTATATAAGGTCAATTAACTCAACTCAGCGAGTAACAGGCTACTCAGATTTGGCAAAAGTGGCACCACTCAGTTGTAGAGGTTTTTTTGACAAGTAATAGCGGCTATGAGTTGCAATTAAAACAACATTGCCTGTGGAAAAATTAAGGTTTGCAAGAGAAATTATGCAACTGCAATGTTTAAAAAACGCGATAATACCTATTATCAGCATGCCTGAGAGTCGAATAATTTAGATATTTAGTTCAAATTCACGCCCATCTGCTTGAGGCATGCTTTAAAGTCTGTGGCTGCCACCCGCGTACTCACGTTTGCCTGCCCACCCACTCCATTACTCAAAATTAAAATAAACCTTATATTTTATACCTACCAACTTTAGTTGTGTAATTTAACTTAATTTGTTCAAGATAGGTTTTTATGTCAGGAGAAAGCCGGGTATCTTTACTAGTGAGGATTAAAACAAACCATGTCCAAGAAAAAGAATGAGAAGCTAGGAATGGCATATCAACCAATAACTTAGTATCCTAAGAGAAAGTTTCAACACCATGAGTACTAAAACGAACCATGTCTACATCGACTTTGGGTTCCCGGCCTCTTCGCGGGGTCTTCAAAGGTGTTCTCGAAAAGGAATTAATGAGGTTCCTTCTCCTGCTAGGGATCGTTATCTGCGTCGGAGGACTGCCAATACCTTCTTCACAGGTGTCAATGTCTTCTTCATCGCTAGACGAGTGGTAGTGCCATTCTTCATCACTGTCGGTGATGTCTGGTTCACTGTCATCATCATCTACGATTTGCTGTAGCCCTGAAAAATGAACAAGACATCTTAACAGGTACATGGTATTTTAAGAAAGAGGGGGAGAAAAATACTAGAAACAAAATGTGATGACACAGGCCAAGGAGCGCCAAGAGCGCCCACATTTCCGAATTTTAACGTTATTTTTGGGGATGAAGTTTGGCTAGTTTCTTTGGGGTCGAAAAGAACACAAACATACAAGTAACTTCTTTTTTTTTTTAATCCAGAGACAAAGGCAGTAAAGATATCAAAGTAATTGTTGACAGCTTCCACTTCACACATAAGCTCCAGGTTGCTACTATGTGGAGTTGAAACACCTCTCCCGGTGAGCAAAATTGAGCAACAGTGAGAATGGTTAGTTGTCAGAGCGGCTCTCCTGTTGTAGCAACTGTGATTCAGATTATATTTTAAACTGTAGAGAAAACATTCAGAAGCAGCACCATCATTGCAAAGCCCATTTTGCATGTAGGTTGGCGCTCATAGACAGCACATTTCAACCTCCCCCGTCCGAGACTGAGCCTCACAGGAAAAAAAAACCCTCACAACCAGAAGGCCCCGACCGCATCTAGAACATCTTGGTCCAACAACCATATCCGCAGGCAGATACATCACCCAAACCCCCAAGATCCTGCACAACTATTTCTTCCTCTCAACCATTTAAAAAAAACTAATCAACAGAATAAAACCAATCACACTTCTCCCACACACCAACATGGTTTCAGAACAAAAGGCAACCGCATTCCTGACCACCATAACACCGCCCCACACAACATCTTCACATTAAAAACACAGAACAGACAAAGAAATGGATGAAAAAAATCTTATTTCCATAAATATGGCCAAGTCTTCCAACACAGTGGCCAATCCCAAAGGAAAAACTTCACAACGCCCCAACCCTCCGTTTCAATCTTATCATGACATACCCCTCCCCATTAACCAATCAGTCCACCTAAACATCTATACACATGACCACCTATCCATCCCATCGTATGCACAGCTTCCCATAACTGGTTCACACACCCGAATGTCTCCCTCCCCCCCCCATCCTAAATTAACAGGCACTATCTTTACCCCTGACAATCACAAGATACCACACAGACACAAGGCTAACGTCTCCCACAACCCCACATTAATAGTGGTCACCCTAAATCCACACAACCACCTTAGATCAACACACAAAACATTACCTCGAAGGTCATTTACTCACTCAACACCCTCACAACATTCACAAACACTTAAGACAAAGAAAATGGACATTTTGTGCAGACAGTTCATCTGCACGACACTAAACTACACATCCCCACCTTAACCACCAACCATATCTACTACACACCTACATAAGGTACAAACAGTCCAAAGCAGAGGCCTCTCCATCACAACTGGTTCCACAAAACACCTCAAATGTTTTCCCATCAAATACCACAAAACATGAATACACAATTTACCTCTACCTCACTTGCAATCAGGAAACCACCCCTTGCTAAAGAATGACCCCCCCCCTACCCCCATCTCATCTTATCATGACTCCTAACTTCTCTTAGAGCTTTGGAAAAGAGGTGACGTGGCGTCATCCAGAGGAGCACTGCCGAGTTCGAGTGAAGAGCACCAGGAGGGAGACAAAGTACACTCCTATAGACTTGCTACAAGTCATTTTAAGGCTTCTTTTGCCGATGGCCAATGAGCTCCTTCCAAGCAGCCTTTTTTTCATAAGCTATGCCATAGACAATGAGGGGGGAACACTACCACCCCGATCGAATATCACTTAACGCATTACTGAGCTTTCAATACAGTGTTCTCATTCCAACATCTCCTCCACTCACTTAACACAAGGGTACAGGCACATGCAGTAGCCACTGAGACGCAGCTGACCAAATAGTGGCAGCAAAAAACAAAAAAATTAAGAAAAATAGGCTGTAATAATCTGTGCAGAAACACACAATTATTCAGGCCACATAAGTAAATGTTTCACACAAATTGGTGGCTTGCATCCTTCCATTTATGGAGGTAGCTGGAACGGAAATTAAAGTGCTGGGAGAGCATACACGGAGCTCCCAACAGTCAGGTATATCATGCTGTAGCACTTAATTACTTACTCTTAATCACTTTTCTTCTGAGAGTGTACGGGGTTTCAGACCTCTGATGAGGGGCACCTGTTGAAGTTAACATTCATTTAAGATTTGGGTATGATCCTTGACCTTACAGTGGAGTCGGTGGGGAACAATGCTACATCCCCCCTACCCACTCCCAAGCACAAATCTGCATATAATTGCTCAAATATGTGGAACAGGAAGCATACCCGTCTCCAGGCGTGACATAAAAAAGAACTAAAACTGGATATGGGAAAACATGCGACTGAAAAATTTGTTCTTGTGAGCATGATGCACAAGCAGTGTTGATGGGCACCAGCCAAATTTTATACATAGTTGCCCCATGGCTGGATTTGTTCTTTATGCCAATGGCCTCAACCTACTCCATTTAGGGAGTTCTCCCCAAAAGCTAGCACTCTGTGTTGGCATGTACCGATGCTACAAGATGGGATAAACTCGAGGGAGAGAATCAAGAAACTTCTCTTTCCCTTTACACCATCTACTGACCCAGTCTCTCCATGCTGTCTTCCACTTGAAGGGTTTGTTGCCATGGCAACCGTGAGGTTTATTATGCATGAGATTCACCCCACGATGAAGACAAAATCTGTACCATGTGTGTTTAAATGCTGCTCATAAGGCAACTACTACCAAGGGTCTGAACGCTAAGTTAAGCCATAAGACAAACAAGCAGCCTCCAATGTCAACCTGACTCAGATTCCCCATCTAAATACTAACCATGCCCAATGTAGGTTAACTTCAAATCAAGGAGTTTCTATTCTGCAGGGTTGTTTTTTTTTATTTATTATTATTAAAGAGCTCATCTGGCGACGCCTACTTGGGCATTAGTCGCCGTATTAAAAACTGGCCTATAACTAGGCTACTTTAAGATAAAATTAGGATAAAAAACACCCCCCCCCACCAAAAAAAAGGGAAGGGAAAGTGAGCAGTAAGCAAGCTCCTGCGTCGTGGGGAGGTCCCCCAGCGCAGGAGCGTGCGACCTATAAGAGCAAACAAAAACAAAAGCAAAAAAACAAAACAAAAAAACCCTGCTTAAATAATAGGGAGAGGCCGGCCTCCCCCAAAAAGTCAACCAGTGAATGTACACGCACTCGTCCCGAGTACAAGGGACAGGCGGTAGCGACCCCGCCCATCCCGGTACTGGGACAGGTAACGTGCGCGAAGATCACCCAGACTGGGACATTCGACAAGAATGTACCGAACAGTCTTGGGGACGACGCAGTCGTCGCAATAGGGCGCAGGCGAGCGCTCCATCAAATAGCGATGCGTCACACGAGTGTGTCCGATTCGGAGACGGCAAAAAGCGACCTGAAGCCGTCGCGACATTGGGGGATATGTCCATGGGAACAGTCGCGGCGCAATGGCACGCAACTTTAAGTTCCCTTCGACCGTCTCCCATCTTCTTTGCCAAGCAGTCCGAAGAGCTGCCCGTATTCCTGCCATGTAGTCGGTGTGAGGAAGAGCGAAACGCTGGTCCGGTCGAATAGTCCTCGCGGACTCTTTGGCGCCCTCATTCCCCGCAATTCCTACATGTCCAGGAACCCAGCAGAAGATAATCTCGACATCTGCCCGGCTCGCCAAAACCGTGGCGTCACGGATATCGCGAACCAGGGGATGCGGAGATTCCAATGCCCCGAGAGCACTCAGGGCGCTTTGTGAGTCGCTATAGATCACAATCCGGTCTCCGAACCGGGCACGTCGCGTAATCTCCCGTACCGAGTGGTGTATTGCCACCAGCTCGGCCGTGAAGACAGACGCAGCGCCTGGTAGAGCCCCGCTGACTTCAAACAGAGGGAATACGGCGTGGAAGCCGACCCCCTCTTGGGACTTAGGGCCATCCGTATACACTGGCACGGTACCAGCGTGACACGATGTGTGCTCCAAAAGGGTCGAACGCAATACTCCCGGCGCAGTACAAGCTTTGGGAGCAGAGGCGTGGCGACAAATAGCCAAATGTGGTACCCTCCAGGGTGGCGTCCTGGGCAGAACCAGCGGCGCCACCGGCCCGAAGGCTAAATCTACCTCTCGAAGGAGTTTCCTGGCCCTAAACCCAAAGGGCTTAGGGAATGACTGGCGTCTCTCGGCGGCATAGGCACCATCGAGATCAGCTGCGGATGCAGTGAGAGCTGTTGGCGACTGAGGGAGGCGCCGGGCTCGCGCGTACAGGCGAGTGATGCACTGCACGCGGCGCAGAGCGAGTGGCATCTCCCCAGCATCGACCAACAGGCTCTCAATGGGGGAAGTGCGGAAGGCACCGGTCGCAAGGCGAAGGCCGGTGTGGTGGATCGAAGCCACCTTCCGCAATAAACGCTCGGCTGCGGATGCATAAAACTCGCATCCGTAGTCGAGCTTCGAGCGAACAAAGGATCGATAAAAAAGTAAGGCGGTAGCCCTATCAGCGCCCCAAGCGCTGAACGTCACGGAACGGAGAATGTCCATGGCGCGGGTACAAGAGACCCTAAGGCTGCGAATATGAGCCTCCCAGGTGAGGCGTCGGTCGAATACAAGACCAAGGAAACGGTGCGACTCAACCACATCCAGGCGCTCCCCATTAAGAAACAAATCTGGGTCAGGGTGAAGCCGTGGATGGCAGCAGAAGTGCACCACCTTAGTCTTGGCCAAAGAAAACCGAAACCTGTGCGCTTCGGCATAGCGAGAGACGCGGTTCAATGCCTGTTGGAGTCCACGCTCCAGAGTTGGCATCTGGGCCGCGCCAAAAGAGATCGAAAGGTCGTCCACGTAGAGCGTAGCGAGAACATCTTCTGGCAGCACCGAGGTGATGCCGTTGATGCTCAGGGCAAAGAGTGTGACACTGAGGACACTTCCCTTCGGGACACCCTCTTCCTGCTCCTTTGGGGCAGAGAGGGCTCCCCCCCACCCGTACGCGGAATCGACGATCTCGCAAAAATTCAGATATAAACATTGGGAGGCGTCCCCTCGCCCCCATCGTGTGGAGAGTCTCCATGATACCGTATCGCCATGCGGTATCATAGGCCTTCTCGAGATCAAAAAACCCCGTGGCTTGGTGCTGTCTACGAAGGAAAGCCTCGCAGACGGCATTTTCCAGTCGGAGCAGAGCATCCGACGTGGAGTGAAACTTACGGAAGCCGCACTGTGCAGAAGACAGATGGCCTCCGCTGTCCAGGAAATAGGCTAATCTAACATTTACCAATTTCTCCATCAACTTGCACACGCAAGAGGTTAGAGAGATTGGGCGGAAACCGGTCGGAGTAGAGTGATCTCTCCCCGGCTTGCGAAAGGCGAGCACAGTAGCGATTCGCCAGGAGTCTGGGAGAAGACCTTCCACCCAGATCCTGTTGAACAGATCTAACAGAAAGGCCATGCCTCGCTCACCCAGGTGTCGAAGCATGGCGTACGGGACATCGTCCGGACCATGGGCGGTGTCCGCGCACGAAGCGAGAGCGGAACGCAACTCACTCACAGTAAACTTGTCGTTGAAGGGTTCTCCGCCTCTGGAGGTAAAGTCCAGCCGGCGGCTTTCCGCGACATCACAACGTGCATTGAATGCTGGCGGAGCAGCATCACGGCTAGAGAATGCAGAGAAAGCGGTCGCTAAGGATTACGCCACGGACGCGGGGTCCGAGATTGCGGTCCCATTCTCCTGGAGAACGGGAGGGGGGTCCTGCGAGAACTTGCCCCGAATCCTTTTGACTCGCTTCCACACCTCAGCTAAAGGGGTCTTCCCGTTAAGTGAAGACACGTATGCCCGCCAAGAAGAGCGGCGGGCGTGCTTCGAAATATACCGGAACCTAGCCCTAGCCCGACGAAATTCAGCGACAGTGAAATCGTTCGGGCGGCGCTTATAGCGCATGTAGGCATAACGCTTCTGTTTGAGGGCCGTCTCACACTCGGCCGACCACCATGGGAGTGGTCGGCGTGCAAAACAGCCAGACGTCCTAGGAATAGTAATCAGGCCCACGGCGATAAGGTTGCAGGAGAAGAACTCAACGGCCTCATCTACCGACCTAAACTCCTCGACTGAGATAGAGAATTCAGTCATTTCCTGAAATGCAGGCCACCGCGCCCGCGCCAAGCACCAAGCACCACCGAGGTGGTCTCTCAGGCGGCAGTTGCCCTGAAAATCATATTTGAATGGGAAAGTGATCACTACCATGGAGGTCATCGACCACCCCCCAATCAAAATCAAGCTGTGCATCCGAAGAGCACAAAGATAGGTCAAGGCAAGAAAATGAAGCGGTTCTCGGACAGTGATGCGTAAACTCATCCACGTTTAGGACACCCATCTCAAGCTCTTCAATCAGATCGGCAAGGACTTGTCCCCTGGGATTTATGGTGTAATCTCCCCAGAGAGGATGCCTGCCGTTCAGATCTCCAAGCAAGATAGGGCCTCGGCAACCGTGCCACGACGCGGCGGAAGTCAGCTGACGGTGGAATGTACGCAGAAATGATAGTATACCTCCTATCCGGTTGCAGCTGCACAGCCGCTGCCTGTAAGGAGGTATCTAAAGAGAAAGGAAGAACGGAGACATCATGCCGGGTGTAAACCGCGCATCCCCCAGCCCGGCCGTCCCGCGGTGGTGGGGTCGCAAGACCCTTATACCCCGGGAGGGCAGGCAGTGGGCACGCGCCTAGCATGGTCTCCTGCAAAAAAATAGCTAACGGGGAACGGGACGAGGCGAGCCTCCGCAGCTCCTCCCAGTTGGCCCGGAATCCACGGCAATTCCATTGAAGGAATATGCCCTCCAGGCCTAGCTCGGAGGAGACGCGGGGGCCCTCCTCGAATTGAAGACCCTCATGGGAATGGCCGTACGCTTCCCGGGGGCAGAACCCCGGGCGCTGTTGGCCGGACAAAGCGCTGGAGGCGCTGTCGCCTTCGAGGACTTATTGGGGGAGGTTGACCTCGCCATGCGAGTCTTTTCCTCCCTCCGTCTCGAAACCTTAGGCGGGCGCTGCGGCTTCGGAGGCGGGGGGCCCTCTTTTCGAGGAACCACCGTCTCCGAGCCACTCGCTCCACATCGGGGCGTGGGCGAAGGAGCCGAAGCTCCTTTGTTGCTGTCCTCCTTTCGGGGGAAGCTTTAGGAACCCCCGAAGATGGCCTAGCGACCATCTTTAGGGGTGTTGCCTCCTGTGAGTCTAACGACTCTGTCGAGGCGCGTGGCCGTTTCGCCTTACGGGAAACGGTCACGCTGGGGGAAGAGGGGGGAGCCCTGGTTTTAGCCGGGGCTGGGTGTGAACCCTTTTTGCCGCCAGCTCTACCAGGGGAGCGCCCGGGTGTAGTAGAGCCCGCAGAAGGGCTCCGAATGGGCGCGGAAACAACCGTGCTCGTTGGCCTGGATGGGCCAGGAGCAGAGGGTGCTTTTCTAACTATTGAGGCATATGACGTCCCAGGCAGAGCCGGGAGCGCCAGGACCAAGTCCTTAGCCTCGCGGAATGAGAGTCGATCCTGGGCCTGAACGGCCAGGATTTCTTTCTCCAGGAGATATGCACTACATTGCTTCGAAGAAGCAGGGTGCGGCTCTCCGCAATTGACACACTTGGCCACACACGATTTGGACTTATCGTGTGCGACCTTGGAGCAATTTACACAGACTTCGGGTGACCCCGACTTTGCACGACTACATGAGCGATTCGTATGGCCGAAGCGGTGACAGTAATAGCACCGCCGCGGCAGTGGCACGAATGCCTTCACGCGGTAGCGGTACCAACCGGCACGCAACGACTGAGGGAGCTTGTCGCAGTCGAACGTGACGAAGAGTGTAGGGGTGGGTCTCGAAGCCCCTTCCTGTTTTCTCATCACACGTTCGACCTTGACCGCCCCATGGTCGGCCAGCTCTAGGGTGATGTCCTCAATGGAGTAGTCAACGAGTTCCCTCGCATAAACTACTTCTTTCACAAAGTTCATGGTAGAGTGCGGCGTCACACTCACCGGGGTGCCATGAAGTGTCCGAAGAGCACTTATCTTGGCCGCCTCGGCGGGATTCGCCAGAAGGCTGCCGTCCGAGAAACGGGTCACCTTCGGCTCTCTACCAATTGCACTAGCTAATCCTCTCCTCTGATGGATCATGTTGCCCTTAGACAACATGGTGCCATCAGTGGAGCGAATAACGAGGAAGCGTTTGAAGCCAGCGGGCTCGAAAACGCCAGGTAACCTCTGAATCAGGGGCCCCGATGTCATCGAGGCTCCGCCCTGTGCACTTTTGGTGTTAGTCTTGGTCAGGGGCTCCGCACACGAGGGGGTAGAGGGGCCGGATGTGCCGATCTAGGCTTGGTCGCCTACCAAAGTGGCAGCAGACCCATCCGTCCCCGCGGATGGAGAGGAGCCCCGAGTCTTTTTCGTCTTCTTTGTCTTTTTCTTTTTTGGAGAGGAGGGCGGGGAATGAACCCGCTTTTCACCTCCGCCGGCAGAAGCCCCCAGGCCAGATGGACCGGCCTCAGCCAGGTCCCTCTCTGAAATGGAGAAGGTCCTGGTTGTCGTAGGGGCACATGTCGGAGGAGATCCCTCCCCTCCTTTTACTGCCTCGGAGCCCTCAGCCATTTGAGGAGGACCTTGCATAGGGTCGGATTCGGGTTCGGTGCTTGGCGCCGAGCCCGAATTCCCCCCCATGGAAGGCCCTACCGTCTGAGGCTGGGTCTCCTCAAGGACCATGTTTATCACAGGAGGGGCCTCCAGTTGGCCATCCCCTCCAGGAAATCGCAGGTCCCCTGGGCAGTGTCGCCAGTCTTGTGTGGGGAGGCACAGGCCTTGACCCAAGCAAGGTTTAAAATTCTTGCCAGCAGGTCTTTTGAGGGAAGCGACCGAAGGGGCCTGGCTTCCCTCTCCCCCCTAAGGGGGTTTGCCCTACCGAGCCGCTTTGATGGGGAGCGGCTGGCTAAGGGCTGCCTGCTGGCTTTCTTGGCAGTCCCCTTGGAAAGAAAACAGGGGACTGCCGCTGGGAAAAGGGAGGTGCCCGAAAGCACCTCCAGAGAAGGGGGTGAGGGGGAGTCCCCTGCACCCGTAGGCGAAGGAGAGGAGTAAGCCTCCTCTCCGGTTAGAGAAATATGGAGGGTCCCCTGTGCAAGCACAGGGGGGGGGACCTCCATTTTTTTGCTGGAGCTGCCCGAGGGCGGCTCCGTCGATGGAACAGGGGAAGTTGAGGGTTGGGTTTGTTTTTTTTTTATCATCATTGGGCATGGTGACCCTTTTTTAAACACGGGATGCAATCGCGCACACCTCTCGCAGTAGCCCGCACTGCGAGAGGTGCTTACAAGCCCGGCAGAGCCAGGCGCCGCCATTTAAGACCACCCCTCCCGCCTGGTGGCCTGGCAGTCCATCGGCATAGCGGCTCCACCTTAGACACGACGTAAAAATTAATAGATTGTGAAGAGGAGAGGAAAAGGGATGTGAGGAAGGTATGGGTGGGGATGAAGCATGTAGTTAAAAACCAGCCACCCCAGACCAGAGCTCAGGGGTTAGGGAACATTGTCCCCCACCCCCTCAGCCCCGATGCGGGACGGTTGGCTGAAAGGAAGGTCAGCATCTACCCTGTGAAATTAGAGGCTGACCAGAGAAAGTTGTGGGAGAGGTTGTGTGAAAAGAGAGGAAACAAGTGTTTTGAAGGAAGGAAGAGAGGCTAAGCTGGGGCCGGACGGGGTGCTGAGTCCCGTCAGCACGGCGGCCAAGATGGCAAATCGCAGCGCCCCTTACGGGGTGTAGTCGGTGGGAGGAAGAGCGAAACGCTGGTCCGGTAGAAAAGTCCTCGCGGAGTCTTTGGCGCCCTCATTCGCCGCAATTCCTACATGTCCAGGAACCCAGCAGAAGATAATCTCGACATCCGCCCGGCTTGCCAAAACCGTGGCGTAACGGATATCGCGAACCAGGGGGTGCGGAGATTCCAATGCCCTGAGAGCACTCAGGGCGCTTTATGAGTCGCTATAGATCACAATCCGGTATCCGAACTGGGCACGTCGCGTAATCTCCCGTACCGAGCGGTGTATTGCCACCAGCTCGGCCGTGAAGACAGACGCAGCGCCTGGCAGAGCCCCGCTGACTTCAAACAGAGGGGATAGGCGTGGAAGCCGACCGCCTCTTGGGACTTGGAGCTATCCATATACACAGGCACGGTTCCAGCGTGACACGAGGTGTGCTCCAAAAGGTTTGAACGCAATACTCTCGGCGCTGTACAAGCTTTGGGAGCAGAGGCGTGGCGACAAATAGCCAAATGTGGTACCCTCCAGCGTGGTGTCCTGGGCAGAACCAGGGGCGCCACCAGCCTGAGCGCTACACCTAGCTCTCGAAGGAGTTTTCTAGCCCTAAACCCAAAGGGCTTAGGGTATGACTGGCGTCGCTCGGCGTCATAGACACCGTTGAGATCAGCTGCGGATGCAGTGAGAGCTGTTGGCGACTGAGGGAGGCGCCGGGCTCGTGCGTACAGGCGAGTAATGCACTGCACGCGGCGTAGAGCGAGTGGCATCTCCCCAGCATCAACCAACAGGCTCTCAATGGGGCAAGTGCGGAAGGCACCGGTTGCAAGGCGAAGGCCGGTGTGGTGGATCGAATCCACCTTCCGCAATAAACGCTCAGCTGCGGATGCATAAAACTCGCATCCGTAGTCGAGCTTTGAACGAACAAAGGATCGATAAAAAAAGTAGGGCAGTAGCCCTATCAGCGCCCCAAGCGATGAACGTCACGGAACGGAGAATGTCCATGGCGCGGGTACAAGAGACCCTAAGGCTGCGAATATGAGCCAACCAGGTGAGGCGTCGATCGAATACAAGATTAAGGAAACGGCGATTCCACCATATCCACGCGCACCCCATTAAGAAACAAATCTGGGTCAGGGTGGAGCCGTGGATGGCGGCAGAAGTGCACCACCTTAGTCTGGGCCAAAGAAAACCGAAACCTGTGCGCTTCGGCATAGCGAGAGACGCGGTTCAAAGCCTGTTGGAGTCGACGCTCCAGAGTTGGCATCTGGGCCGCGCCAAAAGAGATCGAAAGGTCGTCCACGCAGAGCGTAGAAAGAACATCTTCTGGCAGCACCGAGGTGATGCCGTTGATGCTCAGGGCAAAGAGTGTGACACTGAGGACACTTCCCTGCGGGACAGCCTCTTCCTGCTCCTTTGGGCCGGAGAGGGCAACCCCCACCCGTACGCGGAATCGACGATCTCACAAAAATTCAGATATAAACATTGGGAGGCGTCCTCTCGCCCCCAGCGTGTGGAGAGTCTCCATGATACCGTATCGCCATGCGAATCATAGGCCTTCTCCAAATGGAAAAAGACCGTGGCTTAGTGCGGTCTACGGAAAGCCTCGCAGACGGCATTTTCCATTCGGAGCAGAGCATCCGGCGTCGAGTGGAACTTGCGGAAGCCGCACTGTGCGGAAGACAGATGGCCTCCGCTGTCCAGGAAAAAGGCTAATCTAACATTTACCAATTTCTCCATCAACTTGCACACGCAAGAGGTTAGAGAGAGTGGGCGGAAACCGGTCGGAGTAGAGTGATCTTTCCCGGTCACGCTGGGGGAAGAGGGGGAAGCCCTGGTTTTAGCCGGGGCTGGGTAGGAACCCTTTTTGCCGCCAGCTTTACCAGGGGAGCGCCCGGGTTGATTAGAGCCGGGAGAAGGGCTCCGAATGGGTGCGGAAACAACCGTGCTTGTTGGCCTGGATGGGCCAGGAGCAGAGGGTGCTTTTCTAACTATTGAGGCATATGACGTCCCAGGCAGAGCCGGGAGCGCCAGGACCAAGTCCTTAGCCTCGCGGAATGAGAGTCGATCCTGGGCCTGAACGGCCAGGATTTCTTTCTCAAGGAGATATGCACCACATTGCTTCGAAGAAGCAGGGTGCAGCTCTACGCAATTGACACACTTGGCCACACATGATTTAGACTTATCGTGTGCGTCCTTGAAGCAATTTACACAGACTTCGGGTGACCCCTACTTTGCACGTCTACAAAATCGATTCGTATGGCCGAAGCGGTGACAGTAATAGCACCGCCGCGGCAGTGGCACGAATGCCTTCACGCGGTAGCGGTACCAACCGGCACGCACCGACTCAGGGAGCTTGTCACAATCGAACGTGACGAAGAGTGTAGTGGTGGGTCTCGAGGCCCCTTCCTGTTTTCTCATCACACGTTCGACCTTGACCGCCCCATGGTCGGCCAGCTCTAAGGTGATGTCCTCTATGGAGTAGTCAATGAGTTCCCTCACATAAACTACTCCTTTCACAAAGTTCATGGTGGAGTGCGGCGTCACACTCACTGGGGTGCCATGAAGTGTCCAAAGAGCACTTATCTTGGCCGCCTCGGCGGGATTCGCCGCATTCGCCAGAAGGCTCCCGTCCGAGAAACGGGTAACCTTCGGCTCTCAACCAATTGCACTAGCTAATCCTCTTCTCTGATGGATCATGTTGCCCTTAGACAACATGGTGCCATCAGTGGAGCGAATAACGTGGAAGCGCTTGAAGCCAGCGGGCTCGAAAACGCCAGGTAACCTCTGAATCAGGGGCCCCGATGTCATCGAGTCTCCGCCCTGTGGACTCTTGGTCTTACTCAGGGGCTCCGCACCCGGGGGGGCAGAGGGGCCGGATGTGCCGATATTGGCTTGGTCGCTTACCAAAGTGGCAGCAGACTCATCCGTCCCCGCAGCCCCCACGGATGGAGAGGAGCCTCGATTCTTCTTAGTCTTTTTCTTTTTTGGAGAGGAGGGCGGGGAATGAATCCGCTTCTCACTTCCGCCGGCAGAAACCCCTAGGCCAGATGGACCGGCCTCAGCCAGGTCCTTCTCCGAAATGGAGAAGGTCCTGGTGTTCGCACGGACACCAGTCAGAGGAGATCCCTCCCCTCCTTGTACTGCATCAGAAACCCTAGCTGTTTGTTGCATAGGGGCGGATTCGGGTTCGGTGTTTGGCGCCGAGCCCGGATCCCCCCCCATGGAAGGCCCTACCGTCTGAGGCTGGGTTTCCTCAAGGACCATTTCTATCACAGGAGGGGCCTCCAGTTGGCCATCCCCTCCCAGGACATGGCAGGTCCCCTTGGCAGCTTCACCAGTCTTGTGTGGGGAGGCACAGGCCTCGCCCCCGGCAAAGTTTAAAATTCTTGCCAGCAGGTCTTTTGAGGGAAGCGACCGAAGGGGCCTGGCTTCCCTCTCCCTCCTAAGGTGGTTTGCCCTACCGAGCCGCTTACAAGAGGGGCAGTCGGCAATGGGCTGCCTGCTGGCTTTCTTGGCAGTCCCCTTAGAAAGAAAAGGAGGGACTGCTGCTGGAAATAGGGAGGTGCCCGAAAGCACCTCCAAAGAAGGGGGTGAGGGAGAGTCCCCTACACTCGTAGGCGTACGAGAGGAGTAAGCCTCCTCTCCGGTTAAAGAAGTATGGAGGGTCCCCTGTGCAAGCACAGGGAGGGGGATATCTATTTTTTGGGGGTGGAGCTGCCCGAGGGCGGCTCCTTTGATGAGGAAGGGAAATTGGGGAGAGATTTGGGTTTTTGATTTACATACATGGGCATGGTGACCCTCTTTTTTACACGGGATGCAATCGCGCATAACCTCTCGCAGTAGCCCGCACTGCAAGAGGTGCTTACAGGCCCAGCAGAGCCAGGCGCCGCTATTTGGGACCACCCCTGCCGCCTGGTGGCCTGGCAGTCCATCAGCATGGCAGCTCCACCTTAGACACGGCGTAAAATCAAGGATAGACAGTGAATTGAGAAGGAAAAGGGATGCGAGGAAGATATGGGTGGAGATGAAGCAGGTTGTTAAAAAAAAACATCCCAAACTGGAGCTTAGGGGTCAGGGAACGTTGTCCCCTCCCCCCTCAGCCCCGATCCGGGACGGTTGGTTTGAGAAGGAGGTCAGCATCTACCCTGTGAAATTAGAGGCTGACCAGAGAAAGGTGTGGGAGAGGTTGTATTAAAAGCAAGGAAATAAGTGTTTTGAGGGAAGAAGAGGCTAAGCTGGGGTTGGACGGGGTGCTGATTCCCGTCAACACGGCAACCAGGATGGTATATCGCCGCGCCCCTTACGGGGTCCTGCAGGGTTGTAGCCTACCACCAGTGTGGTGTCATCAGCTTGTTCAAAAGGTAAAACCTACCTAGATTCCCCAAGTTGTGAACACGTTTTTCAATGATACTACCTTTAGACTTAGGAGAGGATGGAGTAGTGTTGATAGACTTGGGTGTTTTAGGGGTTCTCATAGTTCTCTGAGGGGTTCTGTTGACCATACTTCGACGGGAACGAGGGGTTCTTGGACTTCTGCTTGGTGAATCATTGGATAGATTTCTTTCAGCAGTGTGACGGCGTGGCGTCCTGGGGGAACTTGCATTTAGTGCAGACTCAGCTCTTTGCAACATGCTTCCTTTTTGACTCGAGGCCACAAACCCAGGAATGTGCTCTTCACTGCCTCTTAACAGAGCTGTGAAAAAGAGTACAAACAAAGTGAGAGGAAGAAAAAGCAGAGTAGTAAGCCAATAAGGTCAACCTTCACAATAAAGCTTGAATCAAAATATAGGGGTCAATACATGAATGACATCACAAATAGATGCAATCAACAAAGTATATTGCAATGTATAACAATCAATTAAATGATACCAACATTAAATAAGAGAAAACACTCAAGAATAATTAATACACACCCTACCAGCATAAGTAGTGACCACTCTAACACTATCTTAGGTGTGATGATTCAGAATTTAAAGCAAAAATTCTTGATAGCGCACAAAATAACTTTCACATATATGCAAAAAAACACACAAGCCAAAAACAACACCCAAAGAAGCTAATCAACTACAACTATACATCCTTAGGGGTGATGAGGGAGACCAAGAAGATACATTAGACACCTATGGCAAAGAGTGCAGGGATAAACATCAGCTGCTTTAAACTTCCTTTTATCACAATGCAGGAAGTAAATAATTTTGTAGGAGTTTTATGACTGATTCACACTCATGATTTTTTCCCTAATATTAATGAAATCAAAATACAGCAATAGTAAAAAAAAACTTTACAGGCCAAAGTAGGATGCTAGTAGAGAAAAAATCCCTTGAAAAAAATGCTTCTGTATTGGTTAAAGTTAATGGCTATATTTTTTATTCATTTTGTTTATCTTTTTTTTAAGTATAAATCATATTAAATAAAACACTAATTTGTTTAATCATTTCACTCATCCCATCACCAATATGCACCCTATCACAACCAACACCCTGATTGGCCAAACCTCAGACATGCGGGCTACAGCTTAGCCAAGTGGAAACACTGCATCTGATTTGAGTAAAGTTAAACCACATTGGGTGTAGCTAGTTATTGAATGGAGTCCTAATTCGGGTCACTTCACAGTGCTTGCCATATGCTTTATATACACATAGTTCGGATCCAACATCAATCAGTAAATCCACACTGAGAAATAATGGCATCGTAATTGAGCATAGATCAGTGCTAGAACCCCCTCCATAAAAAAAACTTTCAGGCAACATCTCAACTTTATGACCCGTGGCCCCATCCTGGGCCAGTAGCCCACCTAGGGGATTCCCACCTCCCAGAGAGGTAGGGGGGCTGGACAGTAAAGTAAATGGGCTACTAAAACCGGTTACAATGGTTCCTATTTTTTAGTTATTAGACACCCCCATCCCCCCCTAAGGAAAACCTACTAGTTCAGGAAACAGATTTTCCTCATTCCATAACTTACTAGTGGGCTTTGTGCATATATCTAGCTCTAGGCAACCACCTTCTTCAGAAATAGGGGGAAGATCATAAGTAGATTCAGATCCACCCTTTTTTGAAGAAATCATTTCCCAAGTGGTTTTTAAACCATGTCCAAAGTATCCTGAAAATTAAGATATTCATATTTTAATTGGATAAAACTAAAAATTAAAGAACAATGACACACAAGAGGTTCAGATACATGAACCCCTTTCACTATATTCAGACTAATCATACATTACATTAAACTCTGTATTAAAATACTTAGCCACACTCAATACATAATTTCATGATTTACAAATCACCTGATAAAAGCTCCTTTTTTTGTCATTCCCATATCTGCCTGTACCTGGGGCAGGTAGTAAGCCATACTGTCTTCTGCTACATGTCATAACAGGTGACTAAGCCTAGATAGGGGTAGCTCACCTGGAAATCTGGTCGCCAAAGAGATTTGATGCTGCATACATAATATACAATGGCAATGATGGGCAAAGCTTTCATGGATCCCAACCACCACTCAAGCTACTTAATCTCCATTGATGTGTGAACCAAGTGGGTGTATGGAATGTTGGGGGTTGTAGGTGATGAAGGAAAGAGTGGGGGTTGTAAGTGATGAAGGAAAGAGTGGAGGTAGTAAATGTTTCAAGGGGAAAGTGCAAGTATTAGTAATATGTAAAATGTATGAAAGGGAATGAAGATGCCTAGCAGTAATGGAAACTGTATTTGTGGATGCAATATTGATGGGCCTGGGATTGCCCTTTGGACATTGTTCCTTGGTGTGGCCATCAAGACCATTCTGGACCCACCATGGGAATATACATGTCGTGGTATAGGTTTCTATATACCATACATATATCTATTGTATTCAATTTTAGAGTGCGCAGGGTTTTCTTTTAATACCTTTGGTCGGCCGGGTCCGATTATGAGGTCAGGGCTTCCAATCTGCCACTCACAGATTGCGTTTCTGCTTGTGCTTGCATCATTTCCACTTAGTGCTGGTGTATTTGTTGCCTTTCTTCCTGATCACGTTGTCTTTCTCCTATTCTAGCCTCTCTTTACTTTCTTCTCTAACATGTCTTTCTTCACTTTGTATATATTCTAGCAAATCTCTTCCGACAGGTCAAGATTCACCTTGTGCTTAAAAACTTCGAACGAGGCCATTTATTTTTCAAAATTTAAATGGGAAATTATTCTCCTAAAACCTTTGAGCAAATCTTTAGCCTTTTCACTTAACACAAAAATTAATTAGAGGGGACTTTAAAAGATTTAAAAAATTTTTTAAAACCACCTAACACACATGACACCAGATTTTATAATAGATAT
The DNA here is from genome assembly GCA_963969495.1 of Ceratothoa steindachneri. Lineage (NCBI taxonomy): Eukaryota > Metazoa > Arthropoda > Malacostraca > Isopoda > Cymothoidae > Ceratothoa > Ceratothoa steindachneri. The sequence goes on along the minus strand of OZ018330.1, from coordinate 162,919,038 downwards.
ACGAGGGGTGGTCAATAAGTTTTGCAATTTTAATATAAGGAAACGAGATACGAGGAAAAATGTTTGATTATTTTTCAATATAACTACTCTCAACTTCAATGCACTTGCGCCACTTGTCCCTGAGGCTTTGAATTCTCAACAACCAGAAATCCCCCGACTGCTGTTCAATCTACTCCTGGACATCTTCATCATCCCCAAACTGGCATCCACTGCAGCCTTGAGCTGGCGGAATAAAAGTCGCTAGGGGCCAGATCTGGACTGTAGGGGGGATGGTCAAGCTCCTTGAATCCGCACTCATGCAGGGCAGCTTGTGCAACTCTGGCCTTGTGGACAGGGGCATTGTCATGGAGGAGCAGGACACTGTGTGTCAACTTGCCACGCCGCTTCTGGCGGAGGCACTTCTTCAACCCAGTCAGTTCTGCAGCGTAATATTGACCTGTGATGGTCCTTCCACGAGGCGCATATTCCACAATCAACACTCCCTCAGAATCCCAGAAGATGGTGGCCATGATCTTCCCGGCTGAGGGTTGGGTCCGGAACTTGATGGGGGTCAGGGAGCCCCTGTGCTTCCAGGCCATGCTTTCAAGCTTGGTCTCAGGATCCCAGTGATGGACCCATGTTTCATCACTTGTCACTATGTGTGACTCAAATCCCGCCGGGTCTTGGTTGTACAGGAGCAGCAGCTCCTCCGAACTTTGACAACGTGGAAGTCTATCATGGGGCGTGAGGTTTCTAGGGACCCAACGGCAGACCTTGGGTCATGGCCAAATTGTTGTGGATGATGTTGAAAACACTTCCATGTGATATTCCAAGTTCTCGCTCAATTTCTTCTACCTTCACCCAACGATTTTCGAAGATCATCCTCTCCACACAGGACACATTGTCCTCATTGGTCACGTCTGACAGGTATCATCTTCAAGGGACTCATGACCATGGCGGAACTCCCTATTCCAGCGAGCAATCATTGCATATGAAGGGGTGGTGTCGGTATACACTGCAACCATGCGTTCATAGATCTCTTTTGCATTCTTGCCTTCCTTGGTCAAAAATTTGATCACTGCGCGGTGCTCAACCTTCTCCATTGTTAAAAGATTTGTGACTGACGATCTGCAATCAGCTACTGCTTCTTAGATAGATGAGGCAGGAGCGTGCAGCTGCAGGTCCTGACTTGTCCTAACACCCCACAAACAGCCATCCTCCTTCCTCTGTTTTGCCCTACCGATTCGCAAAACTTATTGAACACCCCTCGTATGATAGGGGCTAAATGAATATCTCTATTTTTATTTATGAAAAGTTTTGTATGGATAGATACTTTGAAGATAGAATGTATCTACAAGGCATTCAAGTTTAAAAATTTATTGGTTTGCACTCAATCTACCTGTCAGTGATGCTTAAATATATGTGTGAAAAGGGCAGACATGCTGGGTTGGGAGCCCTCTCTCTTTACGTAAGTTGCGCCTGGCCAAGTCCATCATTCAGACCAATGGCCTTGGACTCCAGACTGAACGGGTTCTCTAAGAGATTCATCAATCTGTCTGGAGATAGTCTTAATTGTGCAAGGGTATGGCATGTTGTGAATATGTTCAGCTGTGTAATTCCTGGTGCCAGTAGGAGGCATCTCTATTTGTCAGATCATTAGTGTTTAGTTTCAGGTGATTGCACTGGAGCCTTGCAAGAGTGATCTGTGTATTATGTGGGAGAACGATCCAAGCACCACCACCAACAAAAATGATTTTTCCCACTCTACTGTTAGCTCAAACATGCCTCTACCACTACATGTCGCTTAGATTGTTCTCTCTCTATGTTAATACAGTCTAAACTTCGATACAATGCTGCATATTTTTTCATATTGTTGACATGGAGGTCCCTGGGTTAATGGATTGTTCTCAGGAGAACAATCCAAGCACCCCGAGCTGTTATGACATGGCTGACAGCCAACCCACACACTAGTCGGGATGATGTGGATTACGTGTCATGGCCAGTCAGCCAATAGCATGCCGTGTGATTTTTTTATGTAGGCCTCGCGTGGCCAATGAGCTGTCTGCTTGCCCTCCTGGACACTGATGCTGCAGACTCAGTCTACCTTCAGCTATGCCATTATTACAACTGTCTCTTGGATTGTGCTACATTTTCACATGATTTTAACAATGTCTGCACCCACAAGCTATTGATGTTGTGCAAGGGCCAAGTGAGAGTGAAAGTGAATTAAACACAAGCAGAGGTCAAAAAAGGCCTCATAAAGTGGAAGAGTAGGGTAGCAATGTGGCACAGGAAAAGCCTAATCTTGGCCAGGTGTACGTAAGTTACAAAACAAAGAAAGACGTGCCAGCACATACTGTTGGTAATCCTTGTCATGATGGGTATTTCAAAAAGGTTACGTAGTCAGGTGTACAGAATATTTTGAATGAATTTTGAGCATTGGGGTGGTATGATTCTCAGAATGCGAACATTAAAAAAATGGTGGAAGTGGTTCCTGTGAAACGTAAGCGTACCAAGGAGGAACACAGCAAACAAAGCAATACTCACGAGTATTTTGTAATGTACAATAATAAAAAGACCAAGGTGTGCAAGTAAGGGTTCATGGCTATGAACGCCATTGGGACTACATGGCTGATGACAGCATTGTGCAAGGTGACAAGCACCGGTACTCTTATTGCTGGCCAGCGAGGATGCCACACACCAGCAAACAAGATAGGGAGGGACAAGGCTCTTCATGTGAGGGAGCACATTAAGCTGCTACTTGCCTTGTCATTCCACTATAGCAGGGCAAACGCTCCTGACAGAAAGTACCTGTAGTTGTATCTTACAATCAAGAAGCTCTATGTGTCACACATGGAGTGGCTTCATGAGCAATATCTGGCTAAACAGAAGGTATTCTTGCATTACAACTGTGATGTGTTTACCAAGGAATTTAATATCTCCTTTGAGCCATCACATACAGACACCTGCAACACCTGTGATAAACTCAAGTCAAGAATGCAGCTGGGGACCAGGCTACTGTTGACAACCTTGTGAAGAAGGAAGAACACCAGCAGTTGGCACAACAGGCATAGGAACTCATGAAGAAGATGGAAACTGATGTCAATTCCAAGATTTGTGCCATCTGTGTTGACCTTCAGCAGACTCTTCCCATGCCTAAGCTCTCCGCTAGTGTGGCGTATTACAAAAGCAAGATGTGGACTTACAACCTATGCATCCACAACCTGAAAACCAACATCAGCACAATGTATGTTTGGGATGAGACTCAGGCTAAGCGTGGTTTATGTGAAGTGGCCAGCTGAATCAAGCATTGGGTGGAAGAACAACTCGGAAGGATGACTTCACACATCTGGGTCTTCTCAGATAACTGTGCTGGCCAAAACATCCTGTACTACCTGCAACTGCTCCATGCAAGTAAACTGTTCTTTATTGACCATATTTACTTGATCCTAGGCCATAGTTATATGGCCTGTGATTGTGCATTTGGTAACATTGAGCAGCATCTTAGGCATGTGCCGAACTTATATACACCAAATGACTATATTTTTCACATTAAAGCATTGGTGTCAGCTGCGTTCAAAGTGGTGCGCATGACCCAGACCATGTTCCTTAACATTGGCGTCATGAAGGGCAACATCACCAAACATCAGGCACCAGGGTCAACATCGAAAGATGCATGAAAGCTGCTCTTCCGCCTGAATTATAGAGGTTACATCATCAAGTCTGACTACACAATTGACAACAACCTCACTGATGTTTGACTAATGAAAGGGAGAGGAGCATGGTCCTGTGACAGGCTTGTTATGCCTCATGACAAGAAGGCCTTTTATCAGGGCCTCCAGGCTGGCACAGAATTGCAAATGTCATGCCTGCTGACGAGGTTCTCGATTATGACAAAATTTAATCTTGATATTGATGGGGAAGAGGTATCAACATTCACACCAGTGTGGTGGGTACACCTGTAATTTTACTTCATATTAGTATTATAGTCATCTCTATTATCTTAGTTTACAGGAATACATCAAATTACCTTGAACTCCACATGTGAATGGTCTGTTTTTAATATTAATAATCATTGAATGTTTGATTGGATCAAAGATCTTTTGCATGCAATTGGGAAGCTGAGCTGACAAGGAGTGTTTTGATATACGTTTTGCTAAAATTGTATGATTGTTTTTTGAAATATTAAAATGCAAAACTTTAAGAGCGTTTTCTCAGTTTTTTTTAAAAAATGGCACTTAGATCATTCTCCAGCGGAGCTACTCATTTCTTCTGTCAATATCCAGGAGAATTGCATTGATTAGGGTGGTGCTTTGTATTGATTGTTTTGTAGATAATGGCAGCCTTGTTACAGGGTGGTGAGATTTATATAGTATGCGTTTGGAGTTTTGAGGTTGATGCAGCTGCATCATGTGATAAGGAGTACTTTATCTCTATTGTAGTAAATGAATGTAAGATTGGGTGCATAGACCAACAGTTATAGGTAAGATATACTGCTTGTATGTGTGAGTGATGATTCTTCATATGTAGTTTTGATTAGTTGTGTTCATTTCTGTTATGTTTTCTTGTGTTGTTGGAAATTTAGTGCAAGGTGCAACAGTGTAATTATTCTATTTAAGTGGGGTGTTTGATAGAATGATGCAAGGGTGTTTGTTGTACTTCAGTTTGTGGGTTGTGAAGAGTAGTGAAATTTTTTTAAAGCGTGAGAGTCTTAGGTTCTGTTATAGCTTAGATTCGAGTCTTGTAGTATTGAGTTATAGATCACAAAATTCTTGGATGTGCTTTGAGTATTGGAGAAGAATGGTGATATCCTCAGCATAGCTGTAGTGTGATATTGGGATTCCAGGAAGGGATATCCTATAGGGAATGGGGGGCGGGATATAGATCCCTGTAGGATATCATTGCGTATGTGATGCATTTTCTCTAGTATAATCCACAATGTTAAATTGCTTGGGATTGGTTCAGGGAGTTTGGTAGCCTTGACCTAGATTAAGGCAGTTTTTTAAATCTCTTAATTTTTTCCAAACTTTTGGATGACAAAAGTTACAATGACCTGACATCCAGCAAACCCAAATTCATCAATCTGCCCCACAAACTCAAGATCTACTACCTAAAAGTTTTTCCATCCTATGGTATGGGTACATTTCAATGGCCAGTTATTTAGAGATAGGGTAAAGTTAAAAAAATTTATATTTAGATTATCCCATTTATTTTTCCAGAAAAAAACATGGGGGTTTTGGTTGTTTGCCAATCACTTAACAATAGAAGCCAAGGTTTACTCAATGCAACACTAGTGTTATATACATTGATATAAATCAGTCACAATAAATCTTTATAAATTAAAAGGTCAGTTTTGAACATTTTTTTTGCCTACCAATTTTTATTTTACAAGGCTAATACATCTCTGCCTACCACACAATGTTTAAAAGTTGGTTAGTTGCATTTCAAGGAAAAGGAAAAATTTCAAGACTTACAAAGTCAAGTAAAGAAGGAAGAATTTCTGACATACCATGTGGGACTTCTTTAGGCTTATCTGACACATGCCAAATGTTTAAGTCATTTACGATTTTGATTTTTAAAGGTTTCATTTTCTAGAAAATAAATAGGCTTCTAAAATATGTAAACAAAAATCAGCTTTTCTGAAAAAAAGAAAAAATACTGTCAAAAGATTTATTATTTAAAATTATATAAAAAATGGTCATAAATACCCACACTGTCTTCTGGCATGTCATAAAAGGCTAATAAGTATGGATAGGCACACACTTGAAAGTGTTTTTTTTTAAGAGACCATCGGCTTATGTTGGCTAGATTTAAAAAAATATATATGCAAAAACCAAAAGAGCAAGAAGGGAGATCGTTTGGTCATCAGGAAGTGGCCTACCTCCCCCTGCCGCAAGAACATGTGACCTATGACAGAGTCAAATAAAATGGAGGCCAACATTTTCCAAAAAGTCACAAGGCTGTATACACAAACCTGTCCTGAGTACAAGGGACAAGAGGTAGTGACCTCACTAATCCCGATACTGGGACAGGTAACGTATGAAGATCACCCAGACTGGGACATTCAAAACAATCTGGGTACAACACAATAAAGTACAGGCAAGCATTCCATCAAATAACGGTACAGCCCGCGAGTGTGCCCAATAGGAAGACAACAAAAAGCGACCTGAAGCTGATGTAGCATTAGGGGTAGGTCCATGGGAACAGTCACAGCACAATGGCACTCCAACTTTAAGTTCACCTCATCATCTTTGCCAAGCAGGAGGGCTGCCCTGATTTCAGCCATGTAGTAATTGTGAGGAGAGCCAAATGCTGGTCTGGCCACCCTCATTCTCCACAATTCCTACATGTCCAGGAATCCAGCACAAGATAATCTTGGCAGCTACCTAGATTGCAGCAACCATGGCATCACAGATACCGCAAACCAGAGGGTATGAAGATTCCAATGCCGCAAGAATACTCAGGGTGCTTTGTGAGTCTGCTGCCCAGAAAAAAGGCTAGTCTAACATTTACGAATTTCTCCATCAACTTGCACACGCAGGAAGTTAAAAAGATTGAGCAGACACTGGCCAGGGTAGAGTGATCTCTCCCTGGGTTGCAAAAAGCAAGTAGCACAGTAGTCATTCACTAGGAATCTTTGAGGATACCCTCTGGCCAGATCCTGCAAAACAAATCTAACACTCACCTAGGTGTCGAGGCATGGCATACGGGACATTTGATCCAGAGGCATTGTCCACACAAAAAAATGAGAGCAGAATGCAACTCAATGTAAACATGTCAATGAAGGGTTCTTCGCTTCTCAAGGTTTAGTCCAGACAACAGCCTTTAACAATATCCAAACATGAATTGAATGTTGGCAGAACAGCATCAGTGCGAGAGAATGCGGTCATGAAAGAGTCCACCCCCAGTGTAGGGTCCAAGATTGTGGCCCCATTGACTCGTTTATAAACCTATTTTTTTTTTGGGGGGGGGGGATGCCATCTGGTGACTGCCTACTTGGGCATAAATCGCTGTACACAACACAGTCTACTAACAGGCTATATTAAAAAATATTTAAAAAAATAATATATAAATAACAATAAAAAAGGCTTTAAAAAAATAAAATGAAAACAGCAAAAAGGCAAGGAGGTGCACTCCAGCGCTGGGGTAGGCCCACCTACCCCCGGCGCAGGAATGTGACCTACCAAAAAACAAAACTCAAATAAAGGGGAGGAGGCCAGCCTTCCCCCCAAACTCATAAAGTCCACAAGTCAGTGTGAACGAATCCATCCTGACTAGGCCATTCAGCAAGAACATGCCAAACAGTCTTGGGGGGAGAAAAAGGCAGTCTTCACGATAAGGCGCAGGTGAGCATTTCACACCTCTAATGAAGCGGCCCTCCCATTAAGTAAAGAGATGTATACCGACCAGGAAGAGCCACAGGGCAGCTTCAAATCATACCAGAACCTAGCACTTCTAACGCATGTAGGCATAATGCTTCCAGTTGAGGGCCATCTCATACTCAGCTAACACAGAAGCGGTCAGCATGCAAAATGGCCAGACATTCTAGGAATTGTAATTAGGCCCACAGTGATGAGGTTGCTGAAGAACAACTCAACCGCCTCATCCACCAACCTAAACTCCTCAACTGAGAGAGATATCAGTCATTTCCTGAAATATGGACCACCGCACCAAGCTTTACAGTCTCTCAGGCAGCAGCGGCCCCCAAAAGTGATATTTGAATGGGATCATTACCATCGAAGTCATTGACCACCTCCCACCCAAAATCAGGCTGTGCACCCAAAGCACAGGGATATATCAAGACAGTAAAATGAAATGGTTCTCGTCAGTGATACATAAACTCATCCATATTTAGGACACCCCACCCCCCAGGCAGGTAAATGATCAGGTGGTTATCCTAGGAAGGGCAAAATAATAAATAATAATAAAAGGCACAATTGGAGAGGTAATGTGAATTAGAGTTTAGTCAGGGATGTTCTCATTTGAAAGGTGTGTGAGGGGAGATATGCTGCCAATTTAGTGTCATCAGCAAAAATTGACACTTTGCTATTTACACCTTGCCCAAGATCATTTACATAGATTATAAATAATAAAGGGCCTAAAACTGATCCCTGAGGTATGCCACTAATAACATTCCTCCACTCTGACCTCACTCCATTCAGTACAACTCTGTTTCCTATTTTTCAGCCATTCAGTTATCCAATTTAAAACGTTCCCACATATCCCATGCAGCTTTAATTTATGAACTAGTCTTCTATGTGGAACCTTATCAAAAGCTTTGCTGTAATCTAAGTAGATCACATCAACTTTCTCACCCCTATCTAATTCTTTAGTTACATAATCCATAAAATCCAGTAAATTAGTTAAACACGATCTACCTTTTCTAAAACCATGCTGAGCATCATTAATTAACCTGCTACTCTCTAGATGATCAGATATTTCCTTCTTAACCATCTTCTCAAGAATTTTACAGACTATAGAAGTTAAGCTTACCAGTCTAAAGTTATTTGGATCCTCTTTGCTTGCCTTTTTAAAAATTGGCACATTTGCCAATTTCCAATCATTTGGTATTTCTCCAGACTCTAGTGATCTAATAAATATCTTCTCAAGAGCTACTGCAATACTTTCTACACCTTCTTTGAGTATCCTAGAATGAATGTTGTCAGGGCCAGATGCCTTACTAGTATTTAACTGCATTATAAGCCCTTTAATTTCTTCTCTGTCTATATTAATAGAATTTATTACTACTTCCCTTGACCTAGAATTATCATCAATTAATCTAACTGGTTTCTCTTCTGTGAATACTGAAGCAAAATGATCATTAAGGACCTCTACTATTTCCTCATCAGATTCTTTCAAAACCTCTTCATATTTAATAGGCCCTATTTTATCACTGTTAGATTGATTATTGATTCTATAATAGCTAAAGAATTTTTTAGGATCTTTATTATTATTTTTAGCTAAATTAATTTCTGCTGTCCTTTTGGTCTTAATAATCTTATTTAGTTCATTTCTGGTGACCTATAATGGTTTAAATTATCTAAACTACTATCACTTTGTAATCTCTGGTATGCCCTTTTTTTCTCTGAAACTTTATTAGCTATTTCTTGATTCCACCATAATGGTTTCCTACATTTCTTCCTAATAGACTTCATCGGGATACACTGTTCCTGAACCATGTTTAATATAGTCTTAAAAATATCCCACATCTCATAAGTATTCTTTCCATGGAATTCTATAGCCTACCTAATCTGATTTAGCATGCCGCGTAATTTATCGTAATCTCCCCTATAAAAATTTGGAATTTTTGTGGAGTTTGTCGTTGTTCTACCCTTAACTATTTGCAAATTAAACTGAACTATCTGATGATCACTGTTTCCCAATGATTCCCCTACACTCAATCTTTGAACTAAGTGATCATCATTTGAAAGAATTAGATCTAATATATTGGCACCCCTTGTTGGCTTATTAACAAATTGGGTCAAAAGGTTATCCTCAAAACACTCCATAAACTTACAACTTGCTCTATCTCTTCCTATGATATTTTCCCAGTCTACAGAAGTTAAATTAAAGTCACCCAGAATAACTGTATCTTCTTTGCATCCTTTACTTATTTCCCTAATCATTAACTCATCGATGCAATCAGTCTGTCCTGGTGGTCTATAAAAAGCTCCCAAGTGTATTTTCTTATTTTTACCAACCTTAATATCTATCTATAATGATTCACCTTCTCCTTGCTTTATAGAGTTATCTAGATTTGAAGAAATGCTATTTCTGATATAAATAATCAACCCACCACCAGTCCTATCTCTCCTTTGACTAATGTACATAGTATAACCCTCTAGTTCAAATTCACTGACATTATCATTAAATATATTTTCATTAACCCATGATTCAACTATACATATTATATCTATATCTTCATGAATGATATAACTAAATAATTCATCCCTCTTATTTCTAAGACTACGAGCATTTGTGTAAAGACAACTCAGCCCACCTATCCCTGAAGCACCCGAGGGCCTATCTCCTCTGCATCTCCTTTCTCTCCTTCCCCGACCCTGTACTCTTGTATTTCCCTGTTTCCCTGACCACTATCACTACTCAAGTAATTTAACCCTGAAGCACTTCCATTAGCCTGCCTACCTTCTACAAATCTGTGTTTGCTTCCTATCCCTGCCGCACTTTGAGCCATAAAATTTCCCTGACCACTATCAAAACCTAGTTTCCCGCCTCTAAAGACCTAATAACACTATCTAATTCCTGCCACAAAACCTCAACCCCATCTTGGCTCAGATGGAGTCCATCCATCGCATACAAACCCTTATTCCCATAAAACCCACTCCAAACATCTACATCTACTATTTGGGCAGTCACAAATGGGTCAGAAGTAAAGTTACTGCCAGATTTTAATGTGACGAGTGGATGGGGTTTATGTCCTTTTGTAAGTCTCCCTATCTTATCCCAAACTTCTGCTGTATGAGTGTTATGATTAATAGTTTGTACGAACCTTCTCCAAGAGAGACGTTTCGATAATCTAATTACCCTTCTGGCTAAGGCTTTAGCTTTATGATATAACAGTAAAGACTCTGGATTCATGTACTTCTTAAATAGTTTATAGGCTTTTTTTTTAACTTTTATTGCATAGGCACAACTATCATTCCACCAGGGATTGTTATATTTAGGGAATATTCTTGATGATGACTTTGGTATGGTTTTGGCTGCACATTTGATGATAGCAGAGGTTACTAGAAGGCAAGCATCATTTGCATTAAGTGAAATATTGACTTTTGGAATTTGTAGCTCTTGATGAAACTTTTTTAAATTACCTTTATATAGCCATTTGGGCCTGGTATTATACTTCATTTCATACATCGTTTCCATAATTATGGGGTCGTGGTCACTATCATAAAGATCTGGTAGTACTTTCCACTTTAAGTTTAGTTTTAAAGAATGGGAGCATAGAGATATATCTATATGAGAAAAGTGTCCTCTAAATTCATTGCAATAAGTTGAGGCCTTTGAGTTTAGGATGTATAAATTTGCTTCTTCAATAAAATCTGTTATTTTATTTCCTCTAAGACAGCATTCTGATGAGCCCCACAGGTAGTGATGTCCATTCAAATCTCCAGATATTAATACTGGTGGAGGAAGTTGGTTATAAAGATTCATTAAGTCTTGTGTAGTTAAAGGAAATCTTGGAGGTATATAGATTGAACAAATTGTGAATTTTAAAGATGGTAAATTAATCCTAGCTGCTATAGCTTCCAGATCAGAGGTGATATTTAAAGTTACAAATGGTACCCAGGAGGCTATGGCAAGTACAACTCCTCCTCCATTACGGCTTCTATCTTTTCTTAAGATGGAATATCCTTTTAAAGAAATGTTTTGCTCTATTCTTAACCTTGTTTCTTGTAGCATTACAATTGATGGGGAATACTCATTTAAGAACATAAGAAAAGAAGGAGACTGCAAAAGACCATTCATGGCCTACACTTGGCAGCTCCTGTTCCAGTCAACACACAAAAGATTTCTTACCAGAGAAAAGTCATCAACATTGTCACCCTTACAGGAGTTCGTCAGATCTAATCTACAATATACATAAAATGCATCCAGAGGATTATGTCCATTCATGCAACTGCAAAATATAATCTCCCCACTCCTTAGAAAAATATATACATATGTACATAAAAAAAAAGAAATAAAAAAAAGTCAGTCCCATCTAGCAGGTTCATCCATATATTTATCTAATCTATTCTTAAAACTACCCAGAGAGGAGGCTTCTATCACATGTCTAGTGAGCCTATTCCATTCATCTACCACACGATTTGTAAACCAATTCCTCCCAATCTCCTTCCTAAACCTATACTTATCAAGCTTAAACCCATTGCTACGTGTCCTGTCATGTTCACTAAGTATAAGAACCTTACCCAGATCCCCTTCATTATATCCTTTTACCCATTTGAAGACTTCAATCAATTCCCCTCTGACTCTTCTCCTTTCCAATGTATGTAGATTTAGTTTTCTGAGCCTTTCACCATAAGGTAAGTTCCTTAGCCCACCACTCATCCTTGTCATCCTTGTCATCCTTCTCTGCACAGACTCAAGCAAATCAATATCCTTCCTATAATATGGTGACCAAAATTGTACTGCATAGTCTAGATGAGGCCTAACTAGCGCCAGATACAGTTTTAAAATCATCTGCAAGAATGGTAACCTAGTTGTATAGCTGCGTATATTCCACTGACATATTCTAAAGTTCATTATCTATATATAATTTAAAATATTAATCACCAAATAATATTCTGTAACCATCCCTTGAATCAATTTTTTTTATAAAGCCCATTTTATTAAACACTATAGCCATTTTGTTAACTGCCTGTTTAGGGGCAATGTTTGCTTCCATGATTTTATTATATTCTTTAAGGATAGTGTACAATAGACCATAGGTATTCATTTGAGACATCAACATTATGAGTTTTGTTTATCTTCATTATTAATACTTTTCGCAGATAGAGTTTGTGGTCTAGTAATGGGTAGGTCGCATTGTGTTTCTTTTGTAGCTTTTTTCAGTTATATTACTTTTCTTGTTATTTGTATATATGTCACTTGCATTTATAGGATGATTTTTGAAATATACCTGTCGAGCTTCCAAGAAGGATAATTTTTTATCAATTTTTAAATGAATAATTTCTTTCTCCCTGATCCACACAGGACATTCCTTAGAATTTCCTAAATGGTTGGGAGAAGAGCAGTGAATACATTTAGGAGCTTCCCTTGGAGCGATACAATCCTGAGAATTATGTTGCTCATTACAATAAAGACATCTAGATTTATTTGTACAGGTCCTACTTCCATGTCCAAAATGCCAGCAATTAAAGCACATCAAGGGATTAGGGTAGTGGTTATCAATACTGAACGTAAGGTATCCATAATATAATTTAGAAGGCAAGACATTTCCAGCAAAAGTCAATACTAACAAGGGGGTAGGGATTCGGGAAGGGCCTTTATTGAGGCGTCTAATTTTCATAACAGACTCATTTTGAATTTTTAATTCATTAAGTAATAATTCTTCCTCAAAGTATAGTAGATCAGGTGCATATATGATACCTTGAATAGTGTTTAAATTTTGTGCAACTGAGCACTCTACATCATATTGTCCATTGATAATGGTTTTTGTATTTAAAAGGGCTGTTGTCTGATCTGAGGATTTGGTATAACATAACATAACATAATTTAACGGATGACAAAAGCCACAAGGGCCTATCAAAGGTCATCCGTATCCATCAAATCCCACCCATATAATGCATCCATAGGATTTTGTCAGATCATGCAGCTACAATATACAATTTAACAATCCATAGGAATGTCCAACCATGCATCTACAATATATAATTTAAAGCCTCCATAGGAGTCTGTCAAAAACAAAATCAAAATCCTCCAAAATATACAATAAAAAGAAACTGCATCCACAGGAATGAGTCAAGAAACATATCCACATACCAAAAAGTAAGAAATTAACCCTCCATCCCCATATAATCATCCAATCTGCGCTTGAAAACATTCAAGTTTGGGCTGTCTACAGTCTCAGGTGGCAAACTATTCCAATAATCCACCACTCTGTTAGTGAAAAAATATTTTCTAACATCCAGTCTGCACCTCTGTTTTTTAATCTTTAAGTGGTGGCCTCTAGTTCTATTACTACCTTCTAACTCAAATAACTTGCTGAAATCTAATTTATCCATCCCAGAAAAGATTTTAAAAAGCTCAATCATATCTCCCCTCACACACCTTCTTTCAAATGAAAACATATTTAATACCCTCAGTCTATCTTCATATTCAAGGTGCTTCAGGGATGGTATTATTTTTGTTGCCCTCCTTTGTACTGACTCTAATAAGTTTATATCATGTCTAAAATGTGGTGACCATGCCTGTATACAGTACTCTAAATGTGGCCTGACATAAGAGTTGTATAGTTTAAGGATGACCTCCTTACTCTTGTAGCTAACATTTCTTTTAATGTAACCTAGCACCCTATTTGCTCTATTTTTTGCCTCAATACACTGCTTTGAAAATTTCAGTGACCTATCTACTACCACTCCTAAGTCTTTCTCATCTTCAACTGAATTAAGCCAATATCCATCCATCTCATAGCTAAATTCCCTATTATCTCTCCCCATGTTAATAACTTTGCATTTATTAAGGTTAAAGGTCATCTGCCACTTCTGAGCCCAAGCTAACAGCTTATCTAAGTCACCCTGCACTTTAAAGCTACCCTCAACCTCTTTGACTACAGCTGCCAATTTAGTTCTGCAATATTTAACCTCGATGACAGGGCCATGACAAATGGATTCAACAACTGTTTTAATTAACTGTTGGAGAACTTAAATTTGGGATCAATATTCAATTTGGGGTCATTTTTGTTTATGGAAGTCACTACTACCTGTATCATTGATCTTACTTTGTGATGTTACAGGAGCTTTATTACTGTGCGTTGAACTAGTGGAGACAATAATTTCAGTTACTGGAGACAATAATCACCAGGAGGAAGAGATTACAATTGAAGAGGAGTATGAAAGAATAATTGAGCAATTAATTACAGGTCAGATGATTAACATTCCATATAAGGAGATTAGGACTAAAAATAATGACCAAAAATGGATGACAGATAAAATTAAGCATTATATTGGCATTAAAAAGGGCATTTATAGGAAAATAAAAAATGGAGAGGATCACTTAAGGCAGAGATATAATGAACTAGCAAGAGATGTTAAAAAGTTAGTTAGAGTAGCAAGGAGAAATTATGAAATTAAAGTGGCAAATAGGGCAAAGGAAGATCCTAAAAGTTTTTATCAATTATACAAAACTAAGGTTAGAGATAAAATAGGCCCACTTATAGATTCCAATGGAGAATTAGTGAGTGATAGGGACTCAATGGCTGGAATGCTAAAGGAATTTTTTTCTCTCAGTATTTACACAGGAGGATACTCTAAATATACCCGAGGTGTCAATGATCTTTCGGGGTAATGATGAAGAGAAATTAAAGGATATCTTGATCACAAAGGAGATAGTGACAAAGGAAATTGATAAAATCAAAAGTAGTAAAGCACCCGGTCCTGATGAGCTCTTTCCTAGAATTTTGAAAGAATGTAAGGATGTGTTAAGTGAGCCCCTAGCATGCATCTTTAGAAAATCATTGGAGAGTGGCATTGTGCCAGTGGCATGGAAGAAAGCCAATGTGATACCTATATTTAAGAAAGGGGATAAAACAAATATGTCTAATTACAGACCAGTAAGTTTGACTTCAGTGGTAGGGAAAATGATGGAATCTATTATAGCAAGGAATATTAGAGATCACTTGGATAAGCATAAGTTGATAAAAGAATCACAGCATGGCTTTAGTAAGGGTAAATCCTGTCTCACTAATTTGCTGTCTTTTTATAGTAAGGTGTATGAAGCAGCAGATAATAATGAAAACTATGATATTTTATACTTGGACTTTAGCAAGGCTTTTGATCGAGTGCCACACTTACGACTTCTGAGCAAAGTTAAAGCACACGGGATCGATGGCAGTATATTTAGGTGGATTCAGTCATGGCTTGGTGGCAGACAGCAAAGAGTTAGTATAGATGGAGTTAAATCTGAGTGGGGGTGTGTTAGCAGTGGAGTTCCTCAAGGATCTGTTTTGGGTCCCTTGCTATTCTTAATTTATATTAATGATCTTGACATAGGTATAAGTAGTGACCTGAGTAAATTTGCTGATGATACTAAGCTAGGTAGGGCCATTAGGGCTGATTCTGATGCTGTTGTAATGCAGGAGGAATTGACCATTCTGTCCAATTGGGCCGAGAAATGGCAAATGAAGTTTAACATAGACAAATGTAGTGTACTTAGTATAGGTAGAAATAATCCATTGAATAGTTATAAATTAAATGGCAGAATTTTAGGGAGGACTGATTGTGAGAGACTTGGGTATTTTGGTAAGTTCAGACCTTCGTCCTAGAAAGCAATGTCTAAATGCTAAGAATAAAGCTAATAGGATATTGGGATTCATTAGGAGGAGTGTAAGCAATAAGAGTGCTGAAGTCATTCTAAAACTGTATCTGGCGCTAGTTAGGCCTCATCTAGACTATGCAGTACAATTTTGGTCACCATATTATAGGAAGGATATTGATTTGCTTGAGTCTGTGCAGAGAAGGATGACAAAGATAATTGGTGGGCTAAGGAACTTAACTTATGGTGAAAGGCTCAGAAAACTAAATCTACATAAATTGGAAAGGAGAAGAGTCAGAGGGGAATTGATTGAAGTCTTCAAATGGGTAAAAGGATATAATAAAGGGGATCTGGGTAAGGTTCTTATACTTAGTGAACATGACAGGACACGTAGCAATTGGTTTAAGCTTGATAAGTATAGGTTTAGGAAGGAGATTGGGAGGAATTGGTTTACAAATCGTGTGGTAGATGAATGGAATAGGCTCAGTAGACATGTGATAGAAGTCTCCTCTCTGGGTAGTTTTAACATAACATAACATAACATAACATAATTTAACGGATGACAAAAGCCACAAGGGCCTATCAAAGGTCATCCGTATCCATCAAATCCCACCCATATAATGCATCCATAGGATTTTGTCAGGTCATGCAGCTACAATATACAATTTAACAATCCATAGGAATGTCCAACCATACATCTACAATATATAATTTAAAGCCTCCATAGGAGTCTGTCAAAAACAAAATCAAAATCCCCCAAAATATACAATAAAAAGAAACTGCATCCACAGGAATGAGTCAAGAAACATATCCACATACTAAAAAGTAAGAAATTAACCCTCCATCCCCATATAATCATCCAATCTGCGCTTGAAAACATTCAAGTTTGGGCTGTCTACAGTCTCAGGTGGCAAACTATTCCAATAATCCACCACTCTGTTAGTGAAAAAATATTTTCTAACATCCAGTCTGCACCTCTGTTTTTTAATCTTTAAGTGGTGGCCTCTAGTTCTATTACTACCTTCTAACTCAAATAACTTGCTGAAATCTAATTTATCCATCCCAGAAAAGATTTTAAAAAGCTCAATCATATCTCCCCTCACACACCTTCTTTCAAATGAAAACATATTTAATACCCTCAGTCTATCTTCATATTCAAGGTGCTTCAGGGATGGTATTATTTTTGTTGCCCTCCTTTGTACTGACTAATAAGTTTATATCATGTCTAAAATGTGGTGACCATGCCTGTATACAGTACTCTAAATGTGGCCTGACATAAGAGTTGTATAGTTTAAGGATGACCTCCTTACTCTTGTAGCTAACATTTCTTTTAATGTAACCTAGCACCCTATTTGCTCTATTTTTTGCCTCAATACACTGCTTTGAAAATTTCAGTGACCTATCTACTACCACTCCTAAGTCTTTCTCATCTTCAACTGAATTAAGCCAATATCCATCCATCTCATAGCTAAATTCCCTATTATCTCTCCCCATGTTAATAACTTTGCATTTATTAAGGTTAAAAGTCATCTGCCACTTCTGAGCCCAAGCTAACAGCTTATCTAAGTCACCCTGCACTTTAAAGCTACCCTCAACCTCTTTGACTACAGCTGCCAATTTAGTGTCATCAGCAAAAATTGATACTCAACTATTCACACCTTGCCCAAGATCATTTACATAGATTATAAATAATAAAGGGCCTAAAACTGATCCCTGAGGTACGCCACTAATAACATTCCTCCACTCTGACCTCACTCCATTCAGTACCTTCGAACAGGTAGCACGTGTTTGGTAGAGCTCTCAGAATATTTTGATTATTTGATATACTTTGGTGTGTGACATAAACATAAATATTAAGTTATAAAATCATATATTTGGTTAATATAACAAAGTTAAATTGTGGTTATTTTGTATAAATTGTGGTTATTTTGTTTTGGTGAGAAAGTGACTTTTGTTTACTTCGGGGCCATCTTGATTAGCAGGTTTTAAACTTGCGCGCACAAATTGGGGTCAAATTCTTGTTGTTTGTAAGTTTTTGTTTCTATTATTGTTCTTGTTTAAGTATGGCTGACTGTTTGGATGTAGAGAGTATGCCTTTTGAAAGTAGTGTGTATGTAGTGTGCGATGTCTGTGGTGTAGAGAGGAGAGTGAATGTGTCTGAGTGCCGTGTATGTGCTTTGACTGAGGAGGTGAGTCGATTACGTGTGGAATGCTTGAGACTGAACGATTTAGTGTCTGAAGTGAGAAGAGATGCAAGTGTACGTTTGAAGAGTCAGATTGGGACCAGGAGGGAGGAAGTTAGGCCTAGAACAGGGACTGGAGAGAAAGCAGTAAGTGAAGTAAGTGATGATGAGTGGTGGGTGAAAGTGAACAGAATAGATAAGTTAGGACAGGTTAGGTGTGTGAATGAGAGGGACATGGAACCTGTTAGGCTAACTAACAGATTTGATGCCCTGAGAGAGAAAGAATTTGAAAGAGATTTGCCTGGTGTGGCCGTGCCTGAAAGTAGAATAGGAGGTCGAATGAGTGAGAGCAGGAGGGAGGGTAATACTAGGCCTAGAGAGAATAGGAGAATGACTGAGGTGATTGTGATGGGTGACTCTCAGATTAGGTATTTAGATAGGAAGTTGAATGAAAGTAAATGGAAGGGAGTGAGAGTTTGTCTGCCGGGTGCTGGTGTAAATGATGTGTGTGAGAGGTATGATAGGTTGGTGTCTGGGTGTGAGAGGGAAGCAGTTGTGATTACACATGTCGGAGTAAACGATGTAAAGAAGGTGGGTACTTGTGAGTTACGACAGCGGTATAAAAGGCTGATTGAAAGGATGTGTGAAAGTAGAGTAAAAGGCGTTGTTTCAGGTGTGCTTCCCAGAATGGATGTGGGGATGGAATGGTTGTCTCGTGCAATGGGGTTGAATGAATATGTGAAAGGTTTGTGCGAGGAGTCAGGATTGGTATTTGTAGATGTTTGGAGTGGGTTTTATGGGAATAAGGGTTTGTATGCGATGGATGGACTCCATCTGAGCCGAGATGGGGTTGAGGTTTTGTGGCGGGAATTAGATAGTGTTATTAGGTCTTTAGAGGCGGGAAACTAGGTTTTGATAGTGGTCAGGGAAATTTAATGGCTCAAAGTGAGGCAGGGAAAGGAAGCAAACACAGATTTGTAGAAGGTAGGCAGGCTAATGGAAGTGCTTTAGGGTTAAACTACTTGAGTAGTGAAAGTGGTCAGGGAAATACAAGAGTACAGGGTCGGGGAAAGAGAGAAAGGAGATGCAGAGGAGATAGGCCCTCAGGTGCTTCAGGGATAGGTGGGCTGAGTTGTCTTTACACAAATGCTCGTAGTCTTAGAAATAAGAAGGATGAATTATTTAGTTATATCATTCATGAAGATATAGATATAATATGTATAGTTGAATCATGGGTTAATGAAAATATATTTAATGATAATGTCAGTGAATTTGAACTAGAGGGTTATACTATGTACATTAGTCAAAGGAGAGATAGGACTGGTGGTGGGTTGATTATTTATATCAGAAATAGCATTTCTTCAAATCTAAATAACTCTATAAAGCAAGGAGAAGGTGAATCATTATGGATAGATATTAAGGTTGGTAAAAATAGGAAAATACACTTGGGAGCTTTTTATAGACCACCAGGACAGACTGATTGTATCGATGAGTTAATGATTAGGGAAATAAGTAAAGGATGCAAAGAAGATACAGTTATTCTTGGTGACTTTAATTTAACTTCTGTAGACTGGGAAAATATGATAGGAAGAGATAGAGCAAGTTGTAAGTTTATGGAGTGTTTTGAGGATAACTTTTTGATCCAATTTGTTAATAAGCCAACAAGGGGTGCCAATATATTAGATCTAATTCTTTCAAATGATGATCACTTAGTTCAAGGATTGAGTGTAGGGGAATCATTGGGAAACAGTGATCATCAGATGGTTCGGTTTAATTTGCAAATAGTTAAGGGTAGAACAACGACAAACTCCACGAAAATTCCAAATTTTTATAGGGGAGATTACGATAAATTACGCAGCATGCTAAATCAGATTAGGTGGGATATAGAATTCCATGGAAAGAATACTTATGAGATGTGGGATATTTTTAAGACTATATTAAACATGGTTCAGGAACAGTGTATTCCGATGAAGTCTATTAGGAAGAAATGTAGGAAACCATTATGGTGGAACCAAGAAATAGCTAATAAAGTTTCAGAGAAAAAAAGGGCATACCAGAGATTACAAAGTGAGAGTAGTTTAGATAATTTAAACCATTATAGGTCAACCAGAAATGAACTAAATAAGATTATTAAGAAGACCAAAAGGACAGCAGAAATTAATTTAGCTAAAAATAATAATAAAGATCCTAAAAAATTCTTTAGCTATTATAGAATCAATAATCAATCTAACAGTGATAAAATAGGGCCTATTAAATATGAAGAGGTTTTGAAAGAATCTGATGAGGAAATAGTAGAGGTCCTTAATGATCATTTTGCTTCAGTATTCACAGAAGAGAAACCAGTTAGATTAATTGATGATAATTCTAGGTCAAGGGAAGTAGTGATAAATTCTATTAATATAGACAGAAGAAATTAAAGGGCTTATAATTCAGTTAAATACTAGTAAGGCATCTGGCCCTGACAACATTCATTCTAGGATACTCAAAGAAGGTGGGGGTGGGGGTGGAGTTCGAGTGACTGGTAGTTTGAATGAGAATAGGAGTGGGGATGGAGTTAGGTCTGTGGGGGTTAAGAATAGGAGTCTGACTGAAGTGCTTGTGATGGGTGATTCGCGAGTTAGATATTTAGATAGGAAGTTGAATGCAAGTAGATTGAATGGTTTGAGGGTGTGTTTGCCGGGTGCTGGAGTAAGAGATCTGTCTGATAGGTATGAGGAACTGGTGTCTGGCTGTGCAAGGGATGCGGTTGTGATTACACATGTAGGAGTGAATGATGTGAAGAAAGTGGGTGCATGTGAGTTACGTGAGAGGTACAAGAGGTTGATTGAAAAGGTGAAAGAAAGTAGAATGAAAGGTGTTGTGACAGGTGTGCTTCCAAGAATGGATGTTGGGGTAGAATGGATGTCTCGTGCAATTGGGCTGAATGATTATGTGAGGAGGATGTGTGAGATGGAAGGTGTCATGTTTGTGGATGTGTGGGATAGGTTTGTTGGAATGAAAGAAATGTATGCGATGGATGGACTGCATTTGAGTAGGAGGGGGGTAGATGTGTTGTGGGAGGAGTATGATCGTGTTATTAGGTCTTTGCGGGCGGGAAACTAGATACTAATAGTGGTCAGGGAATTATGAGAGGACATTATAGTACTGAAAGTAGAATGGACTTGGCAGATAACAGAAATAGGTTCCAAGGCGATAGAGGTGAGGTCATTCAAGTTTCAAGAGGTGCTTCAGGGATAAGGGGGTTAAATTGTTTCTATACAAATGCTCGTAGTCTTAGAAACAAGAAGGATGAGCTATTTAGTTATATTAGCAATGAGGATATAGATATATTATGCGTTACTGAATCATGGGTTAATGAAATAGAATTTAGTGACACTATAAGTGAATTTGATTTTCAGGGCTATAATATGTACATTAGTCAAAGGACAGGTAGGATTGGTGGAGGAATAATTATCTATATAAAAAACAACATTGTTTCAAGTTTAAATACTTCAATAAAGCAAGATGGAGTTAAGTCACTTTGGATAGATATTAGGTTCAATAAAAATAGAATGGTGCATTTGGGAGCTTTTTACAGACCACCTGGGCAGACTGATGATATGGATGAACTAATGATAAGGGAAATAAGTAAGGGATGTGAAACAGATGCAGTTATTATTGGGGACTTCAACTTAAACTCTGTGGACTGGGAAAATATGATAGGTAGGGATAGAACAAGTGGCAGGTTCATAGAATGCTTTGAGGATAATTTTTTGAATCAATTTGTTAACGATTCAACGAGGGGGGACAATATATTAGATTTAGTACTTTCTAACAGTGATCATTTAGTTCAAGAATTGACTGTTGGGGAAGCATTGGGAAATAGTGACCATCAGATAGTTCGTTTTAACTTGGGAATTGAGAAGGGTAAAATAACTGAGAATGCTGAAAAAGTTCCAAATTTTCATAAGGGAGATTATGTAAAACTTCGAAGCTTGCTAAATTTGGTAGACTGGGATATAGAATTCAGAGGTAAAAATGTTTATGGGATGTGGGATACTTTCAAGCATATAATAAATGTAGTCCAAGAACAATGTATCCCAATGAAGGCCATTAGGAACAAAAGTAGGAAACCATTATGGTGGAATCAGGAGATAGCTAGAAAAATTTCAGAGAAGAAAAGGGCATATAAAAAATTACAGGTACAAAATAATATTCAAAATTTAAGTAATTATAGAATGGCTAGGAATGAGTTAAATAAGATTATAAAGAAGAACAAAAGGGTGTCAGAAATTAAATTAGCTCAGGATAGCAACAAAGATCCTAGAAAGTTCTTTAGTTACTATAAAATTAATAACAAGTGTGGCAGAGTTAAAATAGGACCTATCAAATATGAAGGGTTTGTGAGAGAAACTGATGAGGAAATAGTTGAGGTACTAAATGGTCATTTTGCATCAGTATTTACAAAAGAGAAACTAAATAGTCCTATGTATAGTACTCATAGGTCAGGAAAAGAGGTGTTTACTAACATTTGTGTGGATCGGAGGATGATAAAAGGACTAATAGGTGATTTAGATACTACCAAGGCCTCCGGCCCTGATAATATTCATTCTAGGATACTTAAAGAAGGGGTAGAAAGTATCTCAATAGCTCTGGACAAGTTATATACTAGGTCATTGGAATATGGAGAAATACCCGATGATTGGAAGAGAGCGAATGTAGTCCCCATTTTCAAGAAGGGTAGTAAAGAGGATCCAAATAACTTTAGACCGGTTAGCCTAACTCCTGTAGTCTGTAAAATTCTTGAGAAAATAGTTAAAAAAGGGATTTGCCAACATCTAGAGAGGGAGGGGTTAATCAGCGATGCTCAGCATGGGTTTAGATCAGGTAGATCATGTTTGACTAACTTACTAGACTTTCTGGAGTTTGTAACAGATCAAGTAGATAAGGGAGAGAATGTAGATATAATTTACTTAGATTTTAGTAAAGCATTTGATAAGGTACCACACAGGAGACTAGTTCATAAATTAAAAATGATTGGGATATGTGGGGGTGTTTCAAATTGGATAGCTGAGTGGCTGAAAGACAGGAAGCAAAGGGTAGTGCTAAATGGTGTAAAGTCAGAGTGGAGGGATGTTATCAGTGGGGTTCCTCAGGGATCAGTTCTCGGTCCATTATTATTTGTCATCTATATAAACGATCTTGGGGAGGCAGTTAATAATAAAGTGTCAATTTTTGCGGATGATACCAAATTAGCAGCTGTAGTTAAAGATATTGATGATAATTTTAAAGTGCAGGGGGACTTAAATAAATTGTTATCCTGGGCACATAAGTGGCAAATGACTTTCAACCTTGATAAGTGCAAAGTTATTAACATGGGAAAAGATAATAGAGAATTTAACTATGAAATGGATGGGCATTGGCTGAGCTCAGTAGAGGATGAGAAAGATCTAGGAGTAGTAATAGATAAGTCATTAAGGTTTTCTAAGCAGTGTATTGAAGCAAGAAATAGGGCAAATAGAGTGCTGGGTTTTATTAAGAGAAATGTCAGTTACAAAAGTAAGGAGGTTATTCTTAAACTCTATAACTCTTATGTTAGGCCACATCTAGAGTACTGTATACAGGCATGGTCCCCACATTTTAGACACGATATTAACCTTCTTGAGTCAGTGCAACGGAGGGCAACAAAGATTATTCCTTCCCTGAGGCACCTTGAATATGAAGATAGACTGAGGGTATTAAATATGTTCTCGTTCGAAAGGAGGTGTGTGAGAGGGGATATGATTGAGCTGTTTAAAATTTTTTCGGGGATAGATAAATTGGATGTTAGCAAGTTTTTTGAGTTAGATGATGGAAATCGGACTAGAGGTCACCACTTGAAAATTAAAAAGCAAGGGTGTAGGTTGGATTTAAGAAAATATTTTTTCACCAATAGAGTGGTAGACTTCTGGAACAAATTGCCGCAGAGGGTAGTAGGTAGTCCAAATCTAAATGTATTTAAGAGTAGGTTGGATGAGTTTATGGGAAGGGAAGGTTGTGATGGTTCCTAAGTTTTGTATATATTAATATTGTTTGTATATATCTATAGCTGCATGATTTAGTTCTTGACAAGCCTTGATTGGTGATACCCTTGTTTCTGGATGCAATCCTCTGGATGTAGTTTTCCTGGGAGTTTGGGTGCCTTGAAAAAGAGGCCGCTTGACTCGGATGACCTATGATGAGCCCTTGTGGCTTTTGTCATCCGTTATATTATATTGTGGGGGACTTTGATTTTGTCTTCCCCTGGTGATGGTGCTTTTTGTGGGTGGGTTTTGACGGAGGCGGATGACCTTTGATAGGCCCTTGTGGCTTTTGTCATCCGTGTAATTATGTTATGTTATGTTATGTTAAGGTGTAGAAAGTATTGCAGTAGCTCTCGAGAAGATATTTATTAGATCACTAGAGTCTGGAGAAATACCAAATGATTGGAAATTGGCAAATGTAGTGCCAATTTTTAAAAAGGGAAGCAAAGAGGACCCAAATAACTTTAGACCAGTAAGCTTAACTTCTATAGTCTGTAAAATTCTTGAGAAGATGGTTAAGAAGGGAATTTCTGATCATCTAGAGAGTAGCAGGTTAATTAATGATGCTCAGCATGGTTTTAGAAAAGATAGATCGTGTTTAACTAATTTACTGGATTTTATGGATTATGTAACTAAAGAATTAGATAGGGGTGAGAAAGTTGATGTGATCTACTTAGATTTCAGCAAAGCTTTTGATAAGGTTCCACATAGAAGACTAGTTCATAAATTAAAGCTGCATGGGATATGTGGGAACGTTTTAAATTGGATAACTGAATGGCTGAAAAATAGGAAACAGAGAGTTGTACTGAATGGAGTGAGGTCAGAGTGGAGGAATGTTATTAGTGGCGTACCTCAGGGATCAGTTTTAGGCCCTTTATTATTTATAATCTATGTAAATGATCTTGGGCAAGGTGTAAATAGCAAAGTGTCAATTTTTGCTGATGACACTAAATTGGCAGCTGTAGTCAAAGAGGTTGAGGGTAGCTTTAAAGTGCAGGGTGACTTAGATAAGCTGTTAGCTTGGGCTCAGAAGTGGCAGATGACTTTTAACCTTAATAAATGCAAAGTTATTAACATGGGGAGAGATAATAGGGAATTTAGCTATGAGATGGATGGATATTGGCTTAATTCAGTTGAAGATGAGAAAGACTTAGGAGTGGTAGTAGATAGGTCACTGAAATTTTCAAAGCAGTGTATTGAGGCAAAAAATAGAGCAAATAGGGTGCTAGGTTACATTAAAAGAAACGTTAGCTACAAGAGTAAGGAGGTCATCCTTAAACTATACAACTCTTATGTCAGGCCACATTTAGAGTACTGTATACAGGCATGGTCACCACATTTTAGACATGATATAAACTTATTAGAGTCAGTACAAAGGAGGGCAACAAAAATAATACCATCCCTGAAGCACCTTGAATATGAAGATAGACTGAGGGTATTAAATATGTTTTCATTTGAAAGAAGGTGTGTGAGGGGAGATATGATTGAGCTTTTTAAAATCTTTTCTGGGATGGATAAATTAGATTTCAGCAAGTTATTTGAGTTAGAAGGTAGTAATAGAACTAGAGGCCACCACTTAAAGATTAAAAAACAGAGGTGCAGACTGGATGTTAGAAAATATTTTTTCACTAACAGAGTGGTGGATTATTGGAATAGTTTGCCACCTGAGACTGTAGACAGCCCAAACTTGAATGTTTTCAAGCGCAGATTGGATGATTATATGGGGATGGAG
Organism: Ceratothoa steindachneri; assembly: GCA_963969495.1. Classification (NCBI taxonomy): domain Eukaryota; kingdom Metazoa; phylum Arthropoda; class Malacostraca; order Isopoda; family Cymothoidae; genus Ceratothoa; species Ceratothoa steindachneri. The sequence goes on along the minus strand of OZ018330.1, from coordinate 162,893,110 downwards.
GGTTAATTTCTTACTTTTTGGTATGTGGATATGTTTCTTGACTCATTCCTGTGGATGCAGTTTCTTTTTATTGTATATTTTGGGGGATTTTGATTTTGTTTTTGACAGACTCCTATGGAGGCTTTAAATTATATATTGTAGATGCATGGTTGGACATTCCTATGGATTGTTAAATTGTATATTGTAGCTGCATGATCTGACAAAATCCTATGGATGCATTATATGGGTGGGATTTGATGGATACGGATGACCTTTGATAGGCCCTTGTGGCTTTTGTCATCCGTTAAATTATGTTATGTTATGTTAACTCTCTGTTTCCTATTTTTCAGCCATTCAGTTATCCAATTTAAAACGTTCCCACATATCCCATGCAGCTTTAATTTATGAACTAGTCTTCTATGTGGAACCTTATCAAAAGCTTTGCTGAAATCTAAGTAGATCACATCAACTTTCTCACCCCTATCTAATTCTTTAGTTACATAATCCATAAAATCCAGTAAATTAGTTAAACACGATCTATCTTTTCTAAAACCATGCTGAGCATCATTAATTAACCTGCTACTCTCTAGATGATCAGAAATTCCCTTCTTAACCATCTTCTCAAGAATTTTACAGACTATAGAAGTTAAGCTTACTGGTCTAAAGTTATTTGGGTCCTCTTTGCTTCCCTTTTTAAAAATTGGCACTACATTTGCCAATTTCCAATCATTTGGTATTTCTCCAGACTCTAGTGATCTAATAAATATCTTCTCGAGAGCTACTGCAATACTTTCTACACCTTCTTTGAGTATCCTAGAATGAATGTTGTCAGGGCCAGATGCCTTACTAGTATTTAACTGAATTATAAGCCCTTTAATTTCTTCTCTGTCTATATTAATAGAATTTATCACTACTTCCCTTGACCTAGAATTATCATCAATTAATCTAACTGGTTTCTCTTCTGTGAATACTGAAGCAAAATGATCATTAAGGACCTCTACTATTTCCTCATCAGATTCTTTCAAAACCCCTTCATATTTAATAGGCCCTATTTTATCACTGTTAGATTGATTATTGATTCTATAATAGCTAAAGAATTTTTTAGGATCTTTATTATTATTTTTAGCTAAATTAATTTCTGCTGTCCTTTTGGTCTTCTTAATAATCTTATTTAGTTCATTTCTGGTTGACCTATAATGGTTTAAATTATCTAAACTACTCTCACTTTGTAATCTCTGGTATGCCCTTTTTTTCTCTGAAACTTTATTAGCTATTTCTTGGTTCCACCATAATGGTTTCCTACATTTCTTCCTAATAGACTTCATCGGAATACACTGTTCCTGAACCATGTTTAATATAGTCTTAAAAATATCCCACATCTCATAAGTATTCTTTCCATGGAATTCTATATCCCACCTAATCTGATTTAGCATGCTGCGTAATTTATCGTAATCTCCCCTATAAAAATTTGGAATTTTCGTGGAGTTTGTCGTTGTTCTACCCTTAACTATTTGCAAATTAAACCGAACCATCTGATGATCACTGTTTCCCAATGATTCCCCTACACTCAATCCTTGAACTAAGTGATCATCATTTGAAAGAATTAGATCTAATATATTGGCACCCCTTGTTGGCTTATTAACAAATTGGATCAAAAAGTTATCCTCAAAACACTCCATAAACTTACAACTTGCTCTATCTCTTCCTATCATATTTTCCCAGTCTACAGAAGTTAAATTAAAGTCACCAAGAATAACTGTATCTTCTTTGCATCCTTTACTTATTTCCCTAATCATTAACTCATCGATACAATCAGTCTGTCCTGGTGGTCTATAAAAAGCTCCCAAGTGTATTTTCCTATTTTTACCAACCTTAATATCTATCCATAATGATTCACCTTCTCCTTGCTTTATAGAGTTATTTAGATTTGAAGAAATGCTATTTCTGATATAAATAATCAACCCACCACCAGTCCTATCTCTCCTTTGACTAATGTACATAGTATAACCCTCTAGTTCAAATTCACTGACATTATCATTAAATATATTTTCATTAACCCATGATTCAACTATACATATTATATCTATATCTTCATGAATGATATAACTAAATAATTCATCCCTCTTATTTCTAAGACTACGAGCATTTGTGTAAAGAATAGATTAGATAAATATATGGATGAAGCTGCTAGATGGGACCGACTTTTTTTTATGTACATATGTATATATTTTTCTAAGGAGTGGGGAGATTATATTTTGCGGTTGCATGAATGGACATAATCCTCTGGATGCATTTTATGTATATTGTAGATTAGATCTGACGAACTCCTGTTAAGGGTGACAATGTTGATGACTTTTCTCTGGTAAGAAATCTTTTGTGTGTTGAATGGAACAGGAGCTGCCAAGTGTAGGCCATGAATGGTCTTTTGCAGTCTCCTTTTCTTATGTTCTTATAGCATGGTAATTCTGGTACTTGTTCGATTTCTCTGAACCAGAAGTTGCTGGCTGTGAAGAGAAACGCGAGACAGCTTGGTCAGTCTCTTTGATCACTTTGTGTAGTTGTTTTAGAGTAGGATTAACGTTAGATGATTCGAGATCAGTATTAAAATTAGGGCGTTTTAGTTTAACTAGAGATTTGTCCTTTTGAGACATCTCGAGAAGAATGCCCCCGTACCCGGGCGACTTTCGCTAAGGAAAAGGTCTTAGGTTATTAAGGCAGTAGATAACCTAGGTTAAGCAAAATTGTCACTAAGGTACCTAACGATTAATCACTTATATCAAACAAGATTTGGAAAGCGTGGAGCAATACAACCTTTCGGAAGAAAGTCTACCGAGGGAATGCTCTCCAAAAGCAAAGTTCCCGCTTCCTGAGAGATTTAAGTGAGGGAATTTTGTTACAATGGTTCTCTTTGGAATCAGTTCGGTCAATTTGGAAGTATTGCCTTTGCATCGGCGTTTCCTTTGTGCTTCTCTGCCACAATTTAATTTTCTTTATTCCTTCTTATAGAAGTTTATCACTTTTTATTTAATTATAAACAAACTCGAAATTATCAGGCAAAAACATGCATTATTGTGGCTTTCAAGTTTAAAGGCCTTGCGCATCAGTTTTCATCCTTGTTAATGGGATTCGTTATTTGTAATTAAAATGTGTTAAATAGCTAGCATTTTTGCTTTATCGAATAGTTCTTTTCAAATATTTTCTGGTTTTGTGCCATTAAATGACCCCTGTATTTTAAGTTACTTCCTTTCATTTTTTTTTTAGAGCGTAAAATTCTAAAAGGAAGTGACTGAGATTTTCTTCTTTTTCTCAACACAATTCACATTCGTCACTGCTATTTTGCAATTTACTTCTATCATTCAATGGTGGAAAATTTGTCCTAGCTCTATAATAGATTAATGATGATGATCTATTGTCAAATATTGACTCCTCCTTTATTTATTTCTTCAAGTTTTATAAATATATACAAAGTATTTTTATTTTAAACGTCTCTTTTCCAGAAATGTGAATCCGATTCATTAAATATTTTTTGTAATATAATCATTTTTCATATGTTTTATCAGTTCTAAATTAATGTCCAATTCCTATAAATGATTTTTAATATTGTTTATAGATTTGGGTTTTTATATTTAGAAATTATTTAAAAAATTCTTTTCACTATATCATTCTTGCATACATAAATAATTTTTTATTTCTTATTTGTCCCTCAAATATTCTTCTTTTCATGGAGGATGCTCCGATTTCTTGTCTTAATGTGCTATTTGCAGCATATCTCGGTAAAATCAGTATGTAGTAATAGACAGATAGACCATATTTTCATTAATTTGCAACTTATTAATTTTATTTTCTTATCTTATTTATTATGTTTAATCCATCCAGTATTGATAGCAACATTATGCATTTCCAAAATGTTTTAACATAACATAACATAATTTCACGGATGACAAAAGCCACAAGGGCCTATCAAAGGTCATCCGCATCCGTCAACTCCCCCCCCCCTCCCAAAAGCACCATCACCAAGGGAAGACAAAATCAAAGTCCCCCACAATATAATATAACAGATGACAAAAGCCACAAGGGCTCATCATAGGTCATCCGATTATTATTTTATTGCAGCCCTTTGAAGTTATCAAATAAGTTAGGTTTGCCAAGATTTGAGACTTTTCTAATATTAAATTTGTATACGTCTTCGAACAATTTCTTTTGTTAGCAAATTGCATACCTAACATTGAGCCATCAATGTTAGAGTTATTTTTTTCGAAAAAATGACCTTTAAATTGAAAACATCTTCTACAATGCATCACTAGGTTTTAGTGACCATTCAGTATTAGTTTTTGATTTCACCCTTAAGGATATTTTTGAAACTGACGATGTAGCATTAAAAAAGACAAAATACTTCCAAGCTAACTACCTACAAATAAATGCTTTCTATCGGGAAATAGATTGGATAATGGAACTATCGGATGAAAGTCTGCAGAGTAAATGGGATTTTTTGTTAAACAAATACAACTATATTGTTGATGAAATAGGCCCTGTGGGCCTTGAGTCTGGAGGGGATGCACCCAAGCCTAAATGGCTAACTAGACATACAAAGGAGTATATTAAGATTAAAAGTGATGCATGGAATCACCATAAGAAAAGACGCAACAACAGGAGTTACCAGAATTATGTCATGGCTAGGAATAAGTCAGTAGATGCAATAAGAAAAGCCAAATACAGCTTTGAAAAATCAGTTGCTAGAGAGGTTAAAAAGGGGGATAAAGCAGTCTTTTACGCATATGCAAGGAGTCAAACATCTACAAAAAAGGGAGTATTGTGGCGGCCTATACCCCTACAAGTTGATATATTTAATCATAACAGTATGTATATACATAGTTTCAAGAAGGGTTGGTAGCTATAACTTAAATCGTGTGATTGGTACGCGCGATCTCCAATGCGTTTTAAAATCAAACATGAGATTTCATTCGTGCGCCTCGGCTTCTTCTGTAAACAGGTCTGTAATATTTGAACACTAATTTTTAGCTAATTATGTCCCGAAAGAATCTCGTTTTAATGCGTGACTCTTCTCTTATTTACATACCCTTCCAACTCCGTTGTAATCTATTTATATAAGCTAGTTGATCGAAACCTGAGTGCGTCTCGTAGCTAAACTTAGTGGGAGTGCTGAATCAGAATGTTTTTAGTATTTTTTAATATTGTATAAAAGGAAATAAACATATAAAAAAAAATTTATAGATAAACTTTAGAAATCTAAACAGAACAAAATCAAAGATTTTTACTTACTAATACCCTAAATTTTTACAGTAAAATAAAAGAAGCGAAAATATATGAATTAAATTCTAAACTTTATCACATTCAATAATATAAACACGTTTTTAAGCACAACACATGCAGAGTAAAAAAGAAACACTACCTTCCACCAGCACGCCTGGGTCAGAACTACATGAGTCACAGTGCTCTCTCCCTAGCGTGCATCATCATATCCGGACATTTGAGCATGCCCAAAACAGTTCGTCGCTGGAACTGTAAATCGCACTGTTCTATCCAAGGATTTGTGTATTTTTTCATAAACTAGGGGATGCCTACTGACATTAAGCTTAAGGATTATATAATGTACAAGTATAAAGAAAGAATTAAAGAAAAAAAGGACTCATTATATTGAATGTTATCGATAATATCGAATGGAAATATGTGATGCTGCACTTCCGCAGTGCCTATCCACGAGCAAACACTTGACACCGGTAAGAGAAAAATCCTGTAACGTCATATGAGTCGCTGTACAAAGTAAGGATCTGATAGAATATAGGGCTTGAGTTAAATCAGTCTCCCATTGGGACTCAAGGATTTTATCGGATGCGAGAGTAAGGGTAATCTGTTTCCATATGAAGCCATTGTACCTCTCACACTCCATTTCCACGGGGGTTATACGGAGTAGTTTTGCATGTCGTAATACCGCGGTTTGTATGTTATTCTAGTAGTTCTATAGGTTGAAAAGGCTGAGGTAAGCCTCTTTGAGAGTGGTGTGATTACCAAGGGTGAGTTAACACCGAATTTTGGTACCACTCTTGGGGAAGCCAAATGGGTTTCTTGATTCGGCTTGGCGACTGCCTGTTTACATATACTGTGAATGCCTTGTATTCACAAGGCACCAACTTCATAAGAGTAGAAAGCTCTCTTCTAGAATGATTGTAGGCTGGGTAAAGGTGATCGGAGATTTCCTCAAAGGTAAAAGGAATCTTGGAGCTGGATTCAATATTCTTTATTCGGCGGGAACTTGGACGGTCGTCAGATAGCTTTTCTTGATAGCATAATTCATCCTTAAACACAGTCCAACTCCCTCTTTAAACCAACGGCCTGCATACATGAATATGGTATTTTAAAATCAACTTATACTTAATTTATATATTTAATCAGTTCCCATATTATTTAATTTATTCTCTAACTTAATTAACATATTTTAACAATTTTTCCACAACTATATAAAGTCTTACAATTGCTGTATAATAATACAAGGAAATAATATGACACTTTCATTAATATCAGGACGAAAGAATGACTGATTCTTTAGAGCCCTAAAATAAACAAACAGAGTTCATATTGAATCGCTTAATACTTATGTGTACTGATTATTATATTGTTGACCTAGATATCATATAAATACAATATATTGTACACATAATTTTGAATGATAAGAAAGGAAGGTTGAATATTGATATAAGGGTTACGTGAAACAATGCAGTGAACACAAGGGCTTTGAATACACGAGGTATGAAAATATATTATATTTAAGAATTAACAATGAAAGCAAAGGTAATTTATTTGATATAACTTGATACAAATTGGTATACAACGAGTTACTATTTAATGGACATGTAAAATAATTAAAAATGCAATTCCCAAGATAATAATTGGTAACAGAAAAGTAAATGGATGTTAATAGGATATCAAATGTTAGTGGATATAAAATATTAATAGGATGTTAAATGCTAACAGGATCACAGTGGTAATCAGTAGAAGGGGGTCTGTATTGAATGAAAATTATAGAAGTAGAGTACTTACTTTTGAGATAAATTTACAGACCTGGATAGTGGAACCATTTTCTAAACTAATACCTTTTTGCACGGTGACGCGGGCGAGAGTTGAAGTTTGTCGCTTACAAATTTTCTGAGTCTTTGCAGTTACATTATTATAACGTATTTTCAGAGAGTTTAACACACACACACGCGCACACACACACACACACACACATATATATATATATATATATATATATATATATATATATATATATATATATATATACTGCGTGTCAAATTATTAGGCAGCTTTGTTTTTCGTAATAACATAGTATTTATTCGTTCGATTAGGATATTTACCCACTGAATAATGGCAACATCTGCTGGTGCATACTATAGTAAAATTAATTGGATCTGCGCAGATATATACAAACGGCGACAATTTTCGTGAACAGGAACAATTTGACCGTCCTAAATTATTAGGCAAGTGCCGAATAAAAGTGTTATTATGAGTAAAAAACGTGATTTAACATCAAATGAGAAGACCACCATTGTCTCAGAGCTTGGAAAAAGAAAAAACGACACTGGAAATATCAAAGATCATGGGAGGAGATTATCGAACTGTGAAAAAAAAATTTTATTCTTCTGTTGTTCGTTCGAGGGCTGACAAGGGTAATTCGAGGGCTATTTCTAGGCGTACCGTGCCACGTATAACGAGGAAAGTAATGAAGAACCCGGGTCTGACTAGTCGAGAAGTGTCTAAACGTTGTGGTGTGGAAGATATTTTGAAATCTACCAGGTGTCACCTCCTGAAGCAGGTAGGTAAGAACGCAAAACCTGTTAAAAGGCCCCCTCTGAAGGCTGTTCATAAGCAAAATAGAGTCAAATGGGCAGAAGACTACATAGAGATAGATTTTTCAAAAGTCCTCTTTACTGACGAATGCCGTGTGTAATAGCTTGCAAAGATGTCAGCTGCTACAATATTATAGCAGCTGACATCTTTGCAAGCAACCACAACGTGCTACCCTAGACGAACCAGAGGGGTGGAGTAAAGGATGGGTTGCAAATTGCAGAAATCTTCCTCATCGTTTGGGACGCCAACAAAGGGGAGGTGGAGTTATGTTTTGGGCTGGCATTATTGGAGACCATTAAATAAATGTGTATTTTTGCCTAATCAGCATTTTTATTAGACCTGCTTAATAATTTAGTACGATAAAAATTATGCATATTAACAAGAATGAGCGTTGTTTCTTTACGTAAGGGCTGGTCAGATTCATTTTGATGCAGTACATGCAGATGGGTGTTATCATCATTCAGTAGAAAAATATCTGAATTCGACTGAAAAAAATACTCTGTTATTACGAAAAATACAAAGCTGCACACGCGGTATATATATATATATATATATATATATATATATATATATATATATATATATATATATATTGAAAATCAGATGGCACGTGATATATAATAGATCTATTTTAAAGGCCCAAAGAAATAAAAACTGGTAACAAAACCCGGAGGAAAAACGGTAAGGAAATTATTTTTACGCGAACCATTAAAGCTTAAGAGAGAAAAGGGGAGATATAGTAACAGAAAAAATAGGGGCAAACTATTTTAGCCGTTATAAGAATATGTATAAAGGAGTTGAATTTAAACCTGTGTAATTAAACGCTCTTCGCCAGAGCTACCATCCCATTTTCTCTCTTATGCTTTAAAGGCTTACGTAATAATAATTTCCTTAGCGTTTTTCCGGGTTGTGTTACGCATTTTCATTTCTTTAGGCTTGTAAAATACACACACATGCACACACACACACACACACACACACATATATATATATATATATATATATATATATATATATATATATATATATATATATATATATATATATATATGAATACAATGTCCCGCAGGAAAAAATGAAATGGAGTTTCCAAGTACTTCCGAACTTTATTAAGTTCCTTATCAAGGATAACTACAAGAAATGATATTATATTAGAGGTATATATACGAAAAAAAAGTATGAAAGACCGCCTCAAAAATAAGAAATCATCAATGAGGAAGACGGAAGGGGGAGGGTAAAGATTCACATTAAGAATTACAAGAAGCAGGTAGTAAGATCAAACTGAGAAGACGGAAAAGGTAACATATTAAAAGAAATGGAGATTATATATATAGTTTGACTTCTCACTCCGCTTAAGTTGGATTTAGATTCAGATACAAGTTACTTTGAAGGATAGCAAATTGATTTTAATTATTTTTTGAGTACTACAGAAACATTATATACACGTACATTTTTTGTTTATTTTTGGTGTACTGCAGATTATTAAAAAAGCGACAGTGCTACAAATATTTTCCACCAAAGAAACTTAACCCCCCGCCTCTTAATATGGTCTTGCTAGTTCTGATAACGCCGAGGTCTCCTTACGACGCGACCGGAGCATATCACAGTGCCAGTGGTTTGGCTTCGAGTTATGTAGAGGTTCTGACTAGTTGCCTTATATAGCGATGCAATAGTCACTACGTGCATAAGTGTAAGCAGAAATACTCTGACACAGCTCCGTGCCCCTCCCATATTCCCAAATGCACCAGCCTCGAATTCTCTATCGCCCCTTTTTGTCGCGCCATCGTAAAGTCCGAGGTAGCTCGCAGGTGTGAAAGATATACTGTCTGCCCACAGATGAAAAAAAAGGTCTTTCGCGCGGTAATACGGATTTTATTAGAATTCGGTGCTCTCTCTCGATTTCTGCTCACGAGGGAAATAAAAGAAAAACTTTACCTAGATTCAGGCAGAAGACCTTGGACCTACGTTGTGAGATGGAGCTCGATCCACATAATAAACAGTTCGCCCGTTGCAAGAAAGGAACTTCTCGGGGAATTGGTTGTTGCCGTCACGGTACTTGTAGGTGCGAAACTTCTAGCAAACCCCCCTCCTTCAGAGTCAGAGGTTACACCGGACCTCCCTCTGTGGATTACCCAGGACGTAGCTAGTAATCAGTTTTGGTTACCCACTCCAGGAGCCGAATAATCGGACAGGCACTTCGAGGAAAAGGTCCGATTTGAGCCACAGTCTGGCTCACCTTCGTGATCCGACATAGGATCAGTATATCACCGGTCTAGGATAACCTTCTCATTCGGTAACCTCGGGCGGCCGGACTAGGTGCGATACTCGTCACCAGGAGAAGATCTTCACCGTCGCTTTCAAAAATACTTACGAACTCAAAGATATCGTTAATTGAATTATCACCTCCCCTAGCTTCACCAGTTTATTTGTGAACTAGAATTCCCATCCCGAGCCCATAACCTCGAGTATTAGAAGTGCTTAATTCAGTGTTTAACTAAATAATAATATTCCATTCGTTCCGCCGGGTGCTATTAAGACGCAAGCATTCTAGTGATTAATTTTCAAGTAATCCCCACGACATTTTTGTAGACTTACTTATTCAGTGTAAATATTAATTCTATTTATATTTATATACGCTGTTGCTTATTTCAAATTCCTGTACATTAATGATTATTTTTGCCATGTGTGTTTAACTATTTTAGACGATCCCTTGGCAATTATTAAGCAATCCACTCGGCTTAAATCTCAATATTACACCGATCCATCCATGATTGGCTTTTACTTAGTGCTGACACACTCAGGGGATCATCATCTTAGTTTTGATCAAAAAGGAACGCACCGGGGTTATTCTTATTCACCGGAAGTGGCTACGGTAGGTGTATTGGATACGCTTTACCTCCACTTCACCTCGGTGCGGTAATAAAATATATGTCCAGGAAGTGGGGTGTGATTACCCACTCACTAAACTTCGACATATAATTATGCGAGTACAAGTGGACAAATGAAATTACACGACTAGGAATATAGGTGAATATAATTATGGACATACTCGCGGAGTATATGTGAGCACACTAGAGTACATGTTAGTGTATAAATATAATTATGTGGTGTAGGTTTAGTAAGTATAATTAGTAGGATAGAACTATGATGGAGTGTGAATTGTGCTTTGCAATGAGAGAAGAACAGGAGTTATGATCTACCGTCGTATGGACTGATTGCCAAGAATAATTCGGAGAGAAAATTAACTCACCTCATCCGAAGCTACGTTCTTCCCACGTGGACTGAGTACAGAGCTTCAAGGCAAATGGCGAAAGGGGTGTGTTTGTATGTGCCTGCTCGTGTAGGGAAAATTTTAAAGAAAAGATATATTTGATGTATTAGGGTGAGGTTACATTGAATATTCTCGCGTTAAAAATTAATTGATTAATTATATTTTTAGATGATAATTTTGCATATTATATACATATGAATATAATATAATATTTATAGGAATGCCCCAACGGGCATTGCTATAACACTTCCTAGGCAACCAGCATAAGCCCTGATGGTGTGGAAGGTTATGAGAATAGGCGGAAGAATGAAGTTGAAAATTTCGCTGCTTTTCACCTTTTGCGTTGGGATGCCCTCGTTAGTTTCTCCTTTGGGAATCAGAGCGGGACCTGTGCCTCCGATCGCCCAACACGTGTTTGTGCTCGCTCTGTGATCCTTGTTGCACCTTTAACCGATGAATGTCGGCTTCCATCTTCCGTATTGAAGCTTCAAGGTCCCTCTATAGAGAAGATGGAATCCTCGAACGCTCCCACCAGTCCCCAGAGGAGCTCATCGTTCTCCGACCTGATAAATGGAAGTGTTGTTATTAATGCCATGATTTTCGCCTTTGCCCCAATTCACGTATGGGTTAACAAATATTTATTGGCGGCTATGGCTATCTGTTCTATATTCGAGGAGTTTGAGTTTAAAATAAGTGGCTTGGTCCCTTCTGGAAATCCCTTCATTAAAATCTCAGTGAGGAGAGAGCTAAAAAGGTCGGTTTGTGCATCTTTTACCCTGATAAGGTCCTTTAGGTGCTCTAAGAAGGTGGAAGGAACCCTATCTCCCATTTTCTGAGTGTTCAGGTGCTGTAATCAGGTCGTTTACTTGGGACCTACGGTACTTCATGTGAAAAGCTTCCCTCAGGCGTCCAAAACGCCAACCTGTGCCCCGTTAATTAAAATCTCAATGAATTCAACGAATGTACTTATGGAGAGACGTTGGATGACTGCTGCTGCCTTTTCTTCTTCTGTGATGTTTTTGGTGTTGAAAAGGAGGGTTGAGACTTCTATCTATGACATTGGATTTTCTGCCTCGAATATTGGAAGCGAGAAATATGCATTTGACTGCCTGTACGTGGACTGCGAATTAGATCCAGGCGCTTGATTGTGTTGACTAGGTGAGCCGCTAGCCGATGTTCCTTGTTGCTGATCCATCATAATCTATAGTGGTTATTTATGTGTACACGTGATGGTTGAACTAATGCATTTCTAGAGATTGAAATCAAAGAAATTAAAGAAAAAAGTATTCTCTGTATTTAAGAGATGTTAGTAAATATTAATTGAATCGTTATAATGAAGCTAGAAGCTAGGATGAGTTAACGAACATGAGATTGAAAAACCACGCACGTACGATTGTATTTATTTTTGTTGATTAAGCGAGTGAGATATATTAAAATCTACGCACCGTTTTTATGGAGAGGTCCTGACTAGTGCATTAATGATTTAGTTACCTTAGATAGCGATGCAATAGTCAGTACATGCATACATTTGTTAAGTTGACTGATCGTATGGCAACCCTACCGTGGACTGGATCTAAAGTTACCCAAGGAATGGAATGAATCGATATGAACAAAAATAGGATATATTATAATTTTACAAGATAGTATGAATTTGAGGTTAATTTTCGAAAATTAATTTTAGTACACAAATGATAACTGAGGAATTATTTTTTATGGTATACAGAGAATATGAAAGATAAGTAAGCGGTTGAGTTTTGGGGGATGATAATTTTACATATTATATACATATGAATATAATTTTCAAGGATTATTAATATTTTTAGGAATACCATAGAGGGCATTTCTATACGAGACAGGGCCACTTATTAGCTGTGGCAGTACCTGTTGCGTTGAGCGAGGAAAGGGCACGAGTAGAGATTGACGGAGCGAAGGGGGTCCACTAGTTTCGTACCTTCCGGGATAGCGTCAAGCGGGACGTGGGAGCCTTGAGTCCGGTTTTCCGCTGATGGGGTGACCAGTAGTGGGATGATTTGCTGCTGACGTGGGTTCCTGCACCACAAAAGGTGGATGCAACAAAACGGAAGGTGAAGTTTGTGTATCAAGGGTGTTTGTAAGTGTAATTTTGAGCTTATTTTGGCAACGTCCTGGACCATAAAGGGTTATAGTGGGAGAAAAAGTGGGAAGAGGGTGCTCAAGGTGAACATTTTCAATAAAGGCGGGTTTCAGGAGGTCTATGGAAACAGTATCCTGATTGGTGCCAAGCTGAATGACGAAGAACTTCGGCTTCCTAGAGATTACGAGAAAGGGTTCATCATAGACAGATTGCACGAAAGAGCAAGTTGAATCGCGACGGACAAAAAGATAGGAACATTTTGACATCTCTTTTGGCACAAAGGTTTTGTGGTTGGCACACACTCTAGGAGCGGTAGGCTTACCCTCAGCCATCACCCGTACAAAATCGTGTACATAAGAACAGGATTGAGGTGAGAAGGTAGAGTCGGTCAGAAGAAGAAAATAATTGACCAGGGAGACGAAGCTGAGTACAATACACCAGATCAGCTGCAGAACACCCCAAATCATCTTTCAAGGACAAGCGAATACCCAGGAGACTCAAAGGTAGCTTGTGCACCCAAGTGATGTTGGGATCTGTGGAGCGTAAGCTTGCTTTGAGGGTCCTCTGCAGACGTTCAACCGCGGCGTTGCTCTGATGATGGTACGCAGTGGTACGTAGGAGAAAAGAGCCAAGCACTGACATGGGTGCATCTCCATTGCTTGGATTCAAATTAGCTACCACAGTCAGTCATGATCGTGGATGAAAGTTCGAGGGACCATAGAGGCTCTGATGTCCGGGATAGGACCTGCCTCTGGCCAACGAGTAAATCGATCGATCATGGTGAGAAGATAATTGCAACCACGGGATTAGGAAGAGGGCCTACTAGATCGACGTAAAATGCCTCAAAACGTGACAAAGGAAGAGGAAAAGGGACCAGAGGAGTTTTCGTGCGGCGCTCAACTTTGACACGCAAACATGCCAGGCATGAGCTAGCCCATTGAGCCCTGTCGGCCTTCATACCTGGACATAAGAAGCGGAGTGACGCAGTGTTTGTGTGTCTTCATCCTGTTCCTGGGCTAGCGCTATTGCCGAATGATCGATGGTCACAGTGTGAGAGAGTTGCGTGCCCGAAATCGCAGAAATACGAGAAAGGGCGTTAGGTACGACGTTTGAAGATCCAGGAACATAGCGAGTATCGCTCGTCATCTACAGGATAAAATCAAGGCGACGAGTACCAACTGCAGTGTGCACCGGAAACGTCGGACGAGTCGAGCAGGCACCGACCAAAGGCTTATGGTCAGTGAAATTAGTGAAGTCACGCCCTTCCAAAATATGGACGGAAGTGATGGATTGTGAGGTATATATCAAGCAGCTTACAGCTCAATTTAGAACGTACTATACCTCATTTGAGAGTCAGAAAGAGAGCTAGAGAAGAAAGCAAGAGGTTGCCATAGGTCAACAATCTTGTGCTGCAAGATTGCACCTACGTGAGTTGAGGATTTGTCTCAAGCGACGCTGATGGGGCTCCTGGAGAAAGATGGGCCAATTCCACAGCACGGGCAATTGCCTATTTGGTGCGAGAAAATGAATCCCACGCCTCAGTGGACCACTCGAGAGGAGAGTTCATTTTGGTCCTAGACAGCATGGAGTTTAGAGATTGCATGGCCTGGGCACAGTTCGGAATAAATCTGTGGTAGAAATTGACCATGCCACATAAACGACTGAGTTGTTTGGGTGATGTGGGTTGGGAAAGTTGCGCATCTTGATAACTTTGTCTTCGAGTGGGCTAATCTCGGCACTCGAAACGTGGTGCCCCAACAAGGAGAGTTGCGAGACACCAAAAAGACACTTATAAGTATTGAGTACGATACCGTACACTTGAAGGCGAAAAAAAGACTTGACGAAGGTGAAAAGGGTGTTCCTCGAGCGAAAAAGATGCTATTAGTAGGTCATCAATGTAGCAAAAGACAAAGGGAAGACCTCTCAGAACTTAGTCCATGAAACGCTGGAAGGTTTGGCCAGAATTTCTTAAACCATAGGGCATTCTAATCATTTCAAAAGAACTAAACTGAGTGGTGATGCTAGTCTTTGAAATATCGTCTGGTTGATTAGGGATCTGGTTGAAAGAACGAACTAGATCCAAGCGAAAAAAAATTGTACAGTCAAAGAGAGATGAAGTGAAATAGGCTATGTAAGGCAATGAATAACGGTCCTGGGATGTTATCGCGTTTAAGTCTCTGTAATCCCCAACTGTTCTGAACTCCCCCGGCGTGGATTTGGGAACGATGTGGAGTAGGGGGAGGGGGAAGAGGAAGGCCTATAAATGTCAGCATCCACCATGAATTGGAATTCATCACGCATTGCAGAAAGTCTATATGGGGTTAGACGACGAGGTTCTCCTGTTGTCTCGATCCGATGCACCACATTATGTTTAATTGGCCTATCCTTCGAATGTGGAAGGGTAAGGTCGGTAAATTCCTTCAGAAGACGCTGAAATGGGGGCTCTAGTGGGGGAGGGGGGAGACGAATAGAAAGGAGGGGACTCCGCCACAGTGAGTATAGTTTTGTGATCGACAAGCTTGCGGTGTCGAGAATTGACCGGAAGGTCGTGAGCCGAAAGAAAATCGAGGTTCAATATTGGACAATCTACTTCCGCCATGACGAAGGACGATCGAAAAACTGTACGGAGACCGAGTGAGACTTGAAGGTTACGCCTTCCATAGGTCTGAATATTGGTCGAATTAGCTGCCTTCAGAACTAAATCTGAGGTAGCACGAGCTTTGTCGCCATTAGAAATTGGTCTAACACTGCATTCTGCACCAGTGTCTACCAGGAATGAGCAGCCAGAAAGTGGAAATGTGAAACGGAGGAGCTACCTGAGCAAGTGAAGTGAGGGCAGGGGCTGTAAACCCTTTTGTCCCATGCTTCTCTAGTTTAAAGGAGAATTTGAGATTGAAATTTGAAGTTTGAAAATTTGAAGAGTTTGGTTGAGATGAGTGAATTGGGGGAAGTAGAGAGTTGAGATTAGGTGAAAGAAGTGGTACCGGTTGTAAATATGTGCACGGTTGTACACATTTTATGGATTGTGCGCCATATTTGTTGTGGTAGCAGCGACATTGAGTAGATTGGGTGAAAGTTACATTATGCTTTGGGAGACTATTAGGCGCAGTATGAGAAAAAAACATAATTGTGGTTACATGGCTGTGCACAGCGTACAGCGTTTTTACCATACCTTTGATGGTACCAGCAGAAAGCCTTTTGTTGTGAAAGATTGTAGTGAGAATAGGCGGAAGAAGAATGTGAAAATTTCTGCATCTCACCTTTTGCGCTGAGGTCCTCTCGTTGGTTTCTTATACGGGAACTCAATTGGTTCCTATCTCTCCACTCACCATGCCCGTGCCGTCGCTCGCTCTGCTAAATCCCTCGTTAGGTGGTGTGGGTGGCAGGGGGAAGACTTCGCCATGTTCCGGTCGTTCACAAGCATAACGAGCCGTTACCCGACACTGCAAAATGGAAAAATTACGCTCAGAGCCGAGATTGTGTACGCTGCCCCAATTTTCAGACGGGCTTTTATACAGCTAGTCAGCTGCCTTTGCTAGCTGATTAAGGGGATACCACATTCATTTTTTGAACTTTTTATTACCTTAGATTATCATATATGAAATTAAAACTCATTAAAAGACCTTTTATTTCTGCCAAAATTATAATAACCTACGGGGCCGTTTTTGAGATAGAGGGGGGGGGGGCTTTCAGACCCTCCCCTTGAAACCTGATATCATATAAATGGCTATAGAATAATTAAAAATTAAGCAAACAAACTCAATTCACCAGCAAAATATTCAAATATGATTTAGTTATCATTTCAAATCAGTTTTCTTTGGTTCCATTAAAATCTGTGTTAATGGTGGACTGAGACATATATTTTTCGGACATGGTCAACTATAGGCTTTATCTCAGTCGGAAAGTGGGGCGTTAAGTGAATAGTAGTGGTGTGTCGAATGCCCTGGAATTTAGTTCAATCTATATGCGAATGATGCTAAAAATATAAACTAGCTCACCGGCGACGGTAGTGTTTTGTTCAGAAATTCACTTTAAAAATCTACCGAGAATTTCCACAAATGTATAAAATTTCGCATTATCATAATTTTCACTATGTTCTAGTCATGTTGCTAAAACAAAATATATACTATAAAAAGTGCATAAAATTTGCAATAAATGATATAAAAATCAATGGTGTATTTTTTTCACAAATGAACTTTAAATATCTAAGACAAAATTTTCCACGAATGTATACAATTTTGCATTACCTTAATTTTCACTATGTTTTATTCCTGTTGCTAAAAAAAATAAATTTTACCATAAAAAATGCATAAAATTTGCAATAAAAATGATATACAAAACGGTGAAGACATGAGAATGAGAGGACTAATTTATTCTGGGACTGCCCACATGAAAATTTCGGTGAAGAGAGGGTCGTATCTCTCCGCTCGCCATGCCCGTGCCTTCACTGACTCTGTGTCCCTTGCTGCTGCTGTTTCAACTTGCTGAAGTCACTCTCATTCCTCGATAAAGTGGCAGCTAAATCCCTCGTTAGTAGGGGGGGGGGGGGATTTCGCCACGCTCCACGCGTTCACAGATACAATTCGCCGTTGCCCGAATCTGCAAAATGGGAGAATTACGCTCAGAGCCGAGATTGTGTACGCTGCCCCAATTTTCAGACGGTGTTTTAAACAGCTGGTCACCTGCCTTTGCCAGCTGATTCACATCGGCCGGTGAAGACATGAGAATGAGGGGCCTAATATATTATGTGACTGCCCACCTGAAAAGTTCACTGAGGAGAGGGTCTAGAAGGTCAGATTGTGCACCTTTTGCCCTGATAAGGTCCTTTAAATGATTTAAAAAGCTAGTTGGCACTTATCTCCCATCTCCTGAGTATTAAGGACCTCCCTCAAGTCTTCAACCTGTGACTTCCCAAATTCCTTTCGGAAGGCCTCCCTCAATTCGTTATACACTCCCACTTTTCCGCCATTAAATAAGTAAATAAGATATCCCTAAACTTAATGAAGATACTTATGGGGACTTTTTGTATTATGATAGAAATCTTCTCTTCTTCTGTTATGACTTGAGGGCGAGAATTAGGTCGCAAAGGTCGAGCCAAACGACTGGGTTTGTAGTATCATAAACCGACAGTGAGAGAAATGGATGGGGGACTTTGACTAAATCTTCTGATTCGGTTGAAGATTGCGTAGGTGAAAACATTTGGTCATTCACCGATGTTATAGCCGATGATTGGTTTACCATTGTGATCCTTTTTTTTGGATGGATGTGACGTTTGTTAATGAGAATATTTGGTAGAATGGATGAATTTTAGAATTGATGAGCGTGAAAGAATGAGAGTATATACAGGTGTGTGTATGTGTTTGTGTGTGTGCTTGCGTGTGCGCAAATTTGTCACGCGAGAGAAACGTGAACAAATATGAGAAAACTTTTAGTATAAGGAGGAAATTATTCACTTATTGTATTTAAAGGATATTATTTAATTTAAATTAATAAAAATTGTAAAAAATGAGAGAAGGATGCTATCGATAAAACTTGATACAATATTAAATTTTCCATGGAGACAGAATTATACAATAAAATATCTTTTCTGGATGTCACCGTTTCAAAAATTAGTTCGAAATTTAACACATCAGTTTACAGGAAACCCACTACCACCAAACTTGGCACCCACTTCTTTAGTTGTACTCCTACTAATTTCAAACATTCCGTCATCATAAACAGTATACACAGAGCTTACAAAATCAGTTCAAATTGGTTTCACTTTCATTCCGAAATACAATATCTTAGGAGCTTTTTTCATTCTAATATTTTCCAGACCACCTTTTTGACAGACTTACTTCCAATTTCTTATCTAAAAAGTTCTTTCGCAAAACCCCTCTAATAACTGTCCCTAAACAAAAAATATTTTTAAAACTGCCTTATCTTCCACTTGATAACACCAAATTCAACAAAGCTCTACACTCGACTCTTGATAGATACTTTCCGCAATGCAAGTTTCTCCTAATTAATTCTAATCCTCTTGGTGTCTATACTTTCCTTCGACACAAAGAATCACTCCCATTATTCCTGCGTTCCTCCATCATTTATGAATTCACTTGTGCGACCTGCCAAAGTCGCTATGTAGGCCAAACAAGTCTACAATTAAGATATAGGATCGCTAAGCATATCGGAGTATCATACAGAACAAACATTCCTATCTCCAAACCCGAATACTCCTCTATACGAGAACATTCACTAAAACATAACCACTCGCTTGACCCTGATTCCTTTAGTATACTCTCTTCTGCCTCCTCTTCTCAAGATTTAAAAATTATTGAATCACTTTACATTAAACAAATAAACCCGGAACTCAGTGATTATTCATCATCCCTCAAATTATTCACTATATAGACAAACGTACAACCAACCACATCCCCCTTAATAGTTTTCTTTCTGCTTAAATTCTGTCCGTAATATCAGTTGGTACTCCCAGCTACACCGAAATAAGGTTAGTACTCGTGCAGAGAAATTTTTATTTTTATTTTAGTTTGTCCCATTTATATCCAAATGAACTCGTTTATGATTGACTTTTCCTTAATTTAATGTTTTAGTCGTCCTCTTTGGCCCCTCCATTATTTAATATTTAAATTTTCGTGCCTTAGTCTACTCGTATTCATTTAATGTTCAATCACTTAAAATTTAACTTTATTGAACAAGAGGATCGCCGCACCCGTTTACTGTGGTGATGGCGTGAAGGTCCTGGCACTGGAGCTACAACTGGGGCCGCTCACTCTCACTGTATACAATATATACAGGAGCCAGTGGTACCCGCTGGATGTTGGGGAGCTGCTCTCCCTCGCATCCCATTCCAGCCTCCTTGTAGCGGGCGACTTCAACGCCCACCCCCCCGTGCTGCACTCTGTGTCACTCAGTAACGTGACCGGGCGCCACCTGGCCGACCTGCTCGAAGAAGCTCCTGCCGTTCGACTACTGAACACAGGGGAGGCCCCCACGTCCATGGGGGGCGGCTCGACCTCACGCTGGTGTCGGGCGACCTACAGCCCGGCGCCACCTGGCAGGTCCACCCTACCCTCACCACCCTCACTGTCTCCCCACCAGCTCCTCCTCTCCCGCCGCCCTAGTGGAACGTCAGGAGGGCGGATTGGGCAAAGTTCCAAGCCGCCCTGGACGAATGGTGGTCCACGTATGTGCCTCCGGCGAACCTGCACCTGCAGGAGAGGGACCTTGCAGCGGCCATAGAGAGTGCAGCATACGTGGCCATGCCCAGGACAGCCTCTAATCACCGACGGCGCCCGGAATGGTGGTTTTATAACGAGGAAGTCCGGGAGCACAATCACCACGTCAACGTCCACAGGAGGTTGTACGAGAAGCGCCCAACGGTCATCAACCTGCAGCTCTAGCAGGTGGCTGAAGTAGTGCGCCTCTTTCAGCCAACACACCTCCCTCGGCCAGCTGTGGGGGAGCTTCAGGAAGGCCTCAGGTGCCGCACCGACCCGCCCAGCTGCCCACCCACGCCCACAGCAAGAGGCAGATCGGCTGGCGAACTGCTTTACAGCGAGGGGTTCTAGCGAGCAGCTCCCTCCCCACACCCGCTACCCCCAGCAGCAGCTACGCCCACAGCGCGACGAAGAGGTCAGGGAGGCGCGGGACCAGCTGCACGCGGCGGACCAGCCTTTCACGCTCGAGGAGCTGGCCAGGGCGAAGCGTCGACGTGACATAGCGGTGGGAGCCGACGGAGTGCGGTAATCCATGCTGGCGCACGCTGGGCCTACCGGGGACGCCACGCTGCTAGCCCTTCTGAACGCGTCGTGGTTGGCAGGCCGTCTGTCGCCCTCCTGGAAGGACGCTGACATCCAGCCCATCCCCAAGCCGAAGGATCACACCACTTTCAGGCAAATCTTCCTCCTGAGCTGCACCAGAAAAACAGCAGAGAAGATGGTGCTGACTCGCCTACAGTGGAGCTGGGGAAGCCTTCACAACCACGTGTTCGGCTACACCAGGGGGGGTGAGCACGGCAGACTGCCTTATCACCCTCCTGGCTCACGCCAACAACCAGCCCAGCATCGTAGTCTTCCTTGACCTCGAGAAGGCTTTCGAGCTGGCTAGCCCCCGCGCCATACTAGCCGCCCTTATGAGGAAGGGCATCCGAGGGAGACTGCTGGGCTGGCTCCAGGACTACCTTCACCAGCGCCGATCCCGCGTGAAGTTCCAGGGTCACAAGTCTTCCTACCTTACCTTCGAGGACGGGACACCACAGGGCGGCATCCTCAGCCCGTTCCTTTTAAACGTGCTGATGGAACAGCTGGTCGCCCTCCCCTATCGGGAAGGAACCATCCTCCTCAGCTACGCCGACGACCTGTCGCTCGTCACCACCGGGCGCGGCGACAAGCTCGCGCGGGCCCAAGAAGTGCTGCACCTCATCACTGCCAAATGCGAAGAGCTGGGGCTCAAGATCTCGGCAGAGAAGTCCCAGGCCATGGCCATCAAGACTTGCACACCTGCTAGCCAGTAGCTTTGCGTCCAAGGAGTCGGCTTGGCCTGGACCAACTCCTACCAGTACCTCGGAGTGTGGGTGGACAGGCGGCTGTCCTTCACGCAGCATGTCACGCACCTGAGGGAGCGGACGCAGGCCCGGCTGAATGTGATGAGGCCATGACGCGGCTGAGCGCTGGTGCAACCTTCCCCGTCCTCCGCCTCTACTACCTCCAGGTAGTGCGCTCCCTAGTGGACTACAGTGCGCCGGTCCTTGTAGCGCTACCCCGGCAGAAGCAACAGCGCCTGGAGGTAATACAAAACACCACCATGAGGACCATGTTTGGGGCACCCAGGTGGTGCACTGCCTGTGTCATGCAGAGTGAGGCCAACCTGGTGCCCCTCGCCGCCAGAGTAGATTGCATTGTGGCCTGTCGGGTGGCCAGAGTGCTCCAGCGCGACGTGGAGGGTGTTGCGCAGAGGAGACTCCGAATGGCCGTGGCGCAGGGCACCGAGTGCGTGCGTAACAGCAGGTGGCTCGTAAACGTCAGCCTAGCAACCAACTCCCTCAACCGGGCAGGTAACTGGCTGTGGCGTGACCCCGACACCCCCAACCCCGCCTAGGCTCCACCACCACCATGGGACCCCCTCGCCGCCCACTTCACCGCCACACAGCTGCCTGCCAACAAAGTGAACTGCCTCACCGAGGAGCTCCGCCAGCACGCCCTCATGGCCATGTCTGGGGTCACGGAGCCAGGCAGCGCAGTGTACTTCACCGACGGCTCCGTCGACCCCGACAGCGGGAGGTCCGGCGCCGCCTTGATCACGAGCGGCTTGACGAAGGCGTGGGGGACATCAGACCACTGCTCCACCCTCCAGACGGAGCTGGTAGCAATCCTGCACGCCCTCCAGCACGCTCTGCTCCGCCGGGAGGCCACTGTAGTGATACACAGGGACTCTCGGTCGGGACTGCAGGCGCTCCAGACGCCCACGTCCGCGACAACATCCACCTCACCACCACCATCCTGTGCACCCTGCAGGACCTGGCAGCGCAGGGCAGGCGTGTCCGGTTCCACTGGATTCCCAGCCACGTTGGCGTGCGCGGCAACGAGGCTGCCAAGCGAGCGGCCCACGGCCCCACCATCACCTGGACCGTGCGCCCCAGCCTGCAGCAGTTTAAGGTGCAGGTTAAACGCAGGGCTGCCCACAACGCCCACCAGCAGCACCAAGAATGGGAAGCAATCAAGAGGCAAGCGGCGTGGTATGCTGCAGCCATAGCCTATCGCCCACTGAACCCATCCTTCCAGCAGCCCAGAGCGAACAGAGTGCTGCTACAGCGTGTGAGGTTGGGCTACTCCACGCATGAAGAGCTGCACGCCGACTTTGTGGCAGGGAGGTGCGAACACTGCGGCAGCCGCTCCCGGCGCCCACTGGTGCACTACCTCCTCTCCTGCCCAGCCACCGCCTGCCTCAGGCCAGAGCCAGCGCCAGCCCCTCCCCCTGTAAGAGGCGCCCTACTGAGGGTGCAAGAGGCAAGAGCCGCCCAGGTGGTCCGCCACACCCCAACAAACGAGCTGCTGGAGGTACAGAAAATAGCACCCCCTCCGCGCTGATCGCCGCCGGCGCCCAGCTGGGCAACGGGTGATGAAGACCACCACCACCCACTTGCAGCAGATAAGAAACGCGTGGGACGCTCCACCACGTCTTACTGCACGCCAACACTGACGGGCTGCCTGCTTTGTGTAATGTGTGCACTTATACTACATGTATTTATATTATTGAATCATACTATTAGTGTATTTGTATTGGATTATTTTTTTTATTATTTGTATTATGATTATGTATAAATGTACGCCATTGCACAATAAACCTATACAATCAAAATCAACTTTATTGAATTTCTTGCTTCGCTCCATCTATTAATATCACTTTGATTACATACCCATTGATCTAACTTATTTTGGATTGTTCGCCCTGCCCTTATAATTCTTTCTTGCTGTGGTTTATAGGGAATTTCTTGTATTCCGCTTAAAAATTCGCTGATGATAGTCATCGTTAATGACCGAAACGTCCAGAAAATTAAATGTTCGTAACCATCGCATATGTATTCATAGTCTTGCTATGAATAAGGTTCCCAAGGAACGACTCTATCACCAATATATATATATATATATATATATATATATATATATATATATATATATATATATATATATATATATATATATATAAGGTAGTAAAAGATAAAGGACCGCCTCTAAGACAAAAAATCACCAATGAGGAATGGGTAAATTCCCATTAAGATTTAGAGATAACAGGTGGCAATGTCAACCCGAGAGGCAAGACTGAGCCAAAGGGGTTAAAACGATTAACGGATAAAGCGATAGTCTAAAGAGGGAGATTAAAAGAGAGACGAGAGGTAAATTGAAACGAAGAGGAGAGAGGAAGAGCAATAAAATAATGCTAAATCAAAATCGATGCAATAATTAAATTGACACATCGGGTTCCTATAAAAATGAAAATTTAAAAAAAAAAGAAAAAAATGGAATATAAGTCAAAGCTAATTTCTTAAGAATAAATTTTTTCATGACAACATCAATTTTAAAAAGGCCAGGGCAAATGTTAAAGTTATTAAATTGGCGTATACATGAACATTCAACCAGGTTTCTTCTAATTGAATCATTTGAGCGAAAAATAATTTTTTTTAATTCCAATTAATTAAGTGGTTATTTTCGGACATATGCACGAAAAAAGCACTATTATTTACAGCTCTCCTAACATTGTATTTATGATGATTAATACGGACTGATAATTGATTTCCTGTCTGTCCACAATATTTACTTGGACAAACAGAACATTCGACCGAATAGACTCCACCAATATCATTACAATTATTGTGAACTAGAATGTCTTTTATAGTTAACTTGTATTTGAAAGCAACTGAAATGCTAAAGTTTTTTAAAAGTCGGAGAAGGTCAATGAAGCAAACAGAGAAGGGTAAAACTAAAATGTTTTTAACATTAAAAGTGATAACAGGAGCTGTATTATATAACGTCTTTTTTTTTGCAGAAGAAATACAGTTTAGAAGAAAGGGATAAAGGTAACATAGTTTATGGCCAATTGAAAGATATTGGAGCATTCAGAATCCATATATTCAGGACTAACAACTCGTAAAGCCCGTAAAAACATAGTGGAAAAAACGGAACGTTTGAATTTGGGACTATGCGAAGAGTAAAATTGAATATAAGAGTTTGAATTAGTAGGTTTGCGATAGATGGAGTATTTAAAACCAGTCGGTGTTCTATGAATAAGAAGATCGAGAGAGGGAAGGGTTCTATTATTTTCAACCTCATGGGTAAATATAATGGAAGGGGCGAGTGAATTAAGTTTGGTAAGAAAGCTATAACACCTTTAGAATTAGGCCACAGGCAAATGACATCTTCAATATACCTGTATCAAACAATAGGGACGTCAAGGATAGTAAGGGGGGAGTTGTGTTTCAAAGAACTCCATATATAAGTTAGAGAGAACAGGTGAAAGGCAATTAATTACCCATGGCTAATCCAAACTTTTGAAGAAAATATTTGCCACCGAACGAAAAATTACACTTTGGGGTACAAATTGAAATGAGTTTCATAAAAATAGTAGTAGGTACGGGAAGAACAATATTTTGCAATTTATCATTAAGATAATTGCAATGATCTCTAACCTAAACCTTGGTATATATATATATATATATATATATATATATATATATATATATATATATATATATATATATATATATATATATATATATATATATATATATATATATATATATATATATATATATATATATATATATAACAATTCATTCCCTTGAATAACGAAATATAGGTTTTTATGTTTATTGTGATGTGAGAGCTATCTAGGATTTTGCCGCAATATTCATTTTAAACCTATAGCGGCACTTGTTAAGGGTCGTCATGAGCGCCTCTCCAAACCTATTAAAATAAGAATAAAGAAATAAAGATATAAATTGAAATAGAATAAATTATAAAAATAAATATATATATTTTTCAATAATAAAAAAAAACATCTGTGACGTTTCACAAAAATAATTTGTTACCACCGCAAGACAAAAATAGAAAATCAGCTCAGTTTTGAATTCAGTTTTTCATTATAATAGTTTAAATTATCTTATAATAGAGAACTCATATTTTAACAATTCAATTTTTTTTAAAGAATAAATAAAATCGAAAAAATCATTGATTTATTTTATTAAAAAATCAAGTGATTTAATCAATGCCATCCCTGCCACAAACCTTTCCCTAAAAGATCTGCACAATGCAAAATTTCTTAGTAGGCATAGTTGTTCCCCAATACTTCCAGATTAGTATACTATTGAGAATAAAGTCTTATACTTAATATTTTAAGATATGTAATGATATTTTTATAGGTTTGGTTAAATAGTTAAATATATAAACATATTACAGACCAATCTTCCATCAGGATCTGTCAAATAACCGCAAATGTATAATAAAAGATCAAAGATATCTGGTGCTCAATCTAGAAAGAAGAGGAAAGAATAAGAGGAGAAACGAGCAAAGGATAAAAGTATGTCATCTACTTTTCATTATCATTTATACTGCTATTTTGTGATATAGCTTTTTGAGTCATTTAAAATCTACTATAAAAAAAATATATATAAAATATAAATAAATGAAAAACTGAATTCAAAACTGAGCTGATTTTCTATCTTTGTCTTTCAGTGGTATCAAATTATACTATAGTATAATAATATTATATAATAAAATATAAAATAAATAAATAAAAACTGATTTATACTCAGAGATGTATTATTAGCAGATTGTTTAATGTAGGGTTTAATTGAGTTCATATTTTCACAACATTAAGAGGAAATTGGTAAAAATGGCAAATTTTTTGTTGTATAAATAGTTAAAAGGCCTTCGCTTTAGGTTTTATTCAAACAAAACATACAGCACATATCAATTCCTGAAATAGAATGAAGAAAATATTACATTTTAGATTACAAACTAAAAGTTCAATAAATTATGCTTAATTACATTTTAAATTAATTGTACTAAACTATTCATGCATTGGTCAGTTATGTTCGATTTTACTGCAGAGGTACTTTTGAAATATTTTGGAACACCCTGAGTCACTAGTCAAAATGAGAAGCTGTCTACTTCTATAACAAAACAGGCCTCTACAAAATGGTCTTTGAGCCTTTATGTGATGATGAAGACCCTTCCTTATGCTTCTACTTCTTCCCAGCAAGATTATTCAGGTGAGTTTGTTTACACATATGTTTGTGAATGTGTGCATCTATATGTGTGTATCTCTACAAAGCATTTTACAACATTTTATAACAGTTTATTTTATCATTGAGGCTTATAACATTGGTGAAAAGTAATGAAACCCACTACATTAAAAAAACTCTTTTCAGTGAGTTTTGTTTGTATTTAGGCGGTTTTTTAATGCCAATCCTGGTCTAGGTATCCTAGGACAAGCAAATCTCTGGGAAATCGGAAAATCTAGTGCCTCATCCACCCATGAGTTGCACATATGATTATCTAACTTATTTGTGTATACTACTTTACTTGTTTTTTAAATTAGAAATGCCTGGAGCAGAATTTCCTCCTGAGGATGAGTCTCTGTCCACCGACTCTGCTAACTGGCCAGCAGCTCTGACAAAGAGAATTCGGACACAACTGGTCCCTAGAGGACCATGTCAAGTGCCATCTGATTTTGTATTCCCTAGGAACAACACTGACGGAAGAAGTTGTCACCATCATTACTTCAGGAAGTCTTTGGTTAGTGGAGAAAATATAACCAGAAGTTGGTTGGTTTATTCCTTGAAAAACAACAGCCTTTTTGTTTCTGTTGCATATTATTTTCCAAGAAGAAAATAAATTTAACAAGTTTGGGACTAACGGACTGGAAGCATGCATGCTCATTGCTCACAGCACATGAAAGCAGTTCAGAACATCTAAATTTATGAAAATGTTGAAAGAATTATCAGTGAGGATGAGAAAGGGAGATACTATTGACAAGCGCGAGAGGGAACTTGTGGAGGCTGAGAAGTTAAGATAGAGAGCGGTACTGGCATGCCTCACTGCTATTGTGCATTCTTTGGCAGTTAGGAACTTGGCACTAAGGGGGCATAATGAAAAGTTATTCTCGCCAACAAATGGTAATTTTCTGAAAGTTGAACAAATGGCAAAATTTAATCCTATAATGCATGAGCACATTAGCCATGTCCAAAAAGGTACATTCTGTTACACCAGCTACTTCGGCCACCATATACAAAACGAATTCATTGATTTGTTGAGCAGCAAGATTATTATATAAATGGTGAGCGACATCAAGCAATCAAAGTTATTTTCAATAATTTTAGATTGCACTCCAGATATCAGCCACACTGAACAGTTGTCACTTGTAATTCGGGTTGTGTCACTGGAGAAGAAACCCCAATAAAGGAACATTTCATGTTTTTCTTGGATGTAGAGATGTCCACGGGTCAACATATACCATTCTTGATTCAGAAGAGACTGGATGAGCTAAAATTTCCTTTCATGGACTGTAGAGGACAACCTTACGACCACGGCGCTAACATGTGCGGAAAAACAAGAGTGTTCAATCCAGGCTCTTAGAAATTAATCCCAGAGTTCTGTTTGTTCCATGTGGAATTTACACTTTGAATTTGGTGTTGGCCGATGCTGCTAGGTGATCTATTTATGCCACAAATTGCTTTGGTTTCTTGTAGAAACTTTACAACTTATTTTCAGCCTCTACACAGCGCTGGACCATTTTGAAAAATAAGGTGGACATCAAATTGAAGATGTGGTCTGATACAAGATGGGTAAGCAAGATCAAGAGTGTGGAATCCCTGATATATGAGGCAGCTGCACTAATCGAGGTGGGGAACAACATCAGTAGTAAAAGTAGAGGCTCAATTTGTAGCCGAGGAGGTTGGGTTGTACCGCTTTGCCATTTGCTCAGTAGTGCGGTATGACCTGTTGGACCAAATTCAGCATGTGAGCAAGCAGATCCTAACTCCTAGCATGAGCGCCAAGTGGGGACACACTTGACGTTCTATTTGCCAATTTTTACATGGGATCCGTAGAAAATGCCATTTTCGAAAATAACCCCACCCTCAAACCTCCCATCTACGTCCAATATATTGACGATATTTTCCTGGACATGCAGAACCACGAATATCTACCTACCGCTTATCCAGACCTTTAAAGATAACTCATTACTTAACTTCACTCCCGAGAACGAAGAGCAGTCCGCACTCCTATTCGTCTTTGATGTTCTCGTTCGTTCTTCTCAAGAGCTCTTCATGACAGATTTATACATCAAGAGTACAAATTTAGGTTTTTGCAGGAGTGGTTCCTCAGAGTGCCCCGATAGGTATAAGAAATCGGTGATTAGCGCCCTCATCAACAGAGTATTCTCGCACTCCTCCAATTGGGTAACAATTGGTGCTGAGCTTAAGCGAGTGAACCAGGTCTTTATGAACAATGGCTATTCAAACACCGTATTCGACTCAATCGTTAAGCGGAAGATAAACTCCACCCTCCTTCCGACGGACAGACCAGAAAACCTCACATCAATAGAGATATAATACCATGCAACAATGAACACAGGCTACAAGGAAGACGAGAAGATTCTCAAAGCCATTATACACCGCAGCGTTTCCCCAGTCAACCCCGAGCATAAAATAAACTTGGTCATATATTACAAGATCAGAAAAATACGACTCTTTGTCATGAAGAACAGTTGTCTCCCGGCGACGAAGCCCCTACAAGAGGCCAAATTATTGTATGAATACTCGTGCAATGTCGGTGACTGCGTTCACCGCAACTCTAAATACATAAGGATGACTTTTACAACCTTGTCGCACGGGTAGATGATGCACCTCCAGGACGGGGCTATCAAGCGACATGCCGCAGCGCATCAACGTCAATTACAAGAGAAACGCTCATCCAAAACACCTCCATCATCTTCCGTGATCCTGAGCGCCGAAGACACCGAATGGCCGAGGCAATTTGATCTCCGAACGCAGGCCTTCAATCAATACACAACTCCAATAAGAGACTATCCCCTCAACGACTCGCCTAGAATCTGCAACGCCCCCGCATGGAAATAGAATTTTCCTTAACCTTTTCCTCCATTTGTTTATACCCACCATTTTTTTTGTTCTCGAACATATTTGTAAACATATCCATGTATTTTCATATTGATGATGATGATGATGATGATGTAGCAAGTGTTGAAATGTGGGGTAGTAATAGACACTGCTGAAGTAGATTTTTTTAGTTGGCCCTAGTATGGAGGGCATCTCATGCATTTTCCTTTTCCCTTTTCTTTTATTTCCTTCTGTTTTTACACTGCCAGTATAGTAGCTGTAGGCTGTGTTGGTCACTCCAGCGACCGTCGTTTTTTTCTTTGTATTATCTCTGTCTTGGTATGAGGGCCGAGTGGGTGTACGTAGGTTGATCACGTACTTCAATAACTCCTTTATTTCGTTTTCTCTAAGAGTGCTATATTACTTTAGGTTAATTAATCTTTGGCTGTACTTCTTTAATCAGGGAGGGTTTCTAGTGTCATGTGCAGCGTTGCAAGGATTGAGTTAAACACTTCTAACCAAAATATATCTTTAATTACAACATAAAAAGTGAAATATTAAAAACAAACTATACATCTATAAATATACGAGTCTATGTTAGAATTACTAATTTAAACCAAATTAATATAAAGTAATAGTTGACCCCCAAGCTCACTTTAATACTGGACGCTAATTGACACACAAAAATAATTATATTTCTTTACCTTTAAAAAATAAACCACACGTGAATCTGGCTGAAGAATGACCTTGACCTTTGATCTTATGTAGATGGGGAAGTGGTTTTCGGTTATGCACGTGGGCGTGTTCGCAGACGCCCAGCCGTTTGGCTGGCGAAGAGACAGAATTGGAGCAACAGGTGATTTCGGTAAGGGCGACGGATGGCGTTAAGCAATTTGTCTTAGTCAGATGTTTTAAGCAACGGGACCGTGAAGGTATGAGATGCTTCGCACTGACACGCGATAGGCAAAAAGTTAATCCTTTGACGAATGGGGGGGGGAGTTTACTTTGGGTATTCCTCAATGGCGAGGAGTATCTCTGGTTTTTGTTGAATACGGGGATAGGTTGTTTCTCTGAAGAGAGATGTATGAGAGTGATCCTCGATACAAAGGGGCTAATTTTCGGTGTGACCACCAGGAACTGGCTCATAATGAGCTTCATATCTGTTCCGTTCTTTGAGTGCCGGGCTGACGCCGGACTACGTTGTTCGATATTTAACTCGATCTTCCATTCTTTTCCAGTATTCCGCCTATATACTTCGCCGACCCACTGGAGGTAGGAGAGGGGGGGGGGGGGTAAGAGCTTCTGTATTAAGCCTCTCTCCTCTAACGACGCTTCTCAGAGCGTCTTTCACTTAGCCCTAAAGGCATCTTCTGGCCTTTGGTCGCAGCTCCTATAATTTCGAATATTACGCGAAACTAGATTCCAAATCTTAGGGAAAATGGTGCCTGTTTAAACATTGTTATTGTTGCACCTGGTATCCTCCCCTTTGCATTGTTATGCTCGCTGGCACATAAATCTGTTGATTCGTACTTTTCGTGGTTGGAGGAGGCGTGTGGTGGCCAGCGGGTCGAGGGGAGAGAGGGGGGGGGGTTAAGTAATCGGGTTACACCGCCTAGCGTCAGGACGTTTTGGTACCCGAACGAGGCATATGTTATTATGGTGGGTACCGATTTTCCCACATTCCTCCCTTCGAAGAAGGTAAGGGGGGGATGGGGGAACTCCAGTGAAAAAAGCAAGCAAACATACATGTCTTGGAACATAATACTGATTCTTACCGTTAACTGGGTTACCATCGTATTAACTAAAGTTTTTTGATCTCGGGCGCACACGCACACGCGTACAAAGGCAGGTGAGCAACATAGGCCTCGTGAGCCTACTGGGTACGTCTCACACCACCCAATTTAACAGAAAAACAACAACAAAAAACAGAATCATTGATTACACAAAGAAAAAATGAGCCTGGCTCTTAAGTGGTATCTAGACAGTTACTTCCTTACACATCTAAACTTTAAGACATTAAATATATACACAAACAAACAAAAAAGAATGGTTTTAAGATTAAATGGAGATTAAATAACCCTCGATGTGATTTTTGCTCAGGTTACACATAGGCTTTATTGGCACCTTTTATCTAATTAATATTATAGTGCTACCCGCTGACCAATAACTTACAACACATGAGTCGGCAGTTCTGTTTATTGTGTCTACGCAAATATGTCAAAAACTGGTGATGGCATTCCAACGTACTTTCACTACCTTTTTTATGGCCACTGACTATCTTTACTCCCCAAATTATGGCTAGGGCGGCCTGTTTCATGGTTGCATAAGTAATGGGAAAAGGAGTTCCATCGCCATCATTTAACAAGCTAAATTGGGAGAAAAACCGAGATAGGTTGTTTCTCTGACGAGAGATGTATGAGAGTGATCCTCGATACAAAGGGGCTAATTTTCGGTGTGACCACCAGGAACTGGCTCAGAATGAGCTTCATCTCTGTTCCGTTCTTTGAGTGCCGGGCTTACGCCGGACTTCGTCGTGTCGATATCTAACTCGATCTTCCGTTTTTCTCCAGTATTCCGCCTATATACTTCGCCGACGAACTGGGGGTAGGGAAAGGGCAGATATGAGGGGTTCTGTATTAAGCTTCTCTCCTCTAACGACGCTTCTCCGAGCGTCTTTCACTTTTGGCCTTAAAGGCATCTTCTGGCTTTTGGTCGCAGCTCATATAATTTCGTCTATTACGCGAAACTAGATCCCAAATCTTAGGGGAAATGGTTCCTGTGTAAACATTGATATTGCATCTGCTCTCCTCCCCTTCGTATTGTTATGCTCGCTGGCACAGAAATCTGTTGATTCGTACTTCTCGTAGTTGGAGGAGGCGTCTGGTGGCCAGCGGGTCGAGGGGAGAGAGGGGAGGGGGGTTAAGTAATCGGGTTACACTGCCTAGCGTCAGGACTTTGGGGTACCCGAACGAGGCATCTTTTATTAAGGTGGGTATCGATTTCCCAACAATCTCCGTCTTTTGCTTTCTTTATTTTTTTCTCTCTCTCTTCCTTCATTTTTCTTCTTTTATTTTTTTTTATCATTTAATTACATAAATATAAATTTATATAAATATACTTTGTCCTTCTCAAAATGGCATTCAAACCTTTTAAATATGATTTTGCTTATACATTAGCTTTCGTTTTTAATTTTTATTGTATTTTTTTATTATCATTTTGCTTGTATGTGGGCACTTCGCCTCTTTTTAGTTTTAATTTTTTCTGTATTCTTTTTCTTCTTTGATTTAGTTGGGCACTTCGCCTCTTTTTATTTATATATTTCTTTATTCGAGTTTTAATTTATTTATTAATCATGGGCACTACGTCTCTTTTTATTCATTTATTTATTTAATTAATTGGGTTTTCATTTAGTTTTGGCGGCACTTCGCCTCTTTTTATTTATTTACTTATCTTTTGGTTTAGTTATTGATTTTTGGTCACTTCGCTTCTTTTTAATTATTTATTTGATAACTTAATGTCGTTGTTCTGATTTGAGCACTTCGCCTCTTCTTTTATTTTGTATTTTTCTATCCTTGTGTCTTAATTCGGGATTTCTTCTAAATACGTTGGAGTGATCGGTTGTCTTATTTAGGTGTATGCTTCGTTTTGTTCTTCCCGGGAGCACAGTTTTCCACTTGGGAATTAGGCTCTCCTGGTTACTCTTCTAGGTAGGGGTTGTGGAATGTCGAGGTTGGCATTTACAAGCGGGAGTATCTCTTCTTCTACCTTTTCCCAGGTCTTTCTCCCTAGCCTCTGGATGACCATATTCAATGGCTTCAGTCCTACCCTTGCGTGCAGTTCCGTCTGCCGAATACGGTCCATCCTGCGTGCGTTAGCTATCAGCAGGGTAGCTTTGTTCTTTACCCTCTGCATCTGCTTGAGAGAGGAAGAACTAGCTGCCTGCATTACCACTGACGGGTATACCAGTGTTGAGCGCACTAGGGCAATGTATAGCTTTATGAAGTTATTGGCGCTCAGGCTTTTGAACCTGTACAGTTTTCCAAGCTCTCTCTTTGCTAGGGAGATTCGGTTGTTGATATGCGTCTTATACCCTGTTTTGGTGATGCGCGGACCTAGGACTTTACCCTCGTTGCCGTACGAGTAAAGTTCGTCGTCAACTATGATGTCATCAAGTTTCCGGTGGTTTACTGGAAGGATTTGGAACTTTCGGCGGTTGGTCTTAATTTTCAACATTTTCTCGAGTCGATTGATGTTGTGTCAGTCCCCCTTTTCTTGCGGGACCCATGTTGCTGAGGGTTGTGGGCTTCTAGCTCGATTAGTTGGTCTTGGAGCCTGTTAGATAAAAGCTTCTCGTAAATTTTGCCCACGAACTTTAATCTACCAGTTTATCGGGGGGCTTCTTCCCTTTAGAAATAAAAATGGTCGCTGGGTACTGTTGGGCCCGGATCGGTATAGTAATTGAAGAGGGGGCCGTTTCTTGTCATGATTATGTTGGACTTTGTTGCTGCCTGAAAGATCTTATAGGTCGGAAAGTTCGGTCCTATCCTCTGGATGTTCTTTCGACGCATAATCATTTTCAAGTTATGGCCTCTGTTGTTAGTGTTTCCGTAGCCAGCCGTTCGGCATTTGGCATTGAGATCGCCCCCAACGAATGCCACCCGGCCGTGCCCGAACAAGGTGTAGAAATTGTTGAGGGGTAGGTACGCTTGTCGAGGTGGTTGATAGGCCGCCGCTATCACGAGACTGCCCACTAATATGTGCAGTTCTATCGCCACAAAGGACTCGTCCAGTTCCGCAAGGAGCTTAAACGAGACATTCCTTTCGAAGGCGATGGCAGCACCGTCAAACCTCTCTTGAGAATGGTTTTTAGTGACAACTCTGTAAACCGATATCTTCAGTTGACAAGATTTTGTGTCGTTACCGTCTCTGTAATCAAAAAGATGTCGGGGTCGAGTACACGAAATATGTTGCCATATGCGGTAGCTTTCCCCTCCCATCCATTGACGTTGAGTGTCACTATTCTCAACCTGTTGTTTGGGTTTTCCATTCTTTTTTTTCTGGCTTTTAGTGTTTCTTGGAAGAAGGGCGCTTTTTCCCGTTTCTCTTTTTCTTAAATTCTGCCATGGTGAGTTCTTCAAATGTTTCCCGGTAAAAGGTAACATTTTGGTTAATGAGTGCTTCCCCGACAGTCTGTTCGTCGCATTGTGCGTCGTACTCCCACTTATAGTATATTGTTTTCTAATGCCGACAAAGATTTTGTTTGCATCCATGTCCTTTGAGAATGGTACCTTCTCAGATGCATATACTGAAAGGTTGATCTCATCTGCATCGAGCAGTCTCTTAGCATCACTCTTTCCTTTCGCCCGGCGACCTTCACAGGTTGTGATTTCTGTGTCTGAGGAGTCCGAGGAGTCTGTGGAATTTGAAGATTCCTCTTCTGCTATCTTTTTTTTGTTTTTTCTTAGCTTGTTTGGAGAGATTTGCCGTTTGGGAAGCAGCCTCCCTTTCCTTTCTTGGCTTTATTCTCGGATCCGGTCTTCTGACCACCTCTTTTGGTTTTGCTCCTTGCCACTCTTCTACTTGCGCTTCTTCAGGTTTTTGGTTAGGACCATTTGTAATTGAAGGAAATCTCCTGATGGGGGATAATCCTGGAGCCACAACTTGCTCATGCCGTTCTTCGCAAGCATCTGGTTCAGCTCTTTCGCAAATGTCCCTGGCTGCATCAAGTTCCTGACGTGCGCGTACAGGATACAAGTCAATATTTTTGTTGAATTCTCCTTTTAAGATAAATCTTTTTCTTTTCTGTCTCAGTGTATGCCGCCTTGGCGACCTATGCGTAAGTTGTGTTCGCTTTCCTAGCTTCCTCTTGTTTGCTTTGCAGCATCTTGTTGGCGACCTGTGCGTAGGTTGTGTTTGCTTTCCTAGTTTCCTCTTGTTTGCTTTGCAGCATATTTTTTTTATTAACTCCTTTTTCATGGGGCAGGCCATTGCTATGGATCGATAGCCTTGCCCACAGTTTGTGCACCTCTCGTGGGGGCTCTTGCAGTCCGTCCAGTGGTGTCCTGCTTCGCTGTATTTAGAGCATATCTCCTGTGGTGCTTGGCAGTCTCTGGTTATGTGTGTCTCCATTTTATAACAGCGGAAACAGAATTGGATTGAGTAGAATTCTTTCCTCTCAATCTGTTTCCCGCTGATTTTTGGCGTTAAAAAGTAGGAATCCGACCTGCTTTGTCTCCTTAGCCAAAGATGTGTCGCTGTAAATAATCTTAAACACATGGTTGTAGTCGCTATTTTCTCTTTTATTTCTGAATTTTATTATTTCGGTGACCTTTGCCCATTTCTGATTCTTCATTATCTCCTCCTTATTCTCATCTTTGGAATGTTCACCGATTCAAGGGTCCAACCTCCGGAAGATAACACTCCTGTGCGTCTGGATCTGTGGAGGGATGGCGGGCTGAAGGCCGAACTCGCGTAGCACTTCGACTGCCTCTTCTGTAGTCATTGCCTCGACATCTTTTTCTTTTTCATATATCGCGACCTAACCAGTTGGTACCTCGAGTAGCATAATCGTGGGTCCCAATTCTTTTCTTTGTAGTAGAGCGCTTGAGAGGAACAACCCCCTCCCCGTTGTAAGCGAGCTTTCATGAGCGTGAACTGCCGGATGGGGGATGAGATAATGATGGGTGAACCCGGGGGGCCCTCACGAGGTGTGATTGTATGGCGGACTTTTTGTTGGCTAGTGCGGAATCAACCATCG
Source organism: Ceratothoa steindachneri (assembly GCA_963969495.1). Classification (NCBI taxonomy): domain Eukaryota; kingdom Metazoa; phylum Arthropoda; class Malacostraca; order Isopoda; family Cymothoidae; genus Ceratothoa; species Ceratothoa steindachneri. The sequence goes on along the minus strand of OZ018330.1, from coordinate 162,856,512 downwards.
CTAACCTGGGGTGCCGCCCCTCGATGGTTTGGGTATCAGAACTGCGGCCGGCATACATAGAGACGGGTGTTACTTCCCTCTATGGTCGTCGCTGGGCTCCCAGGGTATAGGTAAGGGGCTATCCCCCCCTCCCCGGAAGTTTCATTCCTGCCCCTTGTCTGGGTGCTTCTGACGCCGAGTTCCACATTGGGCTACTCCTCAAACCTGCTTTCCTTGGCGCCACAAATTATGTCTATCATAGTGAACGGCACAGATGGGACGAGGCTAGATGAATGGCAGTTCAGCTCACTTCAACTCCCTTACCCCGGTGAGGAGGGGGGGCAAGTTTAGTTTGACATAAGTCGAATACTCTGGGCTCACTTAAATTCTCTTTCTTAAAAAAAAATTAGGAAAAAGTGAATTCAAATTCATGTTCTTCCTTTATCGGCGAAGATTTCTTCTGAATAATGGTAAATTTTCCAAGTCCATCTGACAAATCTTTTCATGTTATTTAATTGATCCGTTTCTTTACAATAATATTCAAAATATTTGTAAACATAAATATACCTATTTATTTTTCGAGTTAGTTGATTGGTCCGTTTTCTTACGGTAATGTTCAAACATATTCAATATATTTTCCTGTAATATCACGTTGACTACTGTGCAGGAGCACATAAGACCCTATCCATGGATTGCCCAGTTAAGAAAGATATGATTAGGAAGGAAACAAATGATAAAAAACAGGCTGAAGAAGCTAAAGCAAATGGCACCTTTGCCAAGGTTGCAAAAGCTGCGATTGCGCAGTCTAGGGAAAGCAAGACATACCTGCACGTCGAGAATGAAAACTCGACGAAAATTATGTGTTGCATCTATTATTCTCACATCGCGAATCTCTCCTTCCCGGGGACCTTTGCGAAAGAGCTAAAGAGAATGCTGACGCATAATGGCATGCCAGAAATGTGGTTTCCACAGAACCCACAGTCCTAGGGGGTTCTAAAAATTAGCCTCAATCCCCAGTGCGAGACTAGTTGCCAGAAACTCCCCAAGCCCGGCAACTCTCAAACTCCTTCCAGAGACCCCGGGATTCAGGTGCAGGTAGCGCGAGATGCAAACTTATGCACTGAAAAACGAAACAATACAGAAAACAAACAAACAAACAAACAAACAAAGCAAACAAACACACAAGCACAAACGGAAATACAGGTTTCGGTGATTGAGACCGCGAGACCCGAGAGAGGAGCGCATTCGCCACGCTCCCGGAAAAGCTCGTAGCCACAAAGACATCCAAGGTAGTACTCTCCTTGTAAGGGGGAATCTAGGCACGTATACCACTCAAGAAAAATAAACTTGAAGGTCTACGCCATCGGAAGGTCGCCTTTCCCAAAGGAGATGATTTCCCTTGATGTTAGTGAAGGATTAATATCCAGAAAGTACAAATGGGAATTTTCTTCGGACGACTGCACGGAAAAACATTAAAATGGCTCCCGAAACCTCACTACCCTCATAGACGGCGAATACAGAAAAAAAACGCAATGGAAAAACGATTACGCCACCAAACACTCCACAAGGGCCCAAAGTCGTTAGAGAATAAGCCATAACAACCACACATACACAGGAACCTTACATGAATAAGACAATGGTCCAATTAAAAATACTACATTTTAATTTTGACGGTTGGACCGAGAAAAGACTATTTTATGATAACATAATACGACCAATTAATGCAGACTTTGTATTTATCTCAGAACACGGGGTAAATACAGACAGAAACACAATAAAAATTTTTCCATACGAAGTCATAGCTAGAAATCACAGTGGAGAACGATTTGACTGTTGTGCAATTCTGGCAGACTGTTAAAAGACTAAAAGGAGGACAGACACAAACGTCAATGAAAATCACACGAGACAATAGGGAAATTACTGAGACTGATAAAATTGAGGAAGAATTCATACTCTTTTGGGCATCTGTTTTTAAGATATCCCCGGAGGAGAATGACAACTTTGATGTAGACTTCGAAGACAGAATCATTGACGAACTAAACGACTAGATCCACAGAACCTATCCTTATCATTACGTGACGCAAGAAAGGAATATGGAGGGATACGGCGGTAAAATTACTCTTGAGGAACTCTCGAAAACTTTAAAATCCTTTCGTCAACGGGCACCAGGGCGTACAGGACCGACGAGAGAGAATTTTATTCGAGCCCCGGCTAACATCCTTTTGGGGCTCATGAATATCATGAATGCCTGCCTGAACGTGGGTTAATTCCCTGACCACTGTAAAGTAGCAAAAATGATATTCATTCCCAAACCCAGTAGGTCAAGTCACCGGGCAGTCCAGTTAACTTCAGGCCTATATCTCTCTTAAAAATGGCAGGGAAAGTCTTGGAGAAGATATTAGCAAACGAGATGAATACGTTCCTCGAAGAAAATAATTTGCATAACCAACAACAGCATGGCTTCCGGAGGAAGCGAGGAACGCTCATAGTGCAAGCCGTGATCACCGAGAAGTTAGCAAAAATAAAAACAGAAGAACGCCATGCAAATCTGGTGCTCCGAGGCGTCAAAAAGTCCTTTGAAAAAGTATGGAGAAGAAGTCTACAATACAAGATCTTACACCTGGTCCTCGACCCCATACCTGAAAGGATACGTTGCGATTACTTGATGGAGAGGAGAGCGTATGTGCACGTAAAAGGCTTCAATGGCGCTGAGTTCGAACTCGAGGGGGGGGGGGCACAAGGCGGATGTATAAGTCCCCTGCTCTATAATATATATATATACAATCGGCTTTCCTCAACCTCTGATAGAAGGCTCGTTGTACGTCAAATTTTCGGACGACGTATCAATGATCTGTACGTCACCTTATCGGAATGTGAATTATATGGCACAGAGTACGGAGGTAGAAATAAAAAACATCAACTCTATCGAGAGGAGAGAAAGATATCTACCAATGCCCCAAAGTTCCAGATGATCCCACTATTCCGACGAACCCTCACAGACATCCGTGTGGGGGGTGTACGCATCTCATACCGCACGGAGGGCATGGTTCTGGAACTCCGGATTACGACTGGTGTGTATGGGAGTCGTGTGAACAAGATCTCGGCAAATGCACGGAGAGACTTGAGTGAATTTATCCGATTCATGAACCTAAGATCCTCCAACAAATTTAAAATCTATGATGCGTGCATCCGATCCAAATTCCTGTACCCCCAGGTCCCAAGACCCAGATCCTTCAACTGCAAAGGATTCAGAATAAGGCTGTTTTAATTATAACGAGAACTCGAAGGAGTGTGAGAGGAGCAGGCAGAGTGAGCTCCATGGTAAACTGGAGTGGACGCCCCATAAATGTGGAGCTTCACAATATAGCAATAAAGATCTGGGAACACATGAACTTTAATGACGCAAGACACAGAAAATCATTTAGAAGTAGCAGACTGCTCATCAACAACTACATAAACCCAACGTTCACGTAAACTTCCGTTCACAAATCAAACACAAACAAAGCCAATCACTTAAAAAAAAAAAAAATCCCCTTGAATTAGTAAAACTCTAATTCCCCCCAAAATAAAACAACAATGACAACAACAAAAAATACAAATAAACGCAAAATCAGAACCTAAATGTGTATATATATATATATATATATATATATATATATATATATATATATATATATATATATATATATATATATATATATATATATATATATATATATATATATATATATATATATATATATATATATATATATATATATGAGCTGCCCTTTCACCAGGGATCTGTCTTTCATTCTATTTTCATCTCACTTTCCTATTATTTTCCCTAAATTTCCCCACTATTTTTCTCTTAGTAAATACCTCTACTACTCTATTCCTCACTTATATATGTTCAATTCACCATTCTGCCCAGAAGATGACATACTGTTAGATCGAAAAACGTCTAGGTAAATAAAGTTATGACTCTTCCAAGCAATTTTCCTCGCCTAGAGCCATCTATTGAGAGTATAGTCAAAGCTATAAGAAAGCTGCAGCCAAAGGTAAACAATGTAGCCGTTGTTTTCGACTTCAATGAATAATGAATGCTGCCTAAAAAATGGCCTCCTTCCAATATATATATATATATATATATATATATATATATATATATATATATATATATATATATATATATATATATATATATATATATATATATATATATATATATATATATATATATATATATATATATATATATATATATATATATATATATATATATATATATATATATATATATACAGTGGTGTGCAGTCCGTCGCTGACGGAAACATTTTTGCCGAAAATCAGGTCGTCTTTGCTTTTTGGGTTAGTGACGGTTTGGGTGACGGCCGAAAATCGCTTCCGTCGGCGCTTATTCCGTGTGTTTCAAAGTTTCCGCCAGTCGTCAGTCCGCCAGAGAAACGGGAGTCTGTCAGTGACGGACTGACGTACCTTTCGTCATCGGTACTGACGGACTGCCCACCACTGTATATATATATATATATATATATATATATATATATATATATATATATATATATATATATATATATATATATATGTGTGTGTGTGTGTGTGTGTGTGTGTAATTGAGTAAAAGGCCAGGTTGTTTGCAGGTTCTATTGAAGTCCACAGCTGTGGCAGCGTTATTTATTTTAACTTGTATTTTCTTAATATTTCCTACAGACCCTTTTTTCGGAGTCTTCGAGGCGAGAAAAAACATGCGCGAATGACATGCTTTATTCCTAGCCGTCTTTCGACCATGTTAGGTCATCTTCAGGGAATGGACAGAGATGGAATTATTTGATGATATACTCAGGTTTTTAGTAGAAGTTGGGATAGTGGAAGATATAGTAGGTGAAATTTAAAGCGGTGATTGGGGGGAAGGGGGTATTTTCCCCTAGTGATGAGGGCATCGCTTTATTTTTTATTTATTTTTACCTTTGCCTTTGTTCTTTGTTTGAACTTTTTATCCTATATTTGTGTAATTTTATGAGCTTTAGTGTTCTTATTGTGTGTTCTCAAATGATTATTTGTACTTATTTTTGTTGCCAATCTTCAGCTCTCAAGCCTTTATTAGCTCTAATTGCTAACAATTTACCTTGAGTTTCTTGTGTTGTATGTAATAATTGTATTTTTCACTGTTTTCATTTATATATGTATATTTAATGCTCTTATATGTTGTATTGTGTTTGTATATGTATAAATTGGTGTAATGACTTCCTGTGTGCATAATTTTGTGCCCCCTCCGTACCATTAGTGGGGCAACAAAACCAAGTCGATCAACAGTCGTGGAAACAATCTTTCGCGCGTTCAATGTAGTCCTCATAAGACTAATTAAGATGCCCAATGGCTGGGCATCATTATGTTGGACTCCCGACGACATCGAGAAGATCGTGTCCGATGAAGCTAAAGGGCCCCTTCGGAAGATTGGACTTGAAGCTTCCATTCTCCACGGAATCATAGTCCGTCAAACAGTCATCCTCAGAAAGCTCGACCCTTCTTAACTGACAACAACTGTGAAGACATCAAGGCCAAGCTTTCTAAGCAACAAAAATGGGCGGAAATTGCCAAGGTGGAAAAGTTCGCCAAAAACATTGTCAGAATTATCTCCGCAAGCACTGAGATGGCGCAAAGCGCTATGAAGGAAGGACTTTTAGGGTTCTACCTCCGAGTAGCCTCGGAGCAGATAGAAGCAGAGGAGTTCGTCCGAATAGAAACTTGCTTCAGATGCCTAGCAGTAGAAAAACACTCCACGAGTGAATATCTAGCGACCGAGGTCACATGCTCTGTCTGTTCCAGACCAGGATACGGATGGAAGGAGTGTGTCTCAGAAAAACCACGATGTAAAACTCCGGCCAAACGAGAAAAGGAAAAAAAAAGAAAAGAAAAGGAGGCAAAGGCAAAGAATTACGTGGAAGCAGCAGCGGCTTCAAGAACCACGGTCACCGAAACAACGGCACCAAAGCTGGTGATGCCAAGTGAGTGTAAGGAAATAATGACGATGGTCATTGTTGCTCACCTGGCGAACCTAGCCAAACCCGCCACCTTTTCGGGTGCATTAAAGCGTCTCCTAAAAAAGAACGGGATTGCGAAAAAGCTGTGGTTCCCGCCCAACCCCGCGTCGCCGGAAATATTAAAAATTCAGTTTGTCGACGACGAAAAACAAAAAGATCCAAACAGAGAAGATGAAGATAAAAAAAAACAACAAAAACACACAGAGGAAGAAGAAACGGAAAAGAACGAAAACGCAAAAAAGAGCCCGAAGAAAAAGCGACTAAGGAAAAAGAAGAAGACGGAAGTGAGACTAGAAACAGAGTAAATAAGTGGAAAAAAGCACAGATGAAATCGAAACCCTAGGCTATCCTGTAGTACCCCTCAAAGAGGAAAGGGACATCCTGCTGCAGGGTTTCTTCTTCGACGCCCAGGACCTGAATCTCAAAGTCTTCGGCGCAGCTGTTGTGCGCAGACCTCCAAAAGGAAACATAGAACAACTGCTCGAAGGCATCTACCGTGGCGACTACATGTAGACCTACGAAGGACCTTGTTCGCCGAAGGAAAGAGGAGGACTACTGATGGAGCGCGCGATGTTCATCCCGGACTCGTGCATTCACACCCTCAATATGTCCACCTGCAAAAAGATAAAAAGTGACCCAAAAACATCGGAAATTGAGTGATAAACTATAGTACGAAAAAGTGTAGAATAATGTATAAATATTGATAATAAAGTGATATGTGCGACAAAATAAATAGCAAAGGAAAGTGAATAACGATAATAAGCGAATAAATAACGATAATAAAGTGACTATAATAATGAAAAGTAAATAAATAAAGTAGAATAAATAGCGATAGTAAAGTAACTATAATAACGAAAGGTGAATAAATATAGTAGAATAAATAGCGACAATAAAGTAACTATAATAACGAAAAGTGAATAAATAAAGTAGAAAAGCGAATAAATACGGATAATAAAGTGATTAAAACAAGTGACTAAAATAAATTATTGATAAATAATCTAAAGTGAGAGAAGTAAATAATATTAACAAAAAGTGAATAAAGAATGACTCTAAAGTGATTAAATATGTTTATAATAAACAACAAATAGAATATATAGCGATAATAAAGTAACTATAATGACGAAAAGTGAATAAATAAAGTAGAAAAGCGAATAAATATGGAAAATAAAATGATTAAAACAAGTGACTAAAGTAAATTATTGATAAATAATCTAAAGTGAGAGAAGCTAATAATATTAACAGAGCGAATAAATAAAGTGATTAAAATATGTTTAAAATATGTTTTATTAAGATTTAACAATGTTAGTAATGTGAACAACAAATAGATAATTGGTGGATAGTAATTGGTAAATATAAAATTGGTTTATAACAAATGATTTGGATTATAAGTAAATTGATGAATAGATTGGTAAATGGTAATTGGTAAATGGTAATTGGTAAATAGATTGGTAAATAGATTATAAGTAAATGGTTTATAAGTAAATTGGATTGGTGAACGATTGGATGATTTAGAATTGTATTATAATTAATTGGATTATAACGGAGTTGAATGGGTCTGTTCACCGATGCAGCACAGCTAAGCGAATGAAGCCTCAATGTTTATTTGTAAGACACTTGGGAGAGTGGGTGTACGAATCTCCCGATTTAAGTCAAGGTTAACAACTCTTCTTGAATATATATATATATATATATATATATATATATATATATATATATATATATATATATATATATATATATATATATATATATATATATACATATATATTTACATTTGTAGGGGTGTAGATCGCTACAATACTGCCCCACCGAGGGAAAGCTGTCACAACACAAAGCCTTTACATAGATTTTAGTCTATATAGTGGCGAGGACTACTTACAACGCGTCTAGAACGGGTTATGGTGCCAATTGTCTGACTCGGATTGCGGTTCAGGTGGCGATTAATAGTGCCACTCGATTGAGGAGGGAGATTGTGGCGAGTGGAGACTGGAGCGTCGAGTCACGATTGTTCTGGACCTCCCGAAAAGGCCACTGTCGGGAGTTGCGCGTTGGTCGTTTGGTGTTCTCCAGCTGCTGCCGAGTGGTCCTGCAACAAAAAGGGAGGCGGCAGCAGTTGGAAAGAAGAATTGGGGGGTGTAGAGATGGTTGGCGGAGGGTTTGCGAGTAAAGAGGTGGGAGGAAGAGTTGCAGTTTGATTTGAAAAAGCCGAAGGAGGGTTTGGAAGTGGAGTTAGTTGGTTGGAAAGTGTTGAAGGAATAGTTGGGTGCGGAAGGTAGGCTGGAACGACCACTGGACCTATATTAGTGGAAGAGAAAGGTAGTGGCTGTTCCAGATGAACGGCTTCTATGAGAGCGGGTTTAAGCCGATCGATGGAAACCGTATCCTGCTTGGTGCCAAGCTGCAGTACAAAGAATTTCGGCTTCCTGGAGACGACGAGAAATGGTCCGTCATAGACAGGTTGCAAGGATGTGCGAGTGGAATTGCGACGGACAAACACATGAGAGCAAGTTGCCATCTCCTTTGGTTTGAAAGGTTTCTGATTAGCAGGTACTCTTGTGGCGGTCGGCTTAACCTCAGACATCGCTCGTACTAAATTCTGTACGTATGCAGCAGGATGTATATCGGGAGGAAGAGGACAGTCAGCGGAAGAAAAGAATTGGCCTGGAAGACGAAGTTGCGTACCATAGACAAGTTCCGCAGCAGAGCAATTCAAATCCTCTTTCAAGGAGGCACGAATTCCCAGGAGAATTAAGGGTAGCTTGTCCATCCAAGTGATGTTGGGTTCAGTGGAGCGTAGGCTTCCTTGAGAGTCCAGTGAAAACGTTCCACCTTAGAGTTACTCTGGGGATGGTAGCTAGTGGTATGGAGACGAAAGGAGCCAAGCACCGACATTAGTGCATCCAATTGGTGGGATTCAAATTGGATACCTCGATCAGTCATGATCGTTGATGGGACACCAAAACAAGCGACCCATGCTGAGACGAAGGTTCGAGTTACAGTGGAGGCTCTGATGTCCAGGATAGGAACTGCCTCTGGCCAAGAAGTTAAGCGATTGATCATGGTGAAAAGGTAAGTGCAACCACGCGAAAAGGGCAGAGGACCAACCAGATCGATGTGAACGGCGTCAAAACGTGCCGATGGAAGTAGAAAAGCAGCCAGAGGGAACTTTGTGATGCGTTGAGCCTTTGCACGTTGACAAGGCAGAGATGCGCGGGTCCATTTGGCCACGTTAGCGTTGATATCTGGCCACACATATGGTATCCTCCAGGGATAGCATAAAAGCATTAGCCAAGGTTGGTCCCAAGGGACCCCCATTGAAACACCATCCGCCTGACGATAGACGGAGCCATTGAAATTAAATATACTTGTATTTTCTTTAGAGGCAAGGGGTAAGAACTGTGAAAATTGTTGGCGATTGAACCCATGAAGCACCGCGGATGTAGAATCAGAAGGTAAAGCTTTATCCCAAATAATTTTTAGGACCTCTTCAAGTGGAACATTTGTAAAAAGAGACGTTACGTCATAACTCACTATATAGCCATGTCTATTAAGTTGAAGCAGTTCCGTGGAAAAATCATAGCTATTTTTAACTGTGTATTGATTATAAATAAACTGATAAAAGTGGAACACAAAATTTGGCATGAGAAAATGTCGCCATTTCAAAACCCGCCAGGATCGTTTGCAATTGTATTTTCTCTTTATAAATCTTTGGTAATCCATAAAGTTGCCCCAATGAGGAACCAGATACATACAGTTTTGAATAAATATCCTCTGTTAAAGAGTATGAATTTTTCAAACTCTGTAGGTTCAGATAACCAACAGAACTTAGAGGAATCCTCAAGGATAGAATTCATTTTGTTAATGTAATCGGCTTTGTTCATAAGAACAATTCCATTGCCTTTATCAGGTCTAGCGATTGTT
>OZ018330.1:160984352-161431852 GCA_963969495.1 Ceratothoa steindachneri | reverse complement strand
ACACTTTCAGTACAATGTCCGAAATGTCTTTTAATCTTGATTGTCGTGGTATAAACATTACATTATATCAATACCATATTATATCTATGGAGGAGGGACCAATAACTTATAGGCTAACCGACAAGGGACGGAACGCGACGAGTTTCGACGCGCGGAACAGCGAGAAAAGAGTGCAACGAGGTCAGGTTAAATTTGGGCAATGGTACAGCTGAAGGTTATTTAAAGAGGCATGTAGAAAAATATAATTTTATTTTCATGAAATAATAGAATTAATGGGCAAAATTACATCGGTAAACGAGGGGGGAATTGCAGAGTTATGCATCAGATTCTGAAGTTAGAAATTAATGCGTTACAGAAGGAGACTATTCAAATAGGGAGGATTAACTCAAATGGGTTGCTAAAGGGGAAGAGGGGTTGGCTTACGGAGAATTCCGGCTGATATTCAGGGTAAGGCTTTACGGATGTCTTTTGCAGGCAATAAACGTGAGGGCGAGGGCGCTCGGAGTTTCTGAGCGGGAAGTTGACGTGATGATGGTTTTTCAAAAGATGGGGGGGGGGGCGGTAACGTCAGGTCCAGGGTAGAGTATTTCGGCCACCCGAAAACAAGTAGGGAACGCGGAGGGCTTCGACTGGAGTTGATGGGTGGAGTCGGAAAAATCGCTCGGTGGCAATCGTCAAATGGAATTACCTCACTGGCTGGGGCTGATTCCAACACGCAAAAAGTTCAGCCGTCACTTCGCTTTGTTGTTAGCACCTGACTTGGAACTAGGGGAATCTTCTTGGGTGCGGGCGAGACTCCTCAACTCTGTGTCTTCCACCTGGAAGACGAGCTTTATATATATCCGAGGCTCCCCCCCCCCCCCGCAGGGGTGGGGGAAACAGCGCTACTCTCGAATGGCCTCGAATCTTCACGTCGAGGCGATTCTAACCCGCGGAAAGGTGGTCCGAGGTGGACGCGGTTCGAGGCTACCAATTTAAGTCTAACCAAATTCTAGAACCTTCTCCAGCGCATGGACGTCACTTCCGTGCTGGAAAAGAAATTCCACGTGGAATTCGCCCACATTGCTTATTACAATTACAACTGTTATACATTGTTTCGTTATTATATTAGATAAGCGACTTGCATGTCAACTCTTTTTCTCAGCTATAATATTAGTTATAGTTATTTTGTATAACAAATTGTAATTTTTAATATAAAAATTAAAATTTAATTTTGTTGCCTGTGCAGTACACAAGTAGCTCACACAGAATATACGTTCCTGATATTTTTGTGTGTATTTGTCTCATTAAGTTTATTACTTACATTATTTTAGTCATTCCTGAATAACTGTTACTTAAAATAGTGGTAAGTTTTAAGATTAGAGGCCCCTGATTTCAGGCGCGATTTCTTTTAGCATTTTATTTAATTTTTTTCAGCTATTGCCTGGCCAATCAGCCAATTATAACCGATTATTTTTCCTAAGCTTTCCTTCGTGTTTGTAAAGGTTGGGAAAAAGTATGTTGGGGAAGGGGGAGGATTTTCTACTTTTTTGTGAAGTTTATTATCGATCTAGTTTAAATACTTTACGCCTACCACTATTTGTCTTTTGACTCAGTTCTTTTTTCTTTTTTTGTAATAAATAAAATAACTTTACCCTTAGCAAAGAATTTTATCGCCGAAACGAAGTATAAAAAAAGCTATTTTTTTTAATATGTTTTGGGCTTCTTTTTAATCTTTTGGCCTCTAGGTAAACTATTAATTGAGTCTCGTATAAATGCTCACGCGCAAGCGTTACGCGTTCAGTTTCATCGAAACGGGTAGTTCCTGTTCCTTCCTGTTCACTATCAGTCCACCATCTAGGTGTGATTTTCACTCATCCTGAGAAAAGTAAAGATTTTTTAGCTACCCATCAGTTACTAAAAGCAAGACCGAGTGCCCTTACTTGTAAATCTGAAGTGACAGTTAGGAAATATGTTTTTTTTCCCTTGTAATTATTTTGTTACCGAGACTGAAGCCAACACTCAAAATATCGAGATTCTGGAGGGATACGAGAGACCGCATGCCCCACTATGGACAGAGAAGGGCCCATATGGACGGGCATCTCGCAACCTCTCCTTTCATTAACAAAATATCCCTGCATAAAAGAGGTTTCACGCATTCTGACTCGCCGCCGCAAAACTAAACACACCGGATTGAGGTAAATAATTTACACGTTTTGAAATCTGTTTGGCGCTAGAATTAGGAATCTTACTATTTTTTTTAAATTGGCGGTGGGTAGGTGTGCAATCCCTCACAAAAAAAACTAGAGGGGATGGGGCCGAAGCCCCTCATTTAGAAACTGCTAACTTTTTATTCTCGACGTAAAAAAACGAAACGAAACCAGATATCTAAAAACTATAGGCATAACCACATTTAGTATTCGACTTTTGCATTTTAATCTAATGTTTTGCTTTCAAATTAGGAATATTAACAGTCTCAAAGTGTCTGAAAAAGTTACTTTTTATTCTCCTCTAGGTAGAACAAAAAAGTAGCTAGAAAAGTAGCCCAAAAAATCAGGGGCCGTTAATTTTAACAATTACCAAAATGGTCAGTTCAATCATTAATTATATTAATTCAATTTTCCAATCATATAACAATATATTTGTATCTAGATTTTAGGTAATTATCAATTTATTTTTTACTCACAGACTTTACATGGCTGATGAGAAGAAACCATGTCGACAATACTCAAGCGAGTTTTTAGTATACAGCTTTATACAGTCTCCAAGTAATATAACAAAGCCAATGTGTCTCATATAATTGATATAAATTTGTAGCGATAGTATGCACTCAGATAAACTTAAATATCATCTGGAGCGTATGCACAAAGGAAAATAAAGACAAATCATTAGATTGCACTGGTCTGCATGATTTTTTTTGATTGAATGTATGACATCTTTTTCAAAATATATATGAAAAATGATGATATAATTTGTTTTTTATTCATCTCTATCACATCACGTTGTCGAGTTATACGGAGACGTTGTTTTGCTATGTCTGCGGGCAATTCCCCCCTTCAGATTCCCGGAGCAATATTACTCCTTTGTTGAAGCGTTGTTATTTAGCTTAGTTTGGCTGCAGATTAGGAGACCAAGACAATCCATTTGCCCCACACAAAGCTTGCAAGAGTTGCATCAGTAAGCTTTTAAATGTGGTCAGTTGGAAAACTTAAATGTATGCTCTTTGGAGTACCAATGGTATGGCGAGAGCAGAAGAATCACTATGATGACTGCTACTTTTGTATGACTAAAGTAGCTGGATTCAACAAGAAGACTAAAGATCGCATAATATACCCAAATATTCCTTCAGCAATAAGGCCTGTTCCACACTCAGATGTTACATCTCTGCCTGTGCCACCTGAGATATGGGAAATTTCATCATCAGAGTTCGATACGAGTGATACTAATCAGATGGAAGTAGACTATGAGCCACCAACAAATGACGATCCGAAACTCTTCAACCAAGCTGAGCTCAACGACCTGGTGCGAGACCTTAACCTTCCAAAAGAAAGTGCACAGTTACTTGGGTGTAGACTGAAGGAGCACAGGCTTCTAGCTTCTAGAACAACATTCGTTTGGTACCGTCATCGTGAAGCGGAATTCAATCAGTTCCTTAAGAAAGAGGATTCTTTAGTTTTCGGTTCAAATATTTCTGGCCTTATCGAAGACATGGGGATGCCGTACAAAGCAGATGAATGGAGGCTCTTCATTGATTCTTCTAACAGAAGTTTAAAGGCTGTTCTTCTTTATAATGGCAACACAGCTGCATCTGTGCCAATTGGCCATAATATACTCGTATGTCGAGGAATAGGTCACCTCCCCAGACAATACGTCTATATATACTCGTACATATATGTATATATTCGTTAGGAGGAAAGAGATAAATCAACAAGAATATGTACTCGTATATATACAGTTACTAGTATGTACGCATATATCCTCTAATGTACATACGCGTCCTTCGTTACGTACAAGTACGTTCACTTCGTAAAAGTAAGCCGTTGATTACGAGGTATAAGAGTGCGATTTTAATACAGGGGCCGATAGCGTTTAATGAGTTTACGAAGTTGCAGTTCAATGATATATTTAAAGAGTGAAAACCAAAAATATCATTTTAATATGTCACTAGTTAACATATATATACATACTGGAAATAGGAAATGTTAATAGGGATAATACTGACAGACTATAGAAAATTGGCAATCGGGTAACGTAATTACTTGTTAATTAGCTTTTAAATGGGATACTATAAATCAGTTATACATAAGAAATATTTAAAACTCGGAAAGCGGGTCGATTAACGAGAGATGCAATCAGGGGTCGTTTTGCCCGAAAGGGAGTCCTCGAGGAAGGGGACTCCTTTAGCGAATCGGCGCGGGGGAATGGAGACGGAAAATGGTCGTGATTTTCGGCCGAATACCCTGATAGTGACAAGGATGAAGGGGGTGGGGGCAGAAGACGAGTTCACGATCCTCCTTGAAGACGGACGATGGCACCTCTGCTCAGGAGAAGTGCAGCCTCTAAAAATCGAGACTCTGACGTGGCTGGGCGCGCAATTTCACACGGGAAATTGGAGATCCTTGAGGGAAGGGGGTCCAAATGAGACGAGAAGAATCTCGGTCAGTCCTTCGGGGACGAAACGAAGATTCGAGGCTTGCTCTGAACAGAGTGGGCCTTCACAAAAGAGATGGACCTGCCTGGTGAGATCCAACCTCGAATATCAGGGACTTGGGGAAGAGACACACGATCTGAACCGAAGGCGACGAGATCTCAAACTCAATCTCTCGATCTTCTAAAAACCCAGTGTATTTATATGACGGCCATTTTTATGGTGTCGATCGCTGGGAGGCAGAGACGTTTGTGAGAAAGCTTTCAGCGCCTAGAGGGATTAGCTTTTGTCGCCCGACACAGGTTTTAATCGTCTCCAACGATGTGGGCGGGAACTTTCGGCTATCCTTTTCCCGACTACGGATATTAGCATTTCATCGGCGAGGTGAAAGCTTTTAGCGTTCAACTTAAGTACACCTGTGAGGCGTAGACCGATATTTAAATTCTTTCTTCTTCTATTTTTCTCCTTGGATACAGAGCTTACTCCACGTGGAGTTATACTTAGGAAGCATAAGGAGGGAAGGAATTCAAGAAACAAATGAAGGGGGTATTCTTCTTGGCGTCCCTTTCCTTTACAGTATCCAAATGTCCGAAACCTACGAAAATTTGAAAACACTAATTTCTGCAATCAAGTACCATCAGCACAATTTTCTCATTTATGATGATTTAAAAGCTATTGCTCTCCTACTAGGTCTTCAAGGGGGATACACCGAGTATCCCTGTTTTTTGTGTCTCTGGAATAGTAGGGCTGACAGCCAGCACTATGAAAAAAAGGACTGACCACCAAGAACCAGCTTTTTACTCGGAAATCACAACGTGAGAGCTATGCCACTAGTTGACCCAAGAAAATTCTGCTACCACCACTCCAGATCAAATTAAGGCTTATGAAAAATTTTGTGAAGGCCTTGAACAAGAATGGAGCTGCTTTCAAGTACCTGGAATCAAAGTTTCCTCGTGTAAGTGAAGGCAAGCTAAAGGCAGGAATCTTTGTTGGCCCTCGGATTCGGGAATTGATGAAGGACAAGCATTTTGAGGAAGCATTAGCAGGTGTCGAGGTGAATGCCTGCCTTTCCTTCAAGCAGATTTTCCATAGCTTCTTGGGAAACACCCGCTCCCCAGAATATGAAAAAATGATCCAAGATCTGATTTCAAGTTTCCAGCAACTTGGGCCTAGAATGAGTGTGAAGATGCACTTTTGCACTTACATCTTGACTATTTTCCCACGAATTGTGGGAACTACAGTAAAGAACAAGGAAAGCGTTTCCATCAGGATATTTGCACAATAGAAACTCGATACCAGGGCAAATGGAATGTCGGCATGATGGCGGATTACTGCTGGTCATTGAAACGTGATGATCCTGATGCACAGAACAAACGGAAATCACGGCGGTACGCCTTCCTTTGAATCGGTATGTAGGCTAACCATGAGAGAATGTTTTTTTTTACATTCATTTGATTTGATGTTGATGATTTTGATTCATTTCATGATAACCGTGATTTATTTCATGTTGATTTGGTATACATATGTTCTTAAAACAATATATTAAAAATGCACATTTATTGTTATCATTAATTTGTATTTTATTCAAAATCCTTACGTGATAGAAAAAAATGGTTTAGATATTTAAAATCAGCAACCCAAGAATATCTAAGATCACATCCATGAATAAAAATAAAATTAAATAATTCCAAAACGCAGACCAGTGTTATTGGTGATTTCCAAGGACGGAACGCTGCTATTTCCTTATTCCGCAAGTATCAGAATACATTAGATAAAGGTTTCATCACATCTGATGAAATTTCTGAGCTAATAGCAAAAACCGGAAAACTTCATACTTTTGGTGAGGATTTGATTTTGCCCTCAATATCTGTGGCGGGTTCTATTGTTATGCAACAAAGTCCCCAAGAAATTACTAATTCTATTCCGTTAAGCAACAATACAGTATCAAGACCCATCGAAGAAAAGGGAGAGGATATTGAAAATCAACTAGTTTCACTTTTACAAGTAAGGAATTTTGCGTTACAGATTGATGAAACGCTTTTACCTAATAATCAAGCCATTTTTATGGCATATGTTATATTTTTGTGACAGATACCAAAGGAGCAGCAGTATTTAAAGTCGTTGATCTATGGGAGAGTGTTGAATTATTCTTGAATTGCACGGGGCTTGGAGAAGAACTCATAGCTGCAAAATTCGACATTTTCTACCTTTCAGATATACGAGTATTTGAAAATTTAAATATGCTGCACAAACAGCTACAAGGAAAGAGTACGAATCTTTTAATTTGCAAAGAGGCAATCAGTGCTTTTCTTGGAATGCTTCATTTGTTCAAGATTAATATCGGGCGTAAGGAGTTGTTACATTTTCCAACTCCTGCCACTCTTAGGGTGGCATGAAGATATTTTCCCTTAGATCGATCAACTAAAAAAACTGCACGATGCTATGGAAATTATGATCAAATATCTCCTAGAAATGAACATTTTAAATTAGGTGGTAGACCCATTGGAGACAAATGCAGCTGATGTTGACATCATTCTACAAGAAAACCTCGTTGAGTTGCCGAGTAATCAAACTAAACTAAATTTAAACAGGGATTCAATAACTTGTGAACAAGTAATGAAATTGCAGCCAACTTTCCATTACTCTGGGAGAAAGTTAAATTATATATTATTGCCTTTTCAACGTCTTACCTAGTATAATCAGGTTTTATCAATTACTTAGCAATTATCAAAAGAACGAATCCGCTTAGAAATTGTAGGTCGAGGCGATCTTCGCTCTGCATTAATCCGGAGATAGAAAAACTTGCTAATGAGATCCTTGTGGCTGATGCAGCCACAAGGATCTCATTGAATCAAAGCATTTGAAACTCAATTTTGTTAGTTTTTCTTATTTTGAAAAGGGTTTTATAATTTCAAGCGAAAGAATTTTATCTTTGTCTTTATTTATTTCTATTCTCTAGTGAAAGTTTTTGTTATATATTTTAGTAAAAAAATTGTGAAAATTGGAAATGCAAAATATTTTTGATGCTTGTTGAATTGTGTATGCGCAATAAATAGACATGACTGGTATCTCTATTCACTATATTATGCATATATAAAATTGAAGTATTCCATGTGCCGCAGAAAGATTCTGGATTCAATTTGGGTTTGGGTTAAAAGAGGTTGGGAAACCTTGTTCTAGTGGATTAAGGGATTCTTATTATTACCCTTACCTAACCGCATTGACTAGAACGTTATTTTTCATTTATCAATATATATATATATATATATATATATATATATATATATATATATATATTGTAGAAGAATGAGGTCAAAGGGCGACCACGTGCCCTTCTATACCCACGTGGATCCGGAGATCCGCATAACATAACATAACATAACATAATTTGACGGATGACAAAAGTCACAAGGGCCTCTCAAAGGTCATCTGCATCCGTCAAAACCCACCCACATAGGACTATATCAGATCATGCAACTACTTTGTAAACAATCCATAGGATTGTGTCAGATCATGTATCTACAATATACAATTTAAACAATCCATAGGATTGTGTCAGATCATGCGCCCACAATATACAATTTAAACCAGCCACACGAGCGGATCAAAAACAAAAGGCACCATCGCCAGGGGAAGACAAAATCAAAGTCCCTCACAATATAATATAACAGATGACAAAAGCCACAAGGGCTCATCATAGGTCATCCGAGTCAAACGGCCTCTTTTTTAAGGCATCCAAACTCCCAGGAAAACTACATCCAGAGGATTGCGTCCAGAAACAAGGGTATCACCAATCAAGGCTTGTCAAGGACTAAATCATGCAGCTATAGATATTTTCCATCAATATTAATATATACAAAACTTAGGAACCATCACAATCTTCCCTCCCCATAAACTCATCCAACCTACTCTTAAATACATTTAAATTTGGACTACCTACTACCCTCCGCGGCAATTTGTTCCAGAAGTCTACCACTCTATTGGTGAAAAAATATTTTCTCAAATCCAACCTATACCCTTGCTTTTTAATTTTCAAGTGGTGACCTCTAGTCCGATTTCCATCATCTAACTCAAAAAACTTGCTAACATCCAATTTATCTATCCCAGAAAAAATTTTAAACAGCTCAATCATATCCCTTCTCACACACCTCCTTTCGAACGAGAACATATTTAATACCCTCAGTCTATCTATATATTTAAGGTGCCTCAGGGAAGGAATAATCTTTGTTGCCCTCCGTTGCACTGACTCGAGAAGGTTAATATCGTTTCTAAAATGTGAGGACCATGCCTGTATACAGTACTCTAGATGAGGCCTAACATAAGAGTTATAGAGTTTAAGAATCCTCCTTACTTTTGTAACTGACATTTCTCTTAATGAAACCCTGCACTCTATTTGCCCTATTTCTGGCTTCAATACACTGCTTAGAAAACCTTAATGACTTATCTATTACTACTACTAGATCTTTCTCATCTTCTACTGAGCTCAGCCAATGCCCATCCATTTCAAAGTTAAATTCTCTATTATATTTTCACATGTTAATAAATTTGCACTTATCAAGGTTGAAAGTCATTTGCCACTTATGTGCCCAGGATAACAATTTATTTAAATCCCCCTGCACTTTAAAATTATCATCAATATCTTTAACTACAGCTGCTAATTTGGTATCATCCGCAAAAATTGAAACTTTATTATTAACTGCCTCCCCAAGATCGTTTATATAGAGGACAAATAATAATGGACCGAGAACTGATCCCTGAGAAACCCCACTGATAACATCCCTCCACTCTAACTTTACGCCATTTAGCACTAGCCTTTGCTTCCTATCGTTTAGCCACTCAGCTATCCAATTTGAAGCCCCCCCACATATCCCAATCATTTTTAATTCATGAACTAGTCTCCTATGTGGTACCTTATCAAATGCTTTACTAAAATCCAAGTAAATTAGATCTACATTCTCTCCCTTATCTATTTGATTTGTTACGAACTCCAGAAAGTCTAGTAAATTAGTCAAACATGATCTACCTGATCTAAACCTATGCTGAGCATCGCTGATTAACCCCTCCCTCTCTAGATGTTGGCAAATCCCTTTTTTACTATTATCTCAAGAATTTTACAGACTACAGGAATTAGGCTCCGTATGGAGCTGTGAAAGCATGGCTGATCCCGGGCAAGGATGCAGCCTACGCCGTTATCACACGCCCCAGCTGTATTTGCCCAAGGACCGATTTCATCGTCTCACACGGCCACCTTTCAGCAAACATTCTGGCCTTCCACCCAAAGATTGAAGTCCGTGGGACATTCCAAACCAACGTTATCACAATTCCTATTTCCCCTGAAGGAGTCGCCGACTTTTCTCAAAAATCGCACGCGCGTCTGGAGGGCCGTCACAGCCACCTCAGCATGCTCCTATATAACCCTTCGACTGAGTTTAGAGAGTAGCACTGTTAGACTTCTCACCTACTCCGGCGAACGAGCTGAAGAACGATCCCCCTCCCCCGCGGCGATTTCCATTCGAGTCAAAGACTAAACGATCCGTAAACTCTGCCATAGTCAATCAGTAAGTATCACCATCCGTGAACTCTGCCATAGTCAATCGGCAAGTATCGACAACAGTGAACTGTGCCATAGTTAATCGGCAAGTACCTGACGAGGATTCCCAACTCCGAAGCCTAGACAAGTGCTCCCTCATCTGAAATCTGAAGCAAGAGGTAACCTCACTTCTTCCATCGCTTTCATCGTACCCTGTAGGAGAATAGCATAATGCACCCACATTTCCCCACCTCACTTCCGGGCGGGCCGGTTAACAAACCTTCCCCTTCTGACCCGATATCTGATAGTCTCCCGCCGGAAGAACCCGGACCATTTTAGCTAACCACCGAATTCCTTCCTGGACTGGTTATCTATAGATGGAAGCCCATCTTGGCTTCCGGTGGTTCCCCGAAGTTTGCCAAGGACGAAATGGAGGAGATAATCAAGCCTCTCTCACCCGAAGAAGGGCGCTTGGTATCAAATATACTTCCGGCGCCATGTGAGCCTCTCTCGAGTTTCGAGTATAAAAGATGAATTCTTTTAACCCTCGGTAGTAGAGCTTGCACAGCGTCTTTCGGAGCAGAAATTGCCATCTATCGGTGTAGTGGTAATTCGTCGAAGCACCAAGTCTTCAGAGAGGAGATCGATCCCAGTTAGGGAGGCTTCTTACCCAATTGGTCTGCAAGTCAGTCCGGACCCAGGCTCGTACTCACGTTTTCAGAGCTGAAGCTACAAACAGCCTCACTCTGGTTCCCTAAGCGAGAAAACTACATCTCGGCTTTTCTCTGTGACCCTACGCGTCGATAGGTCACTCCTTCCCCCCTCCTTCCCTCACAGAGGCACCCAAGATTCCTGGGAGTTCACTAGCGTGGGACCCTCTTTAACAATAAAGGTCCCGTCACCGCCTTCTTCCAGCAGAATGGTGACGGAATTGTGGGATCAGGTCGGTTCCTGGAGAACCTACCTCATCGTATCCACCCCTTATCTCACCACCTCCACTCACCAGCGCCACCCGAACATCAGTTTCCAAGGTAACTCTTCCCTTTCCCATTCCCCCAACTTCACCGTGAAGCTTACCAACATTACAAGTATATAGGGATTTACATAGTGAATAGTTATTTACAAGCCAAGTGAGATATCCGAGATTCACTTATTAATTTATTCCTCAAAGCACCTTATTTGTATATATATATATATATATATATATATATATATATATATATATATATATATATATATATATATATATATATATATTCTTGTTAAGTGTTCATTAAACTTTATTTTCATATTGTTGTGTATCTAACTTCCTTTAGGTCGCTTGCTGGCAAAGCTCATTCCAATCCCTCCGTAGCCAACCTCTAATCACTCTGAGTCAATAAACCTATTCAGGACACGGGCCGAACGAACTATAAGGAGTAGTACGACAACCCCTCCGCATTCGGGATAATAGGATATATATATATATATATATATATATATATATATATATATATATATATATATATATATATATCAGAGTCGGGGAAAACTCCAACCACCCCTCGGCCTATTCCTCGACATACCCCAACTGGCCACTTTTCGGCAGCGAGCACGTAAAGTAATCGTAACCGTTGCCGCCTGCAGATTGATCTTGAATTTGGCTTAGCCAATTGCTCTATTATTGGTGTAAAAGCTCCGGCTTGAAACCCCCCTGTTTGAAATCCCCCTTTAAATCACTAAAGGGAATCTGACTTCTTTAATACCTTAATTAACCTACCTGCATCTCGCGTGGATCTTTAACCCCGTCTGCGCAACCATTCCCTTTAAGCCCATATTTGTGTAAATATAAATATCATTTTTGTTGTTAGTAAAGATATATTTTCATCATTGTCTTTCTTTTGCAACCCCAACGCGTACCAGCTCCCTGTTAATCTTTGGCCATCTTGCATTCTGAAATATTTGTTTTAAAGGGACCCCGCAAAGTTAATAATAAACCATCCCCACTGGACTCATAGCAATTTCCCCTTTCACTAACGGTCTTCAACCAACTTCCGTCCCAAGTCCCAAAGTACCTACGTATATATATATATAATATATATATATATATATATATATATATATATATATATATATATATATATATATATATAAATATATATATATATATATATATATATATATATATATATATATATATATATATATATATATATATATATATATATATATATATATATATATATATATATATATATATATATATATATATATAGAGAGAGAGAGAGAGAGAGAGAGAGAGAGAGAGAGAGAGAGTGTGTCTGGACATTCCACGACAATATATATGCAAATTTTGTTGAAGAGCATTGTGTATTTCGCCTTACTTAATTTCCTTTGGCAACTTTCTCTTCTTCTAACTATCTTTTTTAGTCCATCTTGTAGATGGTGGATCGCTTTTCCTGTATTCATCTCTCTTTTAAATGAATGGGTTTGGTAGAAACCAGACTAAATTGCTGAGCTTTCGATCTTATTCGATCATCTTCGGAGCGTCTTTATGTATTCATTCCTCCTTTACCGATGAAGTATGGAGGAGTCAGAATCAGGCGGAATGAAAAGAAATGAAATGAGATAGAAAAGTGGGAGAAAAAGTTATAGATCCCCGTGCCCTTCCCCGCCACACCCCTGACCAGTCCCTTTGGGAGGAGGGAGCTAGTCGGGGAGGCAGGTCGAGCCCCGGTTCCCCTATATTCCAAGGCGCCCTCCTTCCTCTGTCCCTCTACCGAGTGAGGAGAGCCTCGGAGAAGAGTAGAAAAGGAAGGGAAGAAGAAAGAAGTAAGGATAGGACAGACTGAAATAAAGTCAAAGGCTTGAAAGTTGACCAAGTTGGCCTGTGGACCTGCTTAACGTGGGACCCGGACCACCCCGGTGGTTTTATGTTTTCCTAGCTTTTAATTGTTATAATCTGCTGTACCTGTTCCCTGGTGTTAGTGTTTGGTCCATCTTTGGATAGCGGTAAAGGAGGAAGATGTTTGAAGTGGAAGGAAGTTGGAGGTTTGCAGAGAGGTGCAAGTTTGCGTGGAGGTTACGCTAAACTCTGCACTATAAACTAGTTTTAGATTTAAGTTCGAAATGAGTAAGAGTGAAAGTGTATCTGTTTGTTTATTTCTGTGTTTGTTTTGTTTTTATGTTATGTGTGTATGAGATAGGCGTTCAAACCGTTGTTAGCATTGCTTTATTTTCCTGCTATGTTATCAGCTCGAGTTTCTGTGAGTTATGTCGCTTTATTCTCGTATCTGTTGTGTGAATTCATGTTTCTTAGTTAGTTATATGTTTGTTCTCTCTTCTTTATTAAATGTTGTATTTTGATTTTTTCTGTAATTTGCTCCTTTTCTGTTGTTAGTTTTGTGTTCCTTTTTTGGTATTCAGTCCAATCCGGCGAGTTTTGTCATTATTAGTGAATATTTTGGTCATAATCGCTGTGTCCGTATTTGGTTTACACATAAATCTCCCCCTCTTCCCTTTGGTCCGCTTTGCTTTTAGCACTAGGAAACAGCATATGTTGTCTCCAACCTGCCCCTCGTGCTATTTGATTATTTAGTTCCTCTCCTATTTCTTGTGTTTTTTCAATGATTTTTTTGGCTTTTTTTTCAATTATTTTGTTTAATGTTTTATTTTCGCTTCGTTGTGTAACTTTCTTTGTTTTTTCGTCTCTAGTCGTCGTGTGTTCGTAATTATGTATACTGCCTTATTCTGTATACGTTGCATTCTTATTAGATTGCTTCTTGAAACCGTATATATGGCAATTTAGATTTTTCAATTTGTAAAGTAGAGTTAGCATGCCTCGTGCTTTGTTTATTCTTTCGGTAACGTGTTTCTTGGAAGCGTGTTTTGTAATAGTTAGGCCTAAAATCTTGCCTTCCTCGTTATACCTGTATCGCACTCCGTCTACATTTACGTCGGATAGCTTTTTGCGATACATCACTATAATTCTAAATTTATCTTTGTTGGTTTTAATTTTCCATTTTCTTTCGTAATCGTTTAGGATTTTAATTTGCGCGGTCGTTACTTTGGCCTGCATCTGTAGGTTCCGATAAACACGGAATTAATTGAGTGAAATCATGTGTATTGTAGGTTCACACAGCCCTCGTTCCTAGGTGCGGAATGTCCGAAGTATACGCAGAGTATAGCGAAGGACTTAAACACCCTCCCTGAGCGAGGCTTGCATTAATCTTAAATCTTTCGTGTTGTTAATTTCCCGTGTCTATGTATGCATATCTTTCCAAAAGATATTTCGTTCTAGGTAGTTATTTATTTCTAAGTATAGAATATTATGTTGTATGTCTCTTTGCCAGACTCTATCTAATTCATTCGATACGTCTCTCTTTCACTTTGCCTCTTTTCTCCGTCATCACAATTCGGCATCTTTCTGAAGCCGAATTGTTGGTTGTTTAATAGGTTGTTTTCTGTTAGATATTCATTTAATAGTTGGTTCAGTATTTTTTCAAATACCTTCCCGATGAAGTCGAAAAGTGGTATTGGTCTGAAGTTTTCAACCTCTGAAGGTGGTTTTCCAGTTTTCGGTATCAATATCATTTTTGCAATTTTTAACTCATCGGGGAAGTAGCCCGTGTTAAGACAGGCGTTAAAAACGTTCCTTATCCCCTCCCGTATATTATCCGGCGCTTCTACATAATTTTTCCTATTGAGGCCCTATTTTCTAGGGGCCTTTTGTTTAAATTTGGATATGGTGTTCCTTAATTCGTCAGTGTGATTTTGGTGTTAAATCCTTCGTTACTCTTCCTGCATTCCTCTTCTACGTAGTGATATGGAAAAGTCCTCTCGAGCCGTTCATTTAGTTCGTCAATTATTTAGTTTTCAAAATCTATATCGTAGTTTTTGTTTTCCTCTTCCATGATTTTAAACACTCCTTTCCAGTGTTCACTGAACAATTTTTTCAATCTCTTGTTCGTCTTCGATTAAATTCCCGTTTTTTTCCTTGATCTTTGTTTTCTTTTTCCTCCTTAGTGCTTCCCATACGTTGTCGATATTTTGAACGGCAGTGTCCCAGTATTCTCTTTGTTTATCCGATATTGCACTTAGTAGTTCCCTCCTTTTTGTTCTCATATTACGGTATTTATCTATTGTTGTTCTATTTATTATAATGTCCTCGTTTATCGTTTTTATTTCTGTATTCTTAGTCTTCATTTCGTCTGTCCATATGAAATATTTGATAATTTTGCATCTGCTTCTTGGTATCGCGTTTTCGTCGACTGTCTGTATTCGTGCCCTTATTTTTTCCAGTTCTTCGTCAATTTCTTTTAAAGAGGCTTCATTTAATCTGTTCAGTGTGTAGTCGTTCAATTCTTGTTTGTATTTTTCCCAATCTGAACTATGGTACGCTTTCCATTGTTTAGCGGGTATTTGTATAGGTTGTTGATTTTTGGTTAGTAGCGTCGCTGAATGGTCGCTGCAGATAACATCTACAGGTTCCATATGGTAGTTAAATGGAATATTATAGTTTGCAAGGCAGATAGCTAGTGTCGTCGCAGTTCTGTTTTTAATTAGTGTTGGATATTCTGGTCTAAGTCTTCTTGTTATCCTTCTGTCAATTAGTGCTTGTAGGTCCTTTCCCGTTTGATTTCTGTTCTTGTATCCTGTGTGAGTGCATCTTACGTTCAGGTCTCCCCATAACAAAGTTGGGATTTTATTATTAAATATTCTCACAAAGCTATTTATTGGGAGTCCTTCCCGAGCGCCCCCATGGTTGGTATCCTGTAGCAATTATTATATTAGTTAATTCCATTTTGATCTTAATGGCCTGGTAGGATTCGGTTAGTCCTTGTTTTGTCTTGTATTCTAATCCTTTTTTAATGCCTATTGCTGCTCCGTCGTGTTGTTCGTTTGTGTGATTAGTCGCTATTACGTCGTAGTTCCATATTTTCAGTTCGTGAGTCTCAAGGTTAATCACATCACTTGAAATTAGAATTATGTCGGGATTTATTTCTCTAATAATATTTCCGTATGTATGTATTTCTTTATTCTTTCACCATTCGTGGTTGTCGGCAGAATTCTTAGTTTCCTATTATTCATCTTATTTGTTTGTTCTTATGCGGTTTTTCTTTTATGGAAGAGTGGAGCTTTTAGGATTAATTATTTGTATCTTTTTCTGGCGGTCCTGCTTTTCCTTTCTATCCGTGCCCACCTCTGGCTTTTCTCGGTTCCACATTTTGAGGCTGCTACATCCGGTGTCCTGTCGCGCGGTGAGGTGGCCCTGGTCATATTCCATTTTTGCTTTATGCTTTTGCGTGTGCTTCTTTTTACGTTTGTTTTATTCGTCTCGTCAGTGGTGCTTTCAAATTCTGTTTCCTCGCTTTCTGCGTCTTCCTCTTGTTCTGATTTGCTTTCATTTCTTTTTGCCTAATCGTTGAGTGATTTATTTGTGTCTTCTGAATTTTTTCTGTTAAATATGGCCGTTGAGTCAATATTTTGCGGGAATTTCATTGGTTCCAGACCGTTTTCCTTGAGCATGGAGTTCAACTTATTGGCATATGTCCCTGGTTGTGCAATATTCATGACGTGTGAGTGAAGAATACACGTCAGTATCTTTACGTTTAACATTCCGTTAATTGTCACTTGAGTAGTGTGTGCGTTATTTTTATTTTTAGCTGCTGCTGCCGCGTATGAGGAGTTTCTTGTTGCTTCTTTTCTTTGATATGTCTCTGTTTCTTTTCTCTTTATTATTTATTTTCGCTTCGGGCATGTCATTGCCATTGTTCTGTGGCTCCCTCCGCAATTAACTAATTTTTTAGTGTAATTTGGGCAGCTCCTCCATGAGTGGGGGCCGCTGCATTCAGAGCATATTTCTTCCTTACTTGCGCAGTTTGCTGTAATATGGTCTTCCATTTTATAGCATGTAAAAAAAAATTGTATATTATGATACTGGTCCCTTTGGGTGTTACAGGTAGGGATTGTCATACTGTATTCGAGAAGTCCCTTTTCAAGTGCTTTAGTGGCAACCTCGGTTGACTCACACACGATTTTGAACACGTGTGTGTGTTCCTTAAATTTGATGATATAGTGTTTCTTCAGTCAGGGTTATTGTTCCATAAGTTGCTTTTTTTAATTCATCTGGTGAGTGTTCTCTCACCCATGATTCTACCTTCCGGCATACAATGTTCCGGTTGGCAATAATCTGGGGAGGTACTTCAGCCTCTAAGTCAATTTTTCTTAAAGTGATGGTTTCTACCGATGAAAGTAATATTTCAACGTCATTGTTTTCTGCACAAATGACGACGAATCCATTTCATGTTTCGATGCATTGGTCAGGGCGATTTTCAGTCGGTGAAATCATTTGGGTCCCTGATCAACTTTTCTCATGCCTCCTCCAAAAAGGGGGAAGATTCTCTGGAAAACAATTTTGTAGATTATTTACCCCGCTACACTCGTGGGAGAAGCCCCCTATCTGCTCCCATTACTATCTTGCCTGCCTGCTCACTAACGCACACTCCCCGACCACCCTACCTATTTAGGCCTAGCCCTATAAGCGGTCCTGCAGTCAGATTTGGGCTCGTCACCGATTATCGGGTTCCTTCTCTGGCCCCCTAACAGGGTCGCCTTCGGGATTTAACTACACCCTACTACTAACTACTTCTGACGCTTTACTGGTAGTCAGGTTATACTATGCTAGATGGAAATAAAAGCAGGAGAATATCAGATATATTAAAAAAGGAATAGATTAAGAGAAAGAAATTTAAGGAGATCACCGTTTTGTGGTAAAACCCCGTGAATCAGGAACAGGAGATCTCTCCAATCAGTTTGATTCGCGTACATATCTCTTCTAGCTTCTGCTTCTCTTTTTACGAAATCGTATGTTGAAAAAAAGCTTCTTTCACCGCAAAGTTATTCAAGACAAATGGTTGTCGTAACTTAGAAGTGCGTAGGCGCTGTGAGCAGTTAGATGAACTGATCCGTAACATCAAACGAGCCAAACGGGTGAGTAGAACTTTTAGAACAACTTTAATGTTCGATTCCAGTTCATGGCCTAACTGTTGAGGGCCGGCTTTTTAGCGCTTATTAAGATGGCTTTTAAGATGTTCATCTTAGAAGCCATCTGAATAAATAAAGAAAAGCCGGCCCTAAACAGTCAGGCCACGAACTGGAATCGAACATTAAAGAGATATGACTATAGGACAAGTTATCTACCATCTACAATATGGACTAAAAAAGACAGAAGAATAGGAAGTTGCCAAAGGAAATTGATCAAGGCGAAATATACCATGGTCTTCAAAAAAATTTGCATTCAAGAAAGACTGCTACCTATCTACACTAGTATATATATATATATATATATATATATATATATATATATATATATATATATATATATATATATATATATATATATATATATATATATACGGGGTGTCGCAAAAAAAGCAAACCGACTTTTAAATCAGTATATCTCTGAAAGTATTAAAGCTAGATAGTTTCTCAAAACTTAATTTTGCTTGTCTATTTTTTGTGCATCTATGTTGAAGATTTTATAAACTTACATCTATAATTGTAAATTCTACAATGAAGTAGATTAAAGACAGAAAAAGTGTGCTTGCACAAGCAGGTACAATACAGAATCAAACTTCAAATAGACATATTTCAAAACCATTTAGTAGAAGGGAGTAGAAAAAAAATACAATTTAATTTCTAATATTTATTACAAAACATACTTAATTCTTATTTATAATGTAAGAGGCTAATATCCGTTTCCTTCGGTATGGCCTCCATTTCTTTCTACACATACTTGCAACCTTTTTCGCATTTCTGCCATAATTCTTTTAACTAAATCCTGATTTTCTTATAGTAAATCAAGTTCATTTCTAATTCTTTAATTCAAATCGTCTGTGTTTTTTGGTGAAAAAAAATACACCTTATTCTTGCGATGGCCCCACACAAAAAAAATCGCAAGTTGTTAAGTCCGCAGATCTGGGTGGCCACTCAATTGGATGGTTCAATGCAATAATGTGGGTATTAAAAATACCCCTCAGCAATTCCTGCACAGCACGAGTTCTATGTGCTGGAGCGCTATTTTGAATCTACCACAGCCTGTTAAATCTGTTTCCATAAATTTGACGCAGTTCAGGAACTATTCTTTCTGTAATTAGGTTCCAGTTTCCATCTCCAGTCAAGTTATTGTCGTAGAAAAAAGGGCCCACAAGACGTCTGTTTCCACACATTCCAACCCACACAGAAACCTTTTCCCTGGATATGCCTACATTTAGGGTTAAAATATGGAGGATTGCTTTGTGGCGCATACTGACGAATATTATGATTGTTGACTCTTCCATTCATATGAAATGCACCATTTTGCTACACACTTGATTCTGTATTTTATGTGCTTGCGCAAGCACACTATTTATGTCTGTCACCTACTTTATTGCAGAATTTACAATTATAAATGTAAGTTTATAAAATCTTCAACATAGATGCACAGAAAATAGACAAACAAAGTTAACTTTTCAGAAATATCTAGTTTTAATATTTTCAGAGATATATTAAATAAAAAGTCGGTTTCCTTTTTTTTGCGACACCCTGTATATATTGCCAAACATGCTCCAGGAAAAATGAAAAGCGGATTCCAAGTACTTTCGACCTTTGTTCACTTCATTCTCAAGAAATACATAGAAAAATTACTTTACAAAAATGGTATATATATATATATATATATATATAGAAGAGATTGCAAGCCAGGACTTAAATAGAAATTAGGCACTTTATTGATGAATGTAGATTCAATAACATTACGGGTAAATGTATCTTTAGCATGATAAATGATTTTAGCTCTTACGATTGATGTTATGGTTAAGTTATAACATATGTATATAAAAATAACTGCTCTCTTCTTGACGTCGGAGATTTGTGTTGGGTTATACGTTTTGCCAAACATTTACCAGCTTTACAAGAGCTATATTTAGGATAATCTATTCATTTTACGCAAAATACATTACCAAGGATGGAAGGAGCATTCTGCACTAAAAGTTATAAATAGTATTTTTATAGTTAAATACAATTAAAATGCCTAATGATTTTAGAAAAAGTAGGAGAGGAGCAATTATCAACAAAAAATTAGAGAAGCGAAGATCCGCGGGAACATTCGCATTCCCGTTTTCTGTTAAAGTAAACGCCATCTCTTAAAAAATGCTTGTTGAAATTGGTCTTTTTAGAGAAATGGAAGGTTGTCAGTCATATGGGTGGCGCTCGTGAAGAGGGTTTAAGAACTGCAGGAGACTTTTCTAGTAGATTAAAGAATTCTCACTTTTACCTTGACCAAACCGCATTGATTTGAACGTTATTTTTCAATTATCAATGTATATATATATATATATATATATATATATATATATATATATATATATATATATTTTTTGTAGAGGAATTATAACATAAAGCCACACGGAGGGCCAGGCAGACATATACGTTAAAGTCCCCCTTGTGAGAAAGCAAGAGAATCGAGCCACATGAGGAGAGGTATGGGAACGTTAGCCGGCTGACTAATAGTCAAACGCCCTACTCTTTTGATCTTCCCGCTGCATAGATAGTCGGGAGAGAACTGCTGTGCTAAAGTGACCACTAAAGGCCATTACGCAGCGCTCAAAGGATCCGATTACCTACGAGGCCCAGAAGCCCGCGGTTAAAGCGCCCCCGAAAGCGGTGCGAGATCAAAAAGAACACCAAGGATTGTGACGGTCGTCGGTGCCTCTAATTAAGAATCGGACCTGGGTTCCGCGGTGCCACTCCTCCCCTTACCCCTCGCACTTCCCTCAGCGGTCTCGCCCCTTCCCCCTTAGATTGGGCGGTCGCCAGGCTATAAATTAGCCCCATAAGGAAAGAAAAGATGATTATTCGAGGAGAGACGATAGAGGACCAGATCGAGGAGATCGGTCCTTCACCCCGTTTCGAATTAACTTAGAAAACGTCACGTTTTCGTATCGGTGGCATACCGAAGTATCCTTCACAGGCTTAGTAAGAAGCCTGGCTGGATTACCATTCCTAGTGCCAAAACAGGAATTTCGCAAGTAAGAGAAAGGATTATTATTAGTCTACGAGAGACGATAGAGGACTAGATCAAGGTGGTCAGTGCCTCACCCAGTTCAGAGAGATCGACTTCTACAACCTAGAAGTTCGTTGCCTTTTCTCATCGGTGCCATACCAAGCTATCCTTTACAGACTTAGAAGAAGTCTGACTGGATCACCATTCCTAGTGCCAAACGGGAATTTCGGAAACAAGAGAAAAGAAAACCCGCTCACCCTCGAGTGACTCTCAGAGTGCAATCTCGTAAGAGTGACAGAAGACCTAATCTCCAACGAAGTTATATTTTTCAAGTACATTCAAAATCACCTGGTATGCACAAAACTCCAGTTGGGCAACCCCTCGAAGAAGACTAGGATACAAAAAGGCTTCAAGAGCTACCCAGAAAAACACTCCTTGAGCCAGAGAGTACAACTCCTTCCTACGATTTTTAACGTAGAACCGAAGAATTTGACATCGTATATATATATATATATATATATATATATATATATATATATATATATATATATATATATATATATATATATATATATATATATATATATATATATATATATATATATATATATATATATATATATATATATATATATATATATATATATATATATATATATTTGGTTATGAGTAACTCACAAAGTAGCGCGTGAGTAGAGCAATAAAAGCAAAAAATCCCACAAGAAAATGAAAGGCGGATTCCAAGTCTTTCGAACTTTTGTTCAGTTCATTATCCAGGAATAACGACAAATTTTACAAAGGTGGTATATACATATATGTAGAACAGAAGAGCAATGCCCCGCCCATGTACAACGAAATGACCCAAAATAGAAAAATAATATCAAAGACGGATGTGAAGTATAAAACCGAATAGATAAGGTCTACTTCCCGAAAATTCAACTGTGAGCACAGAATGTACACATTTAGGTAACTAAACTAAGTACATACATACCCGATTGGGAATACATAAAAATAAACAAGAGAGACATAACTAAATTAATAAATCATAGAGCTAAGATTTTAAATGGACAATTTCGTTATAAATAAGCCTTTTAATAACAGGGTCTAGTTTAAAGAGACCAGGGGATAAATTGAAATTAGGCGAGGAATTAATGAATGAGCATTCCGCAATATTTCTTTTGAGTAAAGTCATTAGATTTGTAAATAAATTTAACCGAATGGGCGTGGCATTGCTCTTCTGTTTCACATAAATATACCACCTTTGTAATTTTTTTTCGTTATTCCTTGATAATGAACTAAATAAGTTTGAAAGTACTTGGAATCCTCTTTTCATTTTCCTGTGAGATGTTTTTGCATATATATATATATATATATATATATATATATATATATGGAGCGGAAGATTTGGAGCTTCGAGGGTTTATTCTGAGCTTTCAAACCCAAGCTAGGGTCCTTCTTCAGAGAGTGAGCAGAGCGGAGTCCAAACTAGGAATGCTTTAGATTGAAGATGATGATGTGTATAGAAGGAACAGAGAGGGATCACTGTGTAACACAGGCAATCAGATAGTCGTAGAGTAAAAGGGTACGGAAATATCTTGAAAGGGGATAGGATGAGTTGATAGGTCGGTGGCTAGACACCGATGCATGGTGTAGGTGGGTGTGTCTCGGGGTGTTCGTGACTCGCCGACGGTTGGGGAGGAGGGTTGATCAGGAAGTAGATCGTGTCTGCTTAGTCGGAAACGCGTTATTTATGATGCTCATAACTTATGCTTAGAACGGTATGGATTGCGGGTGGTCATGGGCTGCGGGGTATCGCGGTGCCATCGCAACATACCGTCTTGCGTGTAGTGCGGTGTATATGGGGTCTCTGGCGAGTTTCCTGAGTTGTTTTGTGAGTCTAGTATGAGCGTATGTGTTGAGGGGTGCTAATTTGCTGTTGTGTGTAGTGTGGGCATTCTCGCGTACATGGGAGAGCGGCAAGCGCCGTTCAGAGCAGAGTTCTGAATACGCTCAGCCTTCTTCTGTCACGTGACACTAGCAGCTACGAGTGACAGTGACGCGTACGTGAGAAGAGGTTTCACGAGTGTTTTATATAGGTGAAACTGTAGTTTCTTGCCCGCAGGGTAGAACCTGCGCAGAATTTTTTTTGTGCGTGCTGCTCTTGTTTGTATTATGTGCTGTTGTATATTGAAACTAAAATGATTGAATCCTAAGGATTTTTGTCTGTTGTGTGTAGTCGAGCTTTGTTGAGTTTAGGTGTTTCCTATCTGGTGTGTGTGAGAAAATTTGTAGGTATGCATGTAGTGATCTCTTGCGCCGAAGAATGTCATCTGTGTCTTCTGAGGATTCGTGGCAATCAGCCATTTGTCCTCCTATTCTGTCTTTTCGTCTAGTATTGTTCGTGTGTGTTGCGCGATCTCCTCTGGTCAGCGGCCGCTGATGAGAATGGTCTCGTCAT
The DNA here is from genome assembly GCA_963969495.1 of Ceratothoa steindachneri. Classification (NCBI taxonomy): domain Eukaryota; kingdom Metazoa; phylum Arthropoda; class Malacostraca; order Isopoda; family Cymothoidae; genus Ceratothoa; species Ceratothoa steindachneri. The sequence continues at coordinate 161,408,214 of OZ018330.1, read as the reverse complement.
CGGCGTAGGACACTGTGTAGGTGTGATGGCAGTTTCGATCGGAGGTGGAGTGTCGTTTGTGTACATGATGCAAAAGTGTGGGTGCCAGTACGCTTCCTTGGGGAACGCCTGAGCGTGGTGTGAAAGGTTGTGAGAGGATATTATTGTATCCAATGTGGCATCACCGTTCTGTGAGGTAGTGCGAGAGGAGCCTTCTGGTGCAGAGAGGTAACTCCGTATTGTTGGCGAGTTTCCAACTGAGTCCATCGTGCCACACCTTATCAAAGGCCTTGTCAACGTCCTTGCTGATGGAGAGTGTCTTTTGTCGTACCTGGCTTTTTTTTATTCTGTCGTGAACGATGGTCACAGCCGCCTGAGTGGACCGGCCCCTCCTGAACCCATATTCGTTGGGGGAGAATTAGTCCCTCTCTTCCAGGTAGTCCAGTAGGCATCAGTTGATCTTACGTTCGAGTATTTTGCCTAGGTGCTTTAATAGAGCAATAGGCCTGTAATTGTTTGGGTGTTTGGGGTCTTTGTTAATTTTGTGTAGAAGTATGTTGTGAGAGACTTTGAATATTTTGTGGAGAAGTGGCCTGAAGCTAGTGAGGCGTTGAATAGGTGTGTAAGTATAGGGTTTATGTTTACGGGGAGGTTGAGTATTAATGCGGCTGGTATTCCGGAGGGGCCGGGTGCCCGTTTTGGTTTTGTTTTAATGTAATGTTTTGTTTCCTCGACGGTGATGGGAGTGGTCAGTGTAGATGTGTTGTCGAGCAGCTCCATTCGTATCAGGGGGCGGGCCTTAGCTCGTGAGCGTGGGCCCGACACCACTTTGGGACTTCCTGGAAGTGCTCATGCGCGTGTGATTTGGGTGGGTTGTGTGTGTATTGTCTTCCTGTGGGACCTAAATGCGTCGAAGATGACGTTAGTGTCTGTGAGTGTTTGGTTATTTACTTGGAGGCTGATGGGTTTGGGCGGATCGGTGCCTAGCATCCTTTTTACGCGCCACCAGAAGAGGGAGGGTTTAGTGGAACGAGTGTCGTCCGCGATGAGGACGATCTCTCGCCACTATCGGTTCCTATTTAGCTGCACGCTCTGTAGGATGCGGGCACGTTGGTGAGTGATGTTGTGTTGTCATGGGCCTCTTTTGTAGTGATTGTTGTACTGTGTGATGAGTCTCGGAGTGTGTACGGAATATGGGAAGTGTTTTATATATGTGTAGGTTTTGTGTGCTGTGTGTAGGCCGCGTATTGTGGTTATAGTGTTCAAGATTAAGCACCAGTGGTCGTCTAACAGATCTGGATTGGTGTGGTCGAGGTCGAGGTTTTGTGGTGTGTTTTCTGTTATGTGTCTCTTGAACTCTTCCCAGTTCGTGTTTTTGAAGTTGAAGAGAGGTGGTGTGGGTATGAGGATGGGAGATGTGGATATGATTAGGCAAATCGGTATGTGGTCAGAGAGTACGTGAGGACCCACTGAGATGTGAGTGTAGAAGCGTGTAGCGTGGTGGTTGCGGAAGACCACATCCGGAGACGTGGTTCCTCCGCGAGTACCGAAGAATGTGAGGAAGGCCGGGCCGATGTGCGCGCAGCGATAACGCGGTAGGGCACCGGCCAAGTACCCTCCTGCATCCTTCGTGGTATTAGAAAGGATTTTTAGGTGGAAAACGTTGAGGTTCCCTGCAAAGAAGATAGGTAGGTTGTGGTTTGATAGAGCCCGGAGTGGGACTTCTATGTTTAATTGTAGGCGTGGTGGTCTGTAGTGCGTGGCCACTAGGATGGGGCTGGAGCTTGTCTGTACCTTGCAAGATAGAAAAGAGTCATCACGTGTTTGAATGAGGGAGTGGTGTATAGAGCGCTTTACTAGAATCGCTGATCCTAGGTGCAGCGCTTGTGGAGTTAGATATGTGTGGTAGCCTGCAATGCGGATTCTGTTGTTGGTAGGGTGTAAATTGGTTGAGTTCAAGAGTATTATGTCAGGTCTTTGTGTGTTTAGGACCCAGTTGGCAACAGTATGGCAAATACCGTGCCAACTACGTACGTTTAATTGTATTATGTTGAGGCGACCTATTGACGTGGGCGGAGTGCGCGCGAGGTTGATTTAGCCGGGACCGTTCCCCTCTCCTTGGTTATTTCCCAGGAGGCGTAGGGAGCGAGTACCTTCACGCGTGTCAGCTATGGTTTAATGGGAGTGGAGAGGTTGTCAGTGGTGTTATTGGGTGAGCAGGGCGTGGTTGAGGGGAGAGTGTGTTCTGTGGAAGGAGGGTTAGAGATAGCGAGAGAGTGGATGGTGGTCGTGGAATGAGGGTTGGAGAAAGTAGGGTCTAGGAGGGGGGAGTTAGGAGCAGAGAAAGAGGGAGTAGAGCTAGTGGATGGAGGGCTAGAGATAGTAGGGGATGTGCAGACTATGAGAGGGGGGGGGAGATAGAGGAGGTTGGGATAGCGAGGAAGGAGGGGTGGAAAGAAGAGAGGAAGGAACACCAGGGAGGGTGTTGGTCGGCTTTACGCGTGGTTGTGTGGCAGGGAGGTTTCTTGGTGGAGTTTTTTTGTTTAATGCGGAGTGTTGTGGAGGGTGTGGTGGGCGTGGGGGAGGTGGAGGATATGGCATTTGTGGTATTAGTAGGAGTGGGTTTGGAGGCTGTGAAAAGGGAAATGGGGACGTTAGGAGGGAGATTGGTGGCAATAGGGGGTAGTTGAGGCTGCCGAAGGAGGAGTGCTGGTGGTAGGAGGGAGTTTAGGTATAGAGGAGGGAGGAGTGGTAGCTATGGAGGGAGGAGAGGAGGCGGCAGGAAGAGAGGTGGGAGCAGTGGGAAAAGGGGCAGGTAAGGAGGGTACAGTGGAGAGGGGCAAGGACAGAAGGGCTGCAGGAGGCAGGAGCGTGGTGGAGGTGGGGGCGGGGTGTAAGGGGGTGATAGGTCCAGGGAGAAAGGTGTTCGTGTCCATCGTGGTGGGGAGGACTGCGGGTCTCCTGTGTGTGTGCTCGTCGATAAGAGCGAACACCTTCTCGGGAAAGTGATCTGCTCTAGACCATTCGAGCCAAACAGTATGTTGAGTATGTTTGCGTATAGTCTAGGGTCACCCCTCGACATGTCATTTGCCACCGTTGAAAGCAAGATGGTTCAGGTGTTAGGAGTAGTGGGGGTATCTAGTGTAGGGTGTTTGAGTGGTGGTGGGTGTCGGAACATGTGGCTGAGTCTGGGTTGCTGCTGGGGTAGGGTGTGTCTGAGGTAGGGCAGGGGGCGGAGTGTGTGATTGTGTTGGTGGATTGTGGAGCCGTATTGCCGCTACGGCGTCAGAGCGGGCCTTACTTAGGTAAGGTAATTTACGGTTGACTGCGACATGGTTGCCGCCGCGGTTTGTACAAAAGAGTGAGGTGGCTGTGCAGGTGGTGTAGTGGTGGCCCACTACACTACACCTTGAGCAGATCAGGTCTGTTTGGCAGTTTTGTGTCTCGTGTCCGGTTTTGTAACATCGGTGTCACTGTTTAGATTTTATGTTCAGCTGTGGCTCGATGTTACGTGTATGTGTTAATGTGCCGCAGACCTTGATGTCTTGGTCTAGCAGCAGTGTTTTATTTTGTTCGTCGGACAGTGTAATTACTGCCCATTGTTTTGTGCGGTTGTAATAGAAGTCTCTTATGACCTCCTGCCCATACTTCTGTCTGAGGTGTGTGCGGAGGTCATCGGGGAAGAAAGCCAACTATAGGAGGTTGGTCTTGAGGACTCGTATATGTTGTTTATTATGTACACCCTCGGCTAGTTTTGTATGAAGGTCGTGTGCGGCAAGTGTGTCCGACCCAAGTTCGTGGAATTTGGCTGCGTCCTCCTGTGAGCGGAAGACGAGTGTGTGGCCTATGTGAGTCTTTATTATGTTTGTGATGGGGGTGTCATGTGCAGTCGCTAGGTTGAAAAGTGTGTGCTTTTTCTGTTATGTGTAGGAGTGGGAGTGTGGATGTGCTAGTGTGTACCATGATGAAGGTCGCTTTGAAAACTTTCTTTAGGAGGGGTCCCCAGCCCCGCCAAAAAACGACCCCGTGAAAATGACTCGGATGTGATGATAATTAGTGAGTGAGTATGGATTTGATTGAGCTCCTCAGAGGGTGTGAAAATATGGCGGACTTAATGATGACTGAAGCCCGAATCAACTGACTCCTTTCGGGGTGCCGCCCCCTCTATTGGGTTTCGGGTATTTCTCAGTTACGTCCGACTTCTCACAGAGACGGTGGTATCTCCCTCTGTGGTCTTGGACGGTGCTGCAGGGTAGGGTATTAATCCTCCCCGCGTTCGTAACTGAGTCCCAATCCAGGTTTGCTCCTTCCTTTGGGTTCCGCAGCGGGCTAAGCCTCATACCTCTTTTCCCCAAAGTTTGCAATTATGCCCTTTCTAAGTAGAACGGCATAGTTGCAACGGAGCTCTATGAGTAGATTCATATTCACGGAGCCAAATCACGGTGGGGCAGGGGTGGGAAGGGTTTAACACGTCATATCACTATTACGAGCTAGGGAAATAAAGGAATTTTCATTCAGGGTCGGTGGGGGATCGGGTAAGCTTTTCTGAATCTCCTGTAGTCCTCTCGAGATGATACCATTCACGGTATGACTTGCCCAAATCGCACTGTTCTCAGTGAGAAGCGTCGAAGGAAATTTCGCTGCGGCTAGTAAAGTAACATCAAGTTGGCCATCTTAGCAAATGGTAAAGGTAAAGGGGTTTATGGTCTCGATAAAATTACAATTTGGACAAAGTGAATAATTTGAGATTAATATGAACAATTATGAGACTGAAATAAATAAATTTAAAATTTAAGATCTATTTAAAAACTCTGTTACTTGAGACTGTTTTAATAAATTAGTGAAGAAATCTTCCTTGTTATTTGATTTGAGACTGTTGTAGCAGCTTGGGATGTCGATATATATATATATATATATATATATATATATATATATATATATATATATATATATATATATATATATATATACACGAGATACGAGAAGGTAACACTTAAAATAAGCGTTCTCTCAGATAGCCTTTTAACTACATAATTATTTGCGTTACTGCAATAATTTTTCTTAATTTATAAAAACGTTTAAGGATGAACAATAAGGCTGCATTTGTGATTCCCATCATGGTTGTTTATTTCTAATGTACCAACGTTTCGGGTTGGAATCCTTTTTCAAGGATCTAAAAGTAAATACAAATATACATAAGATTTTTGTTTTGATCTTAATATAGTAATTTTAAGGTATAATTGAAATAGATATTGAAATTTGGTACATTAAAAGAAAAACATCTAAATGAATGAAGTTAGCTAAGGCGTTTATCTGTTTATCTTTGAATATCTATAGATTATTTGGGCAAATATGAAGGGGGAATTCAAAATAACGAAAAATAAAGCAGATTAACTGTAAATAAATGGAAAGGTTATAATGATCCTTAACACTTAGGAGATCAAACTGTTGCGTGTTTATTCCTTGTATAGAAACGCGGAAAATGAATGTTTGCGAGCAATAATACTTGTTTGAACCCTAGGAAGTTTGGAGTTGAAAGACCTTTGGTTGTTTACCTATGAAGTAATAATAGTATAGGAACCGAGGTAGTATCCGAGTTTAGAGTCGGGTTTGAAAATTTAATGAAGGTGATTCAAGTGTTCTTAATTGGCTTTTGGTATTGGCTGTGATGACTGCGACAATAGGCGAGGCCTGGAGGCTACTGGGAGACCTTGTGTTATAATTTGATGAAGGTAACCTGGTAGAACACTAGGAGCTTTATAATTACTGACACACTTAAAGCTATTATTACGCTTATGTTTTACGTTGATTTTGCTAAAAGGAAATCTATTTGTCAATTATAAATAATTGAAAATGATAGGGGTGGAATCCTTGCACTTTTACTTATAGCTCATCACAAACTTGCCCTCGGTATTTTTAGGCACTCGTGTTTAAAACCAACCAGAATGTTATGGTGGAATAGGATGCCACCAACTTAGACACATACCCTAACACAACAAAAGAAGGCACAATCAAGCAAAATATGAAAACAATCCACTCTCAGATCACACAACAATACTTGATACAGAGAACCCACAACAAAATACTAAGTGCACCACCACTAACTATACACAACTCAGAACAAATAGTCACAAAGCAGATCAGAAGAACACTAGCACAGATACGAACAAACAAATCACCACTCCTCACATTACACATGCACAAAATATCTCCCACCACCCAAACAACACCAAACTGCCCTAAATACTTAACACAGATACACGACACCACACATCTCTCTTCAACTGCCCACACATACACACAGACCTCGGCCCGGTGGATCTCTGAGAGAGACCCCGGGAGGTGGCGAGTCTGCTCCTGCGATAGCCCGGGGAGCTGGGAGTAGGGCTTGGAATAGGTGTGAGAGTCCCCGACCCACTCTCGGGCAGGGGACGGGGTCGCCATCACCACCACGCCTGAGAAGAAAAAGGTTAAAGAAATCGTACATCCTCATATCGAAAGACCCATGAGAAATGATTTAGGAAATGCAATATAAATAAAACTAAATGGGAGCTCTGTTATGAGAGAAAATGCAATTGCCTTAAGAAAAACTACCGTTAGGAATACAATGGAATTTTCCATACGCCTAAAACCATAAGAGGACCAATTGGTCCGCGCGGCGCTTGTATCTTGGGGACCTTTTGGTCAGCGCGGCGCTTGTATCTTGGGGACCTTTTAGGCCACACAGCGCTTGTATCTTGGGGACCTTTTGGTCCGCACGGCGCTTGTATCTTGGGGACCTTTTGGTCCGCGCGGCGCTTGTATCTTGGGGACCTTTTGGTCCGAGCGGCGCTTGTATCTTGGGGACCTTTTGGTCCGCGCGGCGCTTGTATCTTGGGGACCTTTTGGTCCGCACGGCGCTTGTATCTTGGGGACCTTTTGGTCCGCGCGGCGCTTGTATCTTGGGGACCTTTTGGTCCGCGCGGCGCTTGTATCTTGGGGACCTTTTGGTCCGCACGGCGCTTGTATCTTGGGGACCTTTTGGTCCGCGCGGCGCTTGTATCTTGGGGACCTTTTGGTCCGCGCGGCGCTTGTATCTTGGGGACCTTTTGGTCCGCACGGCGCTTGTATCTTGGGGACCTTTTGGTCCGCGCGGCGCTTGTATCTTGGGGACCTTTTGGTCCGCACGGCGCTTGTATCTTGGGGACCTTTTGGTCCGCGCGGCGCTTGTATCTTGGGGACCTTTTGGTCCGCGCGGCGCTTGTATCTTGGGGACCTTTTGGTCCGCACAGCGTTTGTATCTTGAGGACCTTTTGGTCCGCGCGGCGCTTGTATCTTGGGGACCTTTTGGTCCGCACGGCGCTTGTATCTTGGGGACCTTTTGGTCCGCACGGCGCTTGTATCTTGGGGACCTTTTGGTCCGCGCGGCGCTTGTATCTTGGGGACCTTTTAGGCCACACAGCGCTTGTATCTTGGGGACCTTTTGGTCCACACGGCGCTTGTATCTTGGGGACCTTTTGGTCCGCACGGCGCTTGTATCTTGGGGACCTTTTGGTCCGCGCGGCGCTTGTATCTTGGGGACCTTTTGGTCCGCGCGGCGCTTGTATCTTGGGGACCTTTTGGTCCGCACGGCGCTTGTATCTTGGGGACCTTTTGGTCCGCGCGGCGCTTGTATCTTGGCGACCTTTTGGTCCGCACGGCGCTTGTATCTTGGGGACCTTTTGGTCCGCGCGGCGCTTGTATCTTGGGTACCTTTTGGTCCGCGCGGCGCTTGTATCTTGGGGACCTTTTGGTCCGCACAGCGTTTGTATCTTGAGGACCTTTTGGTCCGCGCGGCGCTTGTATCTTGGGGACCTTTTGGTCCGCACGGCGCTTGTATCTTGGGGACCTTTTGGTCCGCACGGCGCTTGTATCTTGGGGACCTTTTGGTCCGCGCGGCGCTTGTATCTTGGGGACCTTTTAGGCCACACAGCGCTTGTATCTTGGGGACCTTTTGGTCCACACGGCGCTTGTATCTTGGGGACCTTTTGGTCCGCGCGGCGTTTGTATCTTGGGGACCTTTTGGTCCGCGCGGCGCTTGTATCTTGGGGACCTTTTGGTCCGCACGTCTTTGTATCTTGGGGACCTTTTGGTCCGCGCGGCGCATGTATCTTGGGGACCTTTTGGTCCACGCGGCGCTTGTATCTTGGGGACCTTTTAGGCCACACAGCGCTTGTATCTTGGGGACCTTTTGGTCCGCACGGCGCTTGTATCTTGGGGACCTTTTGGTCCGCACGGCGCTTGTATCTTGGGGACCTTTTGGTCCGCACGGCGCTTGTATCTTGGGGACCTTTTGGTCCGCGCGGCGCTTGTATCTTGGGGACCTTTTGGTCCGCGCAGCGCTTGTATCTTGGGGACCTTTTGGTCCACACGGCGCTTGTATCTTGAGGACCTTTTGGTCCGCGCGGCGCTTGTATCTTGGGGACCTTTTGGTCCGCACGGCGCTTGTATCTTGGGGACCTTTTGGTCCGCACGGCGCTTGTATCTTGGGGACCTTTTGGTCCGCGCGGCGCTTGTATCTTGGGGACCTTTTAGGCCACACAGCGCTTGTATCTTGGGGACCTTTTGGTCCACACGGCACTTGTATCTTGGGGACCTTTTGGTCCGCGCGGCTTTTGTATCTTGGGGACCTTTTGGTCCGCGCGGCGCTTGTATCTTGGGGACCTTTTGGTCCGCACGGCGCTTGTATCTTGGGGACCTTTTGGTCCGCGCGGCGCTTGTATCTTGGGGACCTTTTGGTCCGCGCGGCGCTTGTATCTTGGGGACCTTTTAGGCCACACAGCGCTTGTATCTTGGGGACCTTTTGGTCCGCACGGCGCTTGTATCTTAGGGACCTTTTGGTCCGCGCGGCGCTTGTATCTTGGGGACCTTTTGGTCCGCGCGGCGCTTGTATCTTAGGGACCTTTTGGTCCGCACGGCGCTTGTATCTTGGGGACCTTTTGGTCCGCGCGGCACTTGTATCTTGGGGACCTTTTGGTCCGCGCGGCGCTTGTATCTTGGGGACCTTTTTGTCCGCACGGCGCTTGTATCTTGGGGACCTTTTGGTCCGCGCGGCGCTTGTATCTTGGGGACCTTTTGGTCCGCACGGCGCTTGTATCTTGGGGACCTTTTGGTCCGCGGGCGCTTGTATCTTGGGGACCTTTTGGTCCGCGCGGCGCTTGTATCTTGGGGACCTTTTGGTCCGCACGGCGCTTGTATCTTGGGGACCTTTTGGTCCGCGCGGCGCTTGTATCTTGGGGACCTTTTGGTCCGCACGGCGCTTGTATCTTGGGGACCTTTTGGTCCGCGCAGCGCTTGTATCTTGGGGACCTTTTGGTCCGCGCGGCGCTTGTATCTTGGGGACCTTTTGGTCCGCGCGGCGCTTGTATCTTGGGGACCTTTTGGTCCGCGCGGCGCTTGTATCGTGGGGACCTTTTGGTCCGCGCGGCGCTTGTATCTTGGGGACCTTTTGGTCCGCGCGGCGCTTGTCTCTTGGGGACCTTTTGGTCCGCACGGCGCTTGTATCTTGGGGACCTTTTGGTCCGCGCGGCGCTTGTATCTTGGGGACCTTTTGGTCCGCACGGCGCTTGTATCTTGGGGACCTTTTGGTCCGCGCGGCGCTTGTATCTTGGGGACCTTTTGGTCTGCGCGGCGCTTGTATCTTGGGGACCTTTTGGTCCGCGCGGCGCTTGTATCTTGGGGACCTTTTGGTCCGCACGGCGCTTGTATCTTGGGGACCTTTTGGTCTGCGCAGCGCTTGTATCTTGGGGACCTTTTGGTCCGCCCGGCGCTTGTATCTTGGGGACCTTTTGGTCCGCGCGGCGCTTGTATCTTGCGGACCTTTTGGTCTGCGTGGCGCTTGTATCTTGGGGACCTTTTGGTCCGCGCAGCGCTTGTATCTTGGGGACCTTTTGGTCCGCGCGGCGCTTGTATCTTGGGGACCTTTTGGTCCGCGCGGCGCTTGTATCTTGGGGACCTTTTGGTCCGCGCGGCGCTTGTATCTTGGGGACCTTTTGGTCCGCGCGGCGCTTGTATCTTGGGGACCTTTTGGTCCGCACGGCGCTTGTATCTTGGGTACCTTTTGGTCCGCGCGGCGCTTGTATCTTGCGGACCTTTTGGTCTGTGTGGCGCTTGTATCTTGGGGACCTTTTGGTCCGCGCAGCGCTTGTATCTTGCGGACCTTTTGGTCTGCGTGGCGCTTGTATCTTGGGGACCTTTTGGTCCGCGCAGCGCTTGTATCTTGGGGACCTTTTGGTCCGCGCGTCGCTTGTATCTTGGGGACCTTTTGGTCCGCGCGGCGCTTGTATCTTGGGGACCTTTTAGGTTACACAGCGCTTGTATCTTGGGGACCTTTTGGTCCGCACGGCGCTTGTATCTTGGGGACCTTTTGGTCCGCGCGGCGCTTGTATCTTGGGGACCTTTTGGTCCGCGCGGCGCTTGTATCTTGGGGACCTTTTGGTCCGCACGGCGCTTGTATCTTGGGGACCTTTTGGTCCGCGCGGCGCTTGTATCTTGGGGACCTTTTGGTCCGCGCGGCGCTTGTATCTTGGGGACCTTTTGGTCCGCACGGCGCTTGTATCTTGGGGACCTTTTGGTCCGCGCGGCGCTTGTATCTTGGGGACCTTTTGGTCCGCACGGCGCTTGTATCTTGGGGACCTTTTGGTCCGCGCGGCGCTTGTATCTTGTGGACCTTTTGGTCCGCGCGGCGCTTGTATCTTGGGGACCTTTTGGTCCGCGCGGCGCTTGTATCTTGGGGACCTTTTGGTCCGCACGGCGCTTGTATCTTGGGGACCTTTTGGTCCACGCGGCGCTTCAATGGTTAATTATAGAGAGCGGCTCGAATTATGGAGATCGCGGATCTTGAGTCTATGAGGAACCTCCTATCGGTTAGGTTGTTATATTCTTTTAGTATCTCTTCTGGCGGTCTCTAACAAAGGCACAGCCGCCGAAATTATTAACAACCCTATAATTAGGTTAATCTAAGAATAAAGTTTAAAACAACTAACAAAAGAACAAGAAAATATCAAACAAGATCAACAAAAGAAAAGTTACAAAGAAAACAACAAAAATGTAACTCTTCCATGAACTCTTGAACCATACTGTGATGCATGCTCGGTCCCCCCCCCCAACTGTTCAGTGGTGGTTTGCTAGCCGGCCTTTATCCAGGCGGATCCCGACCAGATAATGAATTAGACATAAAGGTCAGTATGACAATTGCTGGTGAGCCCGATGGCACCATGAGCCGGTCTTCCTTTGGAAGAGGTACCAGGAAGTATTGTGTTTTGACACTAACAGCGTTCAGGTGGAACCTTCATCGCCCTGGGGTAGAGGGAATTGTTCCGCGTCAGAGGCATGTGGATATAAATACTCATCAGAGAGAATGTGTGTTGTGTTGCGAAGACGTGAGAGGAAAGAATGCAGTGTTGCGATTGGCTATTTGTGTGATGAGAAGTGTAAGATCTACTCACCCGAATACAAGGCTGAGCACAGAACGCCTGCCTAGTAGTAGCCAGATCTTTACGTGCGCTGACGTTTGTGTCCGCTCTTGCCGGGATCGAACCCGGTACTGCGAAGCTAGCGGAACAACGCTGTATCCACTCGACTAGCAAGAGCTCTAGCATATTCTTGTAGAATGTTCCATTTCTCGTGCGTTCTACCTGTCTCGCTACTGGGACGAACAGGTTCGCTACCGATTACCTCTTGCTATCGGGACGAGTTTGTCCACTCCTTAATGCGGAGTAGCAACAACAAAAATAATTAAATACTATTTAGCAAGCACAATTTCTCGAGCAATCAAGTACTCCGCATTGAAGAGTGGCTCAAAATGGAAGTGGCAGCGTTTTCAAAATGTCCAAGAAAATTCATCCATATTAAAGACACCAATCTCAAACTTTTCTATCAGGAAAGGACCTAACCCATGCGATTGGTCCTGTAGTTTTTTTCAGATAGTTTGCCTACTATTAAAATACACGAGGAGGAGAAAGGACCTCGGCGGGAGCTCTTCACATCAAGGTCTTCTTAGGGTGGAATATATGCCGAAATGACAGAGTACAACCTATCCAAGCTTAACTGTATTGATACTGCCTGAATGGAGGTATTTAAATCAAAAGAATTAACGTAGACCCCATTTCAATGTGAGAATGCAAACCCTCTTATCTCCGTACCGTAGCTTTGGCAAGAGACGCGCCAACATTGTCTCCTGAACGCAAGTATCTAAGGGGTATTGGGAGAAAGGATCCTACGCAGCTCTTCCTAATTAGCTTTCAGTCGACGGAAATTCACTCTTTGAAGCAAATTGTCTTTCTTAACCTAGTTTTAAGGAAATGCAGAAGAATCACGCAAATCGCCGTAGTCTTTCTGGTGACATAACTCCGATGGCTGATGGCCGTAGGAAGCTCTGCTACGTTCGAAGAATTACTCGAGGAGGCTTGGTTCAAGTACGAACATTTCTCTCCTCTGGCCTCTAAACATTTAAAGGAAGGGGAGGCTTTGAGTGAGGGTATCCTCTTCTTTCGAGACACTCGCCTTCTCAAGGCCTCAAGTTAAACCGCGGTTATGGGCGGGAAAACTGAAGCTCGTTTGTGATGCTCTCCTTTCAGGGGGCAGACCTTAAAAGGCCTTGGGATCTCCTCACTACTCCCTTCTCAGAAATTGCTCTACTTTTTGCGAAGGAGTCTCGTGTGCGTGGTGGTGGGAGGGGGGTCTAGGTGTAACTAGACCGTGTGCCCGCGGAGCCGCCGGCTCTACCAAGAGGGCGAACGAAGGAGGTATACCTCGCAGAACGGTCCCGAATGGACGCTACCGTACTCGAAAGCATGCAAATATGCAATCATTATGAGAGACATATAAAACAAGGGAAACTCCCTAATTTTAGCTGCTTGGAAAGCAAAGGATCACACTGCCTGTCATAAGTTCGAGTGGTAGGTTAACTGGAAAGTTGTCAACACCGAGAAAGGAAAGAAACAAAAGACACCCTTTATTTCGAAATCCTCTCATCAGCGTTAAAATTCTCTACGCAACCTCTAAGGTTGCAAACTGGGCACTGCTTTCTTGTAATCAGAAGAGACAAAAGAATAGTATTCTTCATCATAGTTTTGACGCTGTACTACCACTCATGCGCACAAGCCCCTTCCGTATAACTTGGAACTCAGGAAACTCGTACGATACATGATACGAGTATCAACAAAAGGGCAAAATCACAAAGGTATCTGTGATATTTCAACTGTGGGAAATATATTTTTTCTTGTGCAAAAATTAAACCAATCTTTTCTTTTGATTTCGATCACATTTTTTTTTTGTATTTTCCAATATTAAGCCACATAAGCCACCTTTATGAGTTACACAACATATGTGCAGTCAGATTCCGTGTTTAAACAGGGTTATAAACTGTCTGTGATTTATTCTTCTTGCTCGAATATAATTTAAACACTTTTACAAATATGTCTACGATGTGATTTAAATTTAAAACACTGTTACATAGAACTTCTTAGTCGCTTTACTTTTCAATTAGTTTTTTGGCAATGAGATCCTAACTATTAGGCAGATTCTAATGGGTCGGATTGCCCCACTTATTGAAAGTTTTGAAGGTCGTAAGGTCAGATGGTCATAAGACAGAATAATTGAGAGCACGCGAATTATGGTCAGTTGACATTGTCAATTAATAATAGAGTACAAATAGGCAATATTTTGCTATGACTTTGTTTACCTAACCTGATGTTGAAGTTTTTTAGCCATCATCATTTTTATCTGTTCGATTTGATCCCCCATCGGTAGCCTCATTTAGCCTTTTTATCCACTTTTCTCCGTATTTCCAAAGGCAATTATTTATTGTTTTCAATAGGTCTTCTCCACTTGTCCTTCAATATACAGTTTTCAATAGGTCTTCTCCACTTGTCCGTCAATATAGAGTTGGCGCTGCATCGATGGCAAATTTTCTTTGATCTCGATTTTGTTATGATGCCTCAAACGAAATTTAATAATTGTGCTTTTGTCTCTTCACATCACATTTTTCATCAGGTGTCAGTAAATAATATTAAAAAAATATTCCCATTTTCTTGAAACTGCACATACCTGTTCTCAGCGTTGTTCTGAACAAGTCTTTCACTTGTTCGCTCGCCTTGACAAACTAAATTTCTCAATTTGTTTTTTCTTATCTCTACATAAAACTGATATAGAATTAACCAAACATTTTCGTCTAAATTCTTTTGTTTTAGCCGATCTTCTGAGTAATCAAGTAACTCACATTTGTAATAACATCCTGGGTTAAATATATTTTTTATTATTTCTTGTTTTAATTAAACGACTATATTGTTAGGTGTCTTCCTATTTTCTTTATCATAAAATATTTATTGTGCCTAGTCTCAATTTGGCGCTTTAATTTTTAATTCAAATTTAGCACTACCACGCTCTTTACAAATTAAACAAAGGCGCTTTCCATCGACGTTGTCAAACTATATTTAGAAGTCCATTTGTTCCCTTTTAAGTGTTTGAGGCTACTTCAACTTTGATCTTGTTTAATTTGCTCAAATCTTTACTTAAAATCTCTAGCCCAGGAAACAAATTCAGCTCCTTCGCAGTAATGAGCTCTTACTTGAAAAGGGGATAGGAATGAATGAAAAAAAGGGTCGAAAAATTGGCTTTTTGTGTAAGGGTTTACTGACCATTCATTCTTTGTGTAATCCCAAATCCTAATCCTTTTGAAAACCAGAGTTTAAATAATTCACCATGCCACTTCAACAGTTGATAAATAGGTATTGCTGATATTTTTGCTAAGTCCCACATAAGAACGATATTTTTTTCTATTAAAAACATATTTGTAAATACATTCCTGATCATAAGTATAGGACCAGTCGAGAAACTGTAAAATTGGACATTTCGCACCTTCAGATTCTTATAAGGTTCTAAGTGAAGCTTCGATATACTAAAAGCTAAATTGTAGCTGAGTCAAACAAAGTTATTTAAAAAAAATAAAGAGAAAAGACAGTTTACTCAAATGAGCTACTCATCAGCTGATCAAAAGTTTAAGACCAATACCCCCAAAACATGTAAAAAGCCTTTAAACAGAATTAAAGCTTCAGAATAAGGACTCACTAGTGAGTGACTCCACCATTCATGTTGATAACCTCAAAACTTCGACGTGGCATGTCTAAATACGAGGGTTTCCAAGAGGGACGGGGGAACATTACTCCAGGTGATGAAGATAGCCTCAAGAAGGGCATCCACTATCATGAACTGATGTCCATTTTTGTAGATCTTCCTTGCCATCCATCCACAAATGTTTTCAATTGGGTTTAGATCCGTTGAACACGCAGGGCGGTGTCAAAGAGGGACGTTATTCTCCTGGAGGAAGGTCTTTGTCAGGAGGGCATTGTGAACTGCCGCATTGTCTTGTTGGAAGACCCAGTCATCACCACACAGACGAAGGCCCTCCGTCGTGAGGGATGCCCTCTGCAGCATCTCTACATAGCCAGCCGCTGTTTGACTCCCCTGCACAACCTGAGGCCCGAATGCTCCATTGAAGCAAAAAGTCCCCCATACTATGATAGATCCTCCACCACTGTGTCGTGTGGAAAACGTCTCAAGTGGGATCTGCTGGTCATGCCAGTAACGTTGGAAACCGTCAGGACCGTCAAGGATAATTTTTTTTTCATCAGAGAATAAAAGTTCCTCCACTTTGCGATTTTGTGACGTTGAAGCAGACGAGGCGCTTGAAGCCATTTTTTTTATCTTTTATGCCCTTCTCTCTGAGATGATGTCTAATGGTTATTGGACTGCAATGAGCATCGGTAAGTGCTTTAATCTAACTTAAATACCGTGCCGTGTCTTGATGGACAACCCTGTTGATCCTCCTACCTAGTGTTGGTGTAATTTCTTTCAGTCTACCACTTGACTTCGCTGTTACATAACCCTCGGGATCTTTCAGAAAATTGCAAATGACTGTTTTACTGCATCCAATTTCGAAAGCGATGGCACGCTACGACAGGCCTTGCTTATGCAGTTCAACGATCCCACCACGTTCAAATAATGAAACTATACTCGCTCTAGGCATTATGAAGTCTTAACACCGTGAGCTCCAAACGATAAATAACACAGAATCCGAGAATTTGCGCAAATTTAGACTATTATGCGCTGTGGTCTTAAACTTTTGACCAGTTGTTGAGCAGCTTATTTGAGTAACTGTCTTTTCTCTTTAATTTGTTTAAACTACCTTTGTTTGTCTCAGCTATAATTTAGCGTTTAGTATATCGAAGCTTCACTTAGAACCTTATAAGAATCAGGAGGTGCGAAATGTCCATTTTTACAGTTTTTCAACTGGTCTTATACTTATGATCAGGACTGTACATGCAATGGCGGGCCACAGATAATTTAGTGGACCAAATTTGGCCAGAGGGCAAACACTGTTTTATACAAACTTTACCTGAACTTCAAAAAGGCTTTTGATTCGACTCTTCACAGAGGATTGCTGGGTAAACTTATGGCAAAGCTTTAACTTGAATTAGAAATTGGCATACAATCTTAAAGCAAAGATAGGTTATACATAAATGGTGAATCGTGAAAATGGTTGGCTTTGACTAGCGGGGCCCCACACTATTTGTTCTTGGGTCCAGTACGTTGCCTAATCTTCCTAAACGATAGCTCATTGGGTCAAGCTGTCAATATTACTTAATCTTTTGGTTGCCATCTTGGTGCAGCGGGTTGAGTACATAAATAATGAGAGAAGATTAGGTTAATTCTGGATATAAAGTGGTTTAGTTTGAACGTTTAAATTTGACTAGGAAAATAAAGGGGGTGTAAACGAATGTAGTGACATTGATCCCATCTAGTAGGCGAAACGAAAATGCCTGATTATAGTGGTTTAAAAAGTAGCCCGAGTCAATAGCAATTGGGGGAATAGAATTTAAGGCTGGTTGACATGGTGGATGCTAACTTCCATTGCGTACTTTTGTGCGATTTACAAAGAGTAGCTTGGAAATGTTTGCAGGGACTTCATGCAAATCATGTTAGCAATTATTTTACAATTATAGGAAGGTAAAGCAATGTTCCATTCACGTATCCTATAGCCATGTAAATATTCTATAGATTTCTAAGGCTGAGTTACATATTGCTATTGGTCATCAAGAGAGAACCAAAGTTCAATCAAAGTTTTCTGTCTATTAAAAAAAATCATAAAACAAGAAATCTTTTTCCAAAGAAAAAAGATTATGTGATTACTAAAGGGACATAGATTTGGTAAAAGCTTTGTTGTACGATGTTTATCGCTGAAGTTAAAGTTAACGGGGTTGGCCAAGGGGTGCAGATACCTCAGCCTTAAACCAAATACAACTAGAAAAGGTCGATAGCGGATCAGGCGGATGAAGTTGCTTCAAACTTAATGGTTGTGAAGGTGAGTGAATCAGCTCCAATCGTCTTGGTTTCCTTGCCATTGGAATCAGCTCTCTGATCTGCAAAGTACCATGTGTTTCTTGGAGTGAAGAAGAGTACACTTAAACAAAAAAACACACACAGGCGTTTTCGTTCTGTAGGTCAGCAGGACTCGTTCGTGTCATACTTATAAGCCACCTGATAGTCCTTCAATAGGTCATACACCGAAGAATGACCTTCATCATCGATCTAATATGGAGGGATACAACGAACACACATCTATAACTATTGGAATGTAAAAAGGCCATAGTTGTTATCATCACTACATTACTGCACATCTATATTTGCGTCGCGATGTAAGAATGTGATTGTGTGAAAAACAACGCACAACATAGAATCTAGATACCACCATTATACACTCTTATACTCCTACTAAAGTCAGGAGTAAGTATACCCTTTTCTATACGAAGACTGCATTGATCTGAGCAACCAGGATCTAAGGAATTCGCTTTGTCATGGCTTCATCGGCTGAGCCGTTGAGTTCCGAAACACGACCCATCTCAAATCCCTTCCAAGCATGGTGTACAAAGTATGCCTATTTGATCACAAAATGCACCGATCGTGTCCTTTTATTTTCACGGGAGCTAATTTTTCTCCCATTTCACACACTATTATACATCTTTTTCACTAATCGTTCCGAGTTATTGGTTCAATATACCAATACTATCACACAATATCACCACTAATCACTTTTTTCATACCCCATCATTTTACCTCAAACTATTTATCCATCCCCGTTTCGTGTGACGTGACTACAAAAGCGCCATCTCTTGAGAATAGGCTGAGTGAAGACGCCAATTCAGATTACAGCGAAGTCAAGCTACGTTGGGTGCGATCGATTGTCGCGATTGACTTGCGATTCTGGCGTACTTCATGATGGTTTTAATACGCTGTAGAGTCATGGCCAAAAGTTTTGAGACTACTATATTTTTTAATATTTCAAAATTAATAGAACTAATCAAACTTTGCATTTTGTTCTAGTATGTTTATAACATAATTTGAAGGTGAAATATAAAAAAGAGCCCAAACCCCTTTTAAAGTTTGCTAGTTTTAG
Organism: Ceratothoa steindachneri; assembly: GCA_963969495.1. Taxonomy (NCBI): domain Eukaryota; kingdom Metazoa; phylum Arthropoda; class Malacostraca; order Isopoda; family Cymothoidae; genus Ceratothoa; species Ceratothoa steindachneri. The sequence continues at coordinate 161,389,763 of OZ018330.1, read as the reverse complement.
TCCTCTTATCAAGCTATGTAGCTTCTCAAACGGACGTCGTCAGCCAGGGCAACCCAATCCCCGCCGTGGTGCCCAATCACGGCGGTAACCTCCCTAGTAAACAGTGTCAGCTTAAAAAGCATCCAGGCGGAAATTCGAACTGCCGACACAGCGATTGCTGGCCAAACCCGCTAGCTACTATACTGGCCGGGAGGCTAGTATAGTGGTTAGTGGGCTCTATTATTAATAAATAGCATAGTGGGCTCTATTATTAATAAATACAGTCAATTGGTCGGCAGTTATTATTTACAATGGTGTCATCTGTTCTTAAGGAGTGCATCAATTCGTTTTAGCATGCTGGAGTCAAAATTTGTGATGACGATGTCTTGACTGATATTGATCATTTTTGTTCAATAACAACTTGCAGCTGCTCTCATTTGGATGGCTTCTGTTCATCAACGACCACTTTGATTATCGCCCTCAAATTCTCTATTGGATTAAAATCTGGCGAATTGCCGCGTCAAGGTCCCAAACGTTGGATGTTATTTTAAGCCAAGAATTTTGTTATTGCTTTAGCTTCGCGACAATTAGCACCACCATGCAGAAATAATACAGTTCATTCCCACATTTGTCCCGAACTGTTGAAAAAACGGTGATGCTGAAACAAGTTTTGGCATCAATTTGAGTTCATGGCAGTGTTTTTTGGCAAAAGTGTAATTACTCCAGTTCCATAATATGAGAAGCACCCCCATACTTGTAGATTGTGTGGATGCTTTACCGTAAGCACAACACAGGATCCGTGAAAAAGCCCCACTAATTTCCTAACGTGAGATGTTCAGGAAGCTCCAAACAAGTGGAAGGGAGCTTCATCAGCGAATATCACCTTTCTCCAGTCTTCAACCGTCCATTTTTTTATATTTCTTACAAAAGTGGAGCCTATCCATAAGATTCTTCTTGGTGAGATGAGCCTTCTTCGCAGTCCTTCTCGACTTGAGACCTTTGTCAAAAACCATCCACTTCACTGCAAGCGCTGAAGCGCTCGCACCTAATTCTTTTTAATTGTGAGGAAACTTGGCACTGAAGTAGCCTAATTTTTTACCTGGGTGCATACCAGTAGGCTATTTTGGCTTTTATTTGAAGTTCTTGGGCGTCCAGAAGGTTCTATCACACGTTTTTAAAGCTATTAATGATCCTAAAGATGGTTCTCCTTGTTGCAATAACCTTACAACTATATCCTTGCATTCCAGGCCACTTTGGTGCGGCAGCAACAATGGTTGCACGTTTTTCTTTGAAAAGAGTTATTTCTGGGATTGAAAAAGATTCAAAGATCTATTTTTACAAAATAAAATATTAAAAAATAGATTATAATTACACATATCTCATTTAATCCATATTTGTCATTATTTTACACCCTCCTATATCCAGGGAATGAAACTTACCTCCTACAGGAACTGAACCAGAGGATTCAGTGAAGGAATGTAGTTTCATTAAATTATTTTTGAAATACTGATTTTTTTAATTAACCTGCATAATTTAAATATTAGAATAATTATTCCTATCACGGCAATTTTAAAAACAAATAGAATATATATAACGGTCTCAAAACTTTCGGCCATGACTCTAGGTTCCTGTGGCTCAGATCCTACGTTAGATTGTAAGTTACTACTGGTAAATAAATGGTCTAAAAACAAGTGAAGATCGGTGGTCAAAACCTTCAAATTATTATTACTTGTAAACAACGAGGGAAATACTATCAAATTTGATTGACCAGGGACTACTTGGCGCCAGCTGTACACATTGAAATATAGGACCAGATCTGGTGCTCATGGGTTGTTGTTGTCCAGAATAGTTCTCGTCCAAACCTTTAACCAGACTTTAGCGATGCTGTCATCTGATTGCTATGTAAAGTGTCTGTGTGTGTGTGTGTGTGTATTTTCTTTCCAGTGGTGGATCAAGGATAAAAGTTGGGAGGGGGCTAACATGAATTCCTCCCTCTGAGGAGTATACGAAAAGGGAATTGATCATTAATAAGGGTTATCATAGACAGTATTGATAATAAATAACAGTACTCGCACAGTGAGCACTAACTCTCTCAGATTAAAATTTTTCTACACACATCAGAAAATTATGAATTGTAGTTTATTGTTGTTTTTGGTCGTCAGTTAATGTATATTACTGAATTTAATAATTATTTCTGAGATTTACCTCTATTTTAGACATGTATCATATGAGATACATTCGATCGCAACGGTTTAAATCACTTTTTACATATATTCTATATTATTAAATAACTCTTCTGAATAACAGAATACAAATATGGCTAAAAAAGAGAAATATAAACATAAACGGACCTGAAATTTGGTGGGGTTTCAGCCCCCTAACTCTCCCCTGGATCCGCGCCTGGTACCCTTCGTAGTCGTGTTGAGTCAAAATTTTCGTGTTACTTTAATTTCTAATTTTCATTGAAAGATAAAAGGCAATTTACGACGGAGTATTCTGTAAACATTGAAACGTTCATGTTTGGCCATAATTTTAGGAAAATTGATAAAATTGTTAGATAAGATTTTATAACATACCTCTAGTCTGTTTTTTGAGGCGCATAATTGATAATTGTGTTTGGTTTTCATTTTATGAAACCCAAAAAGGGATTTCGAAAATTTTATCTACCTCTTCACTTCCCTAACGAAAACAAGTTGACTTATGAAATGTATATTCAAGTTCACTATTTTTTCTCAATCTATATCTCTGTATATTTAAATCTCAATCTCTATCACTATTACTAATCTCTATCCTTATCTTCATCTCAATCTTAATCTCTCAATTTCTATCGCTCAATTTATATCTCTCAATCTTTCAATCTCTCTCTCAATTTTTATCTCTGAATATCTATCTCTCAATCTTGATTTCATTCTCTATTCCTCAATCTTGATCTCAATCTCTATTCCTCAATCGTGATCTCAATCTCTATTCCTCAATCGTGATCTCAATCTCTATTCCTCAATCGTGATCTCAATCTCTATTCCTCAATCGTGATCTCAATCTCTATTCCTCAATCGTGATCTCAATCTCTATTCCTCAATCTTGATCTTAATCTCTATTCCTCAATCTTGATCTCAATATCTAAATCTCTATCTCTCAACCTCTATATTGTAAGAAAAATATTTAGGGCTGTGGATTTTCCGCCATTCCCTCTTTCGTCTTCCTATCTTACTTTCATGTATCTAACCTTCTTTCGTCTATCTATTCTCTTTGGATGTCTATCAGATCCCTCTATCGTCGACGGATCGATGTACATCTCCAGCTTGATGATTATTTTAAGACTTTATTTCGAAAGAATCGATTTTACTGCCTACCAAATTTTAATACAGGTCATTGTGGGGCGTGCTTATAACTCCCCTCCCAACTTGGAAGGAGGGGGGGGACGTACGCGACGAGAGTAAGTGGGTACACATTTTAAAACATAAGACCAAGAGAGGGGATGCCCACTCGATCTTGGGCCACCCACCTCTGGTAGAGTTTAGGGTGAATGGGGCGTTTTCAGACGTTGAGCATTTTCAAAATCAGATACCAAAGACATGGCATCCGTCAAACACGCGCTTTTAGGGTCCACCAAAAGCGGAGAGGAGAAGGAACATCACCGCCTTCAAAGTACCCGTCATCTTCTCCAGCTTTTTTCGCTCACATTTACATTTAATTCGTAACCTATTAGGTATTTTCAATAATCTGTATGTCTACAGTAAGTCAATATAAACTCGTAGTAAGCAACGTAAGTGAGCGTTCATTTTTATTTTTTTGTCGTGACGTATCCATTTATCGTCAAATATGTTAATATTGCAGGAAACTATGGTTCGCTTTTAACGACCTTTCAAATACCTAAAATTTCCTTTCAGACTAAAAACGTGCAGATTCCTTTAAAATCTATTATATTTATCGAAGCTCCTTATCAAACTCTTTATCTCCCACTAATTTTTATGCTTTCAATCGAGAGATTGTGACCTACAGCAAACCTCTCTTTCATACATAGTAACTTTCATTCAGATGCAAGTTGCCTCAATCACACTTTTACTATTCCAATTTCCATATGGAAAGAATCAAATTTACTCCTCTCTACAAATACTCGTACCTACCAAAGAACGAGGGAATTTGGGAAGCAACGCGTCTCAAAACATCTCTGTAGAATGCATTGAACTTTTGCCGAAACAATTAATCCATTAATTGGCTCCTCTAAAATAAAAGCAACAAAAACTAACCCCTTACATCTGGGAGGGTCGATACTAACAATCTCTTAAACCCCTCCCCTCTCCCAAACTGTGTTTTTCTCTCATTCTCTCTCTTTCTCTATTTATCTATATCTCTCTATCCTGGTTGCGGAAAATGACAGCTTCTAGAATATTGCGTGTTATCCCTATTCGAGGCACCCAGAATAGTTTACTTGATCCGTGTATCTTTTACCTATTTTAAATTCCCCTACATTAACTTTTTTCGAATAGTTTCTCGCTGATGACCTCGTTGGTTTTTAATTTTCTTAAATTTCAGTCTTTCACTTTGGAGGTTTGGATGTTTGGGCTCCAGAGTAAGACTATTTTAATACTTGGCTCACAAGACAGGTATTAAGTAACTAAAAATTCGTAGTGTTTCCCATGCTGTTAACTTTATGAGCCTTATCTTAATTAGCCCATCAAAGTTAATTAACCCGACAAATGTCACCGTTTTGGGAGAATTTTCGGAGACATAAAACATAGTGACAATTCACTATTAACAGATAAGCATTTAGAGCAGCACCAAGAGAAAAATACAATGCAATACCGGAGTTGATTTGTTTATCTCCTCTTTCCTACCAAGGAATAACTAATTTTGACTGTATTATCGACCTGTGATGAAAAATTGGCCTAGTACGTTAGTCAAATGCGATTGGGTACCCATCACTAGGGCGAATAGACCACAAACTTGCATCCCTGGTTTTTATCACCAGATGTGCTCTTGTATGTTTGTAGATAGAGCCATGTTATTGGGCGTTACGACCTGCTAACCAGGCCTATCATTGACATGGAAAAATACGTTGCAAAATTTCAAAATATTATTGATCAAAGCATCCAAAGGTAGTCAATCGCAAGGGAATTATTCTTAAGGGTAACCCGCGACCTCTTATTGTTGGTGTAGTGTGATGCAAATCGTTGATTAGATACTAGAAACTTTAAGACTGACTTAAATATATACTTTCCATCTTCCAATTGAGATGTCGGTTAAACAAACGGACAGGGAAACGGTTGCTGTTTCAGCACCTCGGGTGATGGTTCAGATATAGCTGTAGACGAGCATGTTGTGCACCGTCATGCACTTTTGCGCCATATTTTTCTTGAACGAAAAATAACTAAACTAGTGCCTATATGGACGAGAAAAGACGAGGTTCAGATCCTATTTGAGGACGACGCCCCCTAGGCGGCATAAGGACTGCACCAAAAGATGAGTTTTAATTGCAGTTGTAACACTTGATGGAGACCCACGAGAACATATCTACTAAAGGATAAATATAGGCCTATCTACAAGTCAATTAAAAAAAGAGAAAAAAGACTCAAAAAAAAACCCAGCAGGAGCAATAATAAAAAATATTAAGACAATACAGAGGTCAACAGAAATTAGAGATACGCTCTGGCACCTCATGAGAATACCCTCTTCCATTAGGGGCCTGTGCGCGGAACCAACTATTTAATTAAGAATTAGAAACAATTTAAACAATGTAAAGATCATTGAGGAGGTTCGCTTCGTCCAAAAACTCCAATCACACTCCTATTGTGTAGAAGACCGACCCCAGTACATGGCGCAAGGGGTAGAACCACTTTATCTTCTAACATAACACGGGTTAAATTATGTATAAATAGTAGTTGTCGAAGAGTTGACGATGGCTTTTGGCGTTATTTGGGAAATTTATTATTGTCAGTTTTTTACTTTATCTTTCAATGCTTGAATTTACCCGTAATCATATCGGAAAACTCATTAAAGCGAAAATGCAGATAGTATAGTGTTGAATAATTGATGTTTGGATTTATTACTTTTCTTTATAATGAATAACAGCCAAGGTTTGCAAGAAAGTATTTTAGAACGAGGCCATGAAGTTATCTAGACTTTCCGATCATTTATATAAAATCCAACCTGATAAGGTGAAAGAAAGTTTGTGATACTTTAAAACTGTACGAGATAAATTACACAGCAGAAAATCTATTCACTCTAATCATCACCAAGAAGATTGCCAGATCCGGGAAACCTAATACAATTGGAGAACAACTCATCTTGCCAGCTATATAGGAAGCCCTTCGTACGGTAGTACATCCTACTCCCCCAAGTTGGTTTATCAAAGCGATTCCACTTAATAATAATTATTTGCAAAGAAGAATTTATAAAGTGGCCGAGGACACTGAAGAGGCCTTATATAACATACTTAAAACTCAATGATTTGGTTTAAAATTGGACGAATCTACTCTCCCAGGTAATAAAGCATTGCTTTTAAGATATGGTCGATTTATTAAAGATAAGAAAATTGTGCACGAATTTCTCTTTGCAAAGTTACTTGAAACAGACACTAAAGGTGAATCCTTGTTTACTAAATTTGAGCAATTTTTCAAAGATAAATAAATCCCTAAGAATATAATTGCTTGTGTAACGGACGGTGCTCACCATTAATAGGGCAGTATAGATGCTTTTAGTGCATTTTTAAAGAAAGCTTTACCTAATGTCTTGATAATACATTGCGTAATTCATCACCATCTACTTCCTAGGAATGTGAGTGATTGCCATCATAAATTCCTGATGTTATTATCACAGGAGTAAATAAAATAAAATTCCTTCCCTTTAATTAACGAATCTTTCGATAACTCCAACAACAATGATGGCGAATTTGATTGCCTCATTTTACATACTGAAGTTATCCAAAGGAAACGGTTTGAAGTGGTTTTATTCTTATTTCAACACTATCATACCATTTTTCCCATGAAAATAAGTGGTTATTTGAGTGAAGAGCTCTTATGTAGCTTGCAAATGTGACATTGCCTACTTCCCAATTTATTCAACATATTCAATGGTCTGAATTTACTATTCCCAAGCTGTTATGTAAATCTTATCAAAGCAAAATCTGTTATTTGCATATTCATGGAAAAGCTTTCATTGTTTGGGCCTAATATTAGTCGTCGGGAGGAATATCAATTTCCAAATCTTAATTAACTAGAAAATAGCTATGAGGCTGACAACTCCATATTAGATGATGACCTCTTGATTTACTGCGACCATTTGAACTCTTTGCACAAGGACATGAACTGTAGATATCAGCATCTCATTAATATGGAAATACCTAACTAGCTGATAAACTCATTGATTAATGCTTGTACAAATGATACCAATTCTGCAATACAAGAGGAGTTAATTGCTTTATAAAATGAATTCGAATTAAAGCCCCTCTTCAAACAATCATACTAGGAATTTTGGCTCTAAAAGGAATTTTCTGAAAGGTATTTAAAGCTGTAGGAAACTATTGAACTTTTTTTTATTGTTTTTCCAACTTCCTATATGGCTGAGCATGGTTTTAGTGCAGTTACTCAGCTTCTTACTAAACACCGAAACTGCCTGCAGATTGCAAACCGAGGACATCTGATATTAATTCTAAGCAGCATGGAACCTAGAGTAATAACAGCCATAGCCTGTAATTGCCAGTCAACCATTTCATTGAAAACATAGTGAAGCAAGGTACCAAATAAAAGGTTTTTAGAATTTTCATCATTAGCTTTTATAATAGAAATAAAAACTACATTCCAATTATTTTTCCACTAAACTCATGCCCAAGTATTATCATGCTATGAAAGATAAATTTAGTATAGTATTCGAAATTTAATTTTACAGGCAGAATGATGACAAAAATGTTCGTGTCCAAAGGGGGCACTAACACCAAAAAGATTGTGAAACACTGTGTCTAAACATCGGGGAATAGGTCCATGGGAAGAGTCGGGGCGCGACTTAAAGTCCCGTGCGCCGTCTTCATCTTCGTTGCCATGCAGCCCAAAGAGCAGATTGACCTGATCCCTGCTATGTAGTCAGTGCGGGGAGAGCAAACCGCCGATCTAGTTGCTCAATCGGTGCAAGCAACAGATCATTATCATTTAAAGGACTCTTTTCCAGCAATCCTTACATGCCCAAGGAGCCAGCAGAATACTCGGGGAAGGCATGATGTCACATATACGCGAAACATGTGATGTGAAGATTCCAAGGCGCTAAGGACATTAAGCATGCGTAGTGATGAGTTAAGGGATAAAAAACGGTCTTCGAACCAGGCACGTTGTGTAATCTCCCGAACCGAGCGATATATTGCAACCACCTCGGCCGTGAAGCCAGGCACAAACCGGAAGAGCTCGTTCGCTTCCAACACGGGTCCTTTACGACAGATATGTGCTACAATAAATCCAAACCCAATACTTCTTTTATTGATGGAGATTTGGTAGCAGAGGTGTGGAGACAAATGTTCAAAGGTACAATGCTCCAGAGTTGTAACGAATTCTAAATGAAGTTTCTTTCTTCGGAGCTCGAAAGGCTTAGGTCTTGTAGTCTCCCTGCAGCATAATCACTATCGAGATCAGCCGCCGCCAAAATTCGAGCCATTGGCGACTGACAGAGGAGCTTAACCCACTCTTAATCAGGCATGATGCAATTTTTAGAACGTAAAGCGAGTAAAATCATCCCAAATGTCGACTAGGAAGCTCTCTATAAGGGAGGTGCAGAAGGTAACAGTTCAAAGGTTGCCGACTAGTGCGAAGAATGTGGTGAAATGAATTCACCATCCGCAAAGATGATCGGATTCAGTTATAAATCTCTCATCAATATTCAAGCTTTGAAAAAATAAAGGAGCACTAAAAAACATGAAGAGGGAAGCTCTATCAGGACTCCATCTGCTGAACGCCACAGATGGTAGGATGCCCGTGGCGCGGGAGCAAGAGACTCTAAAGCTGGAATATGCGACTTCTATGTGCGGTGGCGGTCTAATACTGAACCAAAATATCTGAGTGATTCTGCCCTGCCGTTTTCGGATCATATGTTAAACTGTAGGTCCGGACTAAAAAATGAAAGGACACAAAAGAGTGCAGGTTAGTGGTAAATCACATAGCAAGTTATTTAATATTTACATTATCCTAGGATTAAGAGAGTGCGATATTTTTTCCGCTATAGGAATAAACATGTCTGGGGTTGGCATAGCAATGTGTAACGCCTTTATGCTGCATTGGGCACGCCTAGTGCCAACTCTTCATCACTTACAGTGCAGTTTTCCTCACTATTGTAAGATATAGCGTGCGCTCACGGCCCTTTGAAAACGATCTCGTATACCTCTTAAAATAACCATTGCTACAGTTCTTTTTAGGACTGTTAGATTGTTCTAATGGATACAGTCAAGTGCTTAGTGTGAAGAGGGTCCCCTAGGCGCCCCCGACGTAATGTGAAGGTGGCACTAATTGCTATGACAACCGCATACTACAGTGCAGCTTTTCTTAGTAATGTAGTCAGAGTGGTACTATTGCTAAAATAATATGAACTGGCAAAATAATGGTGCATGGTGGTGACGAAAATGCTGCAATGGTGTGCCAAAAAGGTATTTTAATACAACTATATCGAATTTAAGTTTGTCTTGTCTCCATCTTTATCAGCTATTTCAATACTTCCTCTCTATGAATACATACGAGAAGAGTGACTAATATTTCATATCTCTTTTTAACACTTTCTCGCCTCCGTTTCTTAGTTACGTCTCCCATTCATATGTGTATTCCATACGAGATCCCCTGAAGGGGTCACGTAGTGTTCCCTAATCCACTATTATCTAGTTCTCTCTCTTTCTCTTCTCCCTCTTTCCCTTCTGTCTCAGAAATGCACACCAGAAATCCTTCAACACCTCCCAGTCTCGGATGGACTCTCGTTGCGCTCGCGTGGGACTGGGAGAGTGATCCTCCAACGTGATTTCAATCCTCTGGTTCTGACCTCACTACCACCCTGGAGTCTCAGGTTGTATGACTGGCCACACTACCTTCCGAGCTGTAGTTTTCCCCTCCTTATAAGATGTTTGGATTCGGATCTTAGAGTAGAGGAGTCCCCAATTGTGTTCGGTTACCATTGTATAAACATATGCTTGGTAGAGGCAACTTAACGCCCCCACGGTGTTTAATTTGAAGCGAGTGGTTTAACTGTGTGGTATCCGATAAAGGTTTGGGCATAAACAGGTTTTATGATCTCAGGTGACATTATGAGGGACTGTCTACTTATTAAGGTAATCATTGATTAGTTGGGGCTGGCCATAATAGAGGAAAACCTAGTTTTCACATTTCAGTCGAAACGAGCTTTGATGGTTAAGGAAAAAGGCTTTAGGGGGATCTTCGATGGCCTATTTTTTGATGAATCAAGTAAAAGAGGCTTCGATTAATTCTTGTTCTGGGGATCTTCGAGGACTTATTTTATGATGGATCAAGTAAAATAGACTTCAATGTGTTATGTTAAGATCTTTGAGGACCTATTTTTTTATAGAACAAGTAAAATAGGCTTCATTGTGTTATGTTAGGAACTCCAAGTACCTATTTTGATGGATCAAGTAAAATAGACTTTGATGTCTTCTTGTTATAAGGATCTTAGATGGCCTATTTTAATGGATCAAGAAAATAAGCTTCGATGAATTATGTCAGGATATTTGAGTGCCTATCTTTTATTGATCAAGTAAAACAGGCTTCTATGAATTATGTTAAGATCTTCGAGGGCCTATTTTTTTGGATCAAGTAAACGAGGCTTCGATTAATTCTTGTTATGAGGATCTCCCAGAGCCTTTTTTTGATGGATCAAGTTAAAAAGGCTTCGATGAATTATGCTAGGATCTTCGAAGGCATATTTTTATGGGACGAGTAAAAGAGGCTTCGATGCATTTTTGTTATAAGGATCTTCCTTGGTCTATTTTTGATGGATCAAGTAAAAGAGGATACGATGAATTATGTTATGAGGTTCTTCGAGGGACTATTTTTATGATCAATAAAGAGGCTTCGATGAATTATGTTAGGATCTTCGAGGGTCCATTTTTGATGGATCAAATAAAATATACCTCTATAATTCTTACTATGAGGATCTTAGGAGCCTCTTTGTATGAAATAAAAGAGGTTTCGATGAATTTTTGTTATGGGGATCTTCGAGGGACTATTCTTTGAAGGATCAGGTAAAAGAGGCTTCGATTAATTCCTGTTATGAGGGTTTTCGAGGTCCTATTTTTAATTATTCTTGCAATGACTTATATTTGAACCACGAAATGACTATCCACTATTAATGATTATAATATCACAAAAAATAATGTTAATTATAATCATTATTATGAATCTTCTTCTTCTTCTTCTTCTTCTTCTTCTTCTTCTTCTTCTTCTTCTTCTTCTTCTTCTTCTTCTTCTTCGTTTTACCCTGTTCGAACCCTTTCGCAAGAGCATTACTGGGGAAAGAGGGGAGAGTAGAGCAGGAGCATAATATAATATACCTCAATCCCTTAACATACCCCAGTGTGGTGTCAGGCTGTAGCTGACATCTGTGAAGTTACGTGGCTTCTTTTTATTCTACATATTTTCACTTTCTTCATCTTCATCTATCTTCACTTTCGAGGGAGAAGCCCTCGTTGGTTTTCGATTTAATTGACAAGAAGAATCAACCCTAAATCTTCAGCGAGAGCTCCCTGAGCCTGGATATCGGCGGGGGGTGGGGGAGAAACCCCTCTCTATCCAACGATCCACAACTCGAAAACGGAGGATTTTTTTCAGGGCATCTGACGAAGGAGAAATTCCTCTCGGTTAAGTGCGGAGGCAAACCGGAGGAACATCCTACCGACTCTGGCCATTAACGCGAAGCAAAACTTTGGGGGGCTTATGAGACCCATCTGGCGACGCCAGGCAAGGACATAGTCGCCGAAATAATATTTCTCTTAGCCTGAAGAAAAGAACTAAAACCAACTTAAAACAAAATAAAATAAGATTAAAGAAATAAATAAATTCGAAAAGCATGAATAGGAGGAAGTCAACCTCCTCCACGAACTCCTAAAATCCACAATCGGGCGTGAATGACCCCGTCCCGAGTACAAAGGACAAGGGGGTGGCGACTCCGCTCGACTCCATACCGGGACAGGTAACGTGCGCGAATCTCCCCCCATATTGAGACACACTGCATCAATGCGCCCGCCAGTCTCAGGGACCAGGCAGTCCTCGCAGTAAGGTTTAAGGGAGCGCTCCACCAAATGGCGATGCGTCCCGAGACTGAGTCTGATTCAGGGGCGACACAAAGCAACATGAAGTCGTCGAGGCATTGGGGGGCGAAGCAATGTGCACGCCAATGTTATCCCTCCATGAGCAATTTCAGTTAATCCATTCTATGTTGTGAGTGTTATTTCCCAGTATGAATGGCGTCTTGCAGTATGAGTGTATTCAAATCAACAAAGCTGCCTTAGGTAAGGAACGAATGATAGCATGAAATAGAGCAACGGGATTAACCCTCGGCATTATTTTATCATGATATTGCCGCGATGTAATCATCATTGTTACTGACTAAAACGCAGCCACTGACACATAAATTAGGCCCCTTTAAACACCATGCATGATCCCCCTCCCCCCTCCCGTGGCCACTGCTCCGCTTACCTCTTTGTTTCTTTGTAATGGATTTTGTACAAAGGTTCCGCCGTTTTTCCCTTTGATTCTTTGGCTCTTCTCTCAGCAGTTTAGGTTTGACGCGAAGGGAATTGATCGCGGTCGGAATCGGTCCGAAAGTCGGAAACGTCTCGAGGCTTCTCTTTTGAAAGTATCGATCGAGTGTAAGGAAGACTCGAACGACTGTTTGAAAGGACGAAAAGAAATGCGTCTTACTGGATTGATTGTCCTCCTCTTCGACTGATGGTCCTAAATAACCGATTTTCCCATTTGACTGATTGTCTTATTTGGCTAATTGTCTTATTTTAAGGATGATTGTCCTATTTGACCGATTGACATATTTTACTGATTGTCCTATTTGACTGATGGTCAAATTTGAGTGAGTGCCCTTTTTGACATAGTGCCTTATTTCATCGATTAATTGTCCTGTTTGGTTGATTGTCTTATTTGAAAGATTATCTTATTCAACTGATTTTTCTATTTGACTGGGTGACCTATTTGACTGAGTTCCATATTTTACTGATTATCCTATTTGACTGATTGTCCTATTTGACCCATGGTTCATTTAGAGTGATACCCGTATTGATCGAGTAGCTGAATTTCCTGTTTTACTGATTGTCCTATTTGACTGATTATACTATTTAAAAGATTGTCCTATTTGAGTGATCGTCCGATTTTACTGATTGTCCTATTTGATTGAGTGTCCTAGTTGACCGATTGCCACATTTAACCCACTGTTCTATTTGACCAATTTTCATATTTGACCGATTGGCTTATTTTACTGATTGTCCTATTTTCTAGAGCACTCTATGAGTCCTCCCCAGCACTCCTCCCCGTTTTTCCTCCCCTGGACCCTATGTTTCGCTTAGCGAGAGAATTGCGCCCTTCGGACCCCAACGCCCGTATATGCCCTCTCTCCGAGCCCTAATGCCTGTAGGGGAATCAGTGGCTATAATTGAGGGCCTTAGAACCACCACAGGAGGACAAGCGCCAATTGGACACATATTCAACGATCCATAACTTCCTTACTATAACTTCCACACATTATCCCTTCCTCCATTTTTATCACTTTTTTTTTACAGATCTTTCCTCACGACCGTTCTACAGTTACTGCAGTCGTTGGTTGTCGTTTTAAATATTAAAAACAAAAAGAAACCATGATTTTGAGCTGTTGCGCAGCGCGACATTCAGTCGGTTGGAATCGGTGTCAAATGAATCCACCGAGTGTCGCTTTGGCGCCGCTGTTTAATGAGACTCGAACGCCACTCTGTAGTTTATTCCGATGTTCCGCTTAAAGGTTGACTTCGTACGCAGAGAGAGAGAGAGAGAGAGAGAGAGAGAGAGAGAGAGAGCGGGGAGGGGGGCAAAGGATTCCTTTGACGCAGCTTGAAATCGAACCAATCGACCTCATCTTGATCCTTTTACCAATTGGCTGATTATTACAATAATTGGATAGATTTACGCTATTATAAATACGTCCCCCACCTCCTTCCAAGTGTTTATCAAGACTTGGGGGCAGTGGAGGGAGGAGCTAATTGCATTCTCATCCACATTAGCAGAAAAGGAGACGCTAATAAATAGCTAACTTGCATATGTAAAAGTCGTCTCAATCGTTCGCTATTTGAACTTTTTGCTTTTCCGAAGAGACAGACAAATTCGGATGCTTTGTAGTTCCTTCTCCTAAATTAAAGCAAATGATCCAACTCATTAACTTTGCTATCCATTAACTCACCTGCCCATTCACTCCCCTGTCCATAACTCAGTTGCCCATTAGCTCACCTTCCCATTCACTTTCCTGTCCATTAACTCAACTGTTCATTAACTCACCTAGCCATTAAATCTACTTCCCATTAACTCCCTGCCGATTGGCTGACTATCCATTAATTTCATGTCAATTAATTTACCTGTCTATTAGCTCAGTTGTCTATTAACTATCCTGCCCATTAACTCCATACCCATTAACTACCCTCTTCATTAACTTCCATGTCCATTAAGTCACAGGCCCATTATATTCCCTGCCCATTAACTTTCCTGTTCATTAAGTCACATGTCCATTATCTTTCATGCCCATTAACTCTCCTGTCCATTAACTCAAATGTCCATTAACTCACATGCCTTTAAACTATCTTGCCTACTAAGTATCATATCCTATAAATCTCCTGACCCTTATCTATCCCACTAAAGAACTCTCCTGTCCATTGACTATCCTGCTTATTAAATCATATGCGCATTAACTATAATTCCCATTAACTCTATTTTCTATTAATTCTTATATCCATTAAATGCCCTGGCCATTAACTATCCTACCCATTAACTTCATGCCAATTAACTCACCTGTCAATTAGCTCACTTCTCCATTAACTCCCCTGCCAATTAACTAATAGCCACATTACCAGCCTGCCCATTAACTGTCCTGTCCACTAACTCTCATGTCCATTAAAAACCATGGTCATCAACCTCATGCCATTTAACTAACATGCCCATTAGTTCATTTGTCCATTAACTCTCCTGCCAATTAACTCATCTGGCCATTAACTCTCCTGTCCACTACATCTCATGCCCATTAACCAACTTGGCCAATAACTTTCATGTACATTAGCTCACCTTTCCATTAACTCTCATGTACTTTGACTTTCATGTCATTAACTTAACTGTCAATTTACTCAAACGCTTCTTAATTCTCCTTCCCATTAAAAATTATACCAGTTAATTCTTCTGCCCATTATCACGCCTGCCCGTTAAATTTCTTGCCCATTATCTCTCCTGATCATTAATCCCCTTAACCCTGTTGCCCACTTACGTTCTTGCCCAGTAACTCTAGTGGTCATTAACCCTTCTAAGTATTGACTCTCGAGTCCATTAACGCTCCTGCCAATTAAATATCATGCCTATTAAATTTCTTGCCCATTAACCTCCCTGGTCATTGACTTTGCTGCCTATTAACTGTCATTGCCATTAACTTTCCTACCGTTTAACCCTACTACCCATAACTATCTTGTCCAATAGCTCACATGCCCATTAATTTACCTGCTCATTAACTCTCTTGCACATTAAGTATCGCGCTCATTAATGACCATGCAAATTTACACACCTGTTCATTCACTTGCCGCCCAATAACTCTCCTTTCCATTAAATACCTGTCCACTAACTGGACTATCCATTATCTTTCGTATTCCTTAAATATTCTGGCAATTAATTTTATTGCCCATTAACTAACTTGCACATTAAATATCCTGTAAATTAACTTACATATCCATTTTCCCTCTTGTCCATTAAACCGCTACCCATTAAATTCCATATCCATTAACTATCCTACACATTAACTCTCTTCTCTATTAATTATCATGTCCCTTAACCCCATGGCCATTAACTCTCTTCTCCATTATCTCACCTGCAAATGGACTGTCATGCTCATTAACTTTGTTGCACATTACTTAATCTGCCCATTAACTTCCCTTCCTATTAATTTTCTTGCCATTTAAATTCTATGCCCATTAACTCTTATCTCTACTAACTATCTTGCCCATTAAATCTTCTGTCCATTAACTGTCCTGCCCATTAAAGTTCCTTTACATTTATTCTTATGTCTAATAACACCCTGCCCATTAACACTTCTGTTCATTAACTCTCCTAACCCATTAAATCTTATGTCCATTAACTATTTTGCCTATTAAATTTGTGTCCATTAACTATTTTGCCTATTAAATTCGTTTCCACTTAACTATACTGCCAATTAAGTCTCCTCCCATGTAACTCTAGTGTACTTTATCCCCTACCAATTAATTTTCCACTTCATTCACTTATGTCCCCATTAACGCCTCTGGTCTTTAAATCTCCTGCCCCTTTTGCACATTAAACCCAGGCCCGTCAATTCACTAATCAGGGCTCGACCATACCCACACCGGAGGCCGCCTCCTCAATAACGCTCCGCCCATGAACCTCCCTCAATCAGCCTCCGAGAAACATGGGTTGTCGAAGAATGGCCAAGTGTACGGGAATATGCGCACACAGGCTCTAAGGTAGGCTAAGCAAGGCAACAACTGTTATTGTTCTAAGAGTGCGATTTGAATAGATAGCTGCAGCTGCGTGACCAAGGAATATTCCAAACACAACGACAAAAATAGATTTTAATACACACTAAATAAAAGGCACAAAATAAATATGGATATATAAATATATATATATATATATATATATATATATATATATATATATATATATATATATATATATATATATATATATATATATATGAACATGAATAAGACGGAATTAGGTTCCGAATACTAATTAGATAACCAGCGTTATTGAATGGTTATAATGGGAGATTCAGGGTAATGAGTGATTTAGTTCCTTTGGACCTCAAGAGTAAAGGGGGAAAACTTGGGGGGGAGGTCTTGGTGACCTTGATTACTCACGGGGATAACCGAAAACCAGCGGCAGTTGGGGCTATCTTCTCGAAACATGTGTTTTGCGAGATGCGGGTCTCTTGTCCTCAAGAGGTCACCGGACGAACTTCGAAAGGGGCGGGGGGAAATGACTTCTCCAAACTCGGGTCGAGTGAGCTATGAGCCTCTAGTCCTCAAAAGGTCACCAGTCGAACTTCGAAAGGAGGGGGGGAGGGTGGAGATGACTTCTCTAAACTAGGTTTGAGCGAGCTATCGGGCCTCTTGTCCTCAAGAGGTCACCAGAAGAACTTCGGAGGACGGCTTCTCCGATCCTTGATCCGAAGACGGTTGAGAAAGGCTGACTTTGCCTCACGAGACTCTTCTCCCTGACCTGAAGATACGGGTGTGATGTCCAGCTCTTCCGTGGCTTGCGACCGTCACTCAAATTTCTAGGGAGAGAGCTTCATCGAACTGAACTCCTTTGGGGGAAGTTTCGTCTAACCAAATCTGTCTGTAATCCCGGGGAGTGTGCATATATACCCGGAGTTCTCCAAAGCAGGCGGAGAGAGAGGCCTTCTCGAACCCTCGTTATCGGCCGTGACAAACCGAGCGTCTCCTTGCGGGAAAGCGTAAGAGGCTGGGATCAGCGGCCAGACGGACGACCTGCGGCTGGAGCCATAAAAGCTATTCACGGCGAACCTACAAAATAGATGAGTAATCTCCCGACCAGAGGGGTGGGGGAGATTGAGACGGCGGGGAGGTAGCCTTAAATTTCAGCGTCATGTCTCGGTGTGATCTTTGCGGTGACTTGCCTACAAATCCAAAAAGGGTGAAGTCGGAGGGAGGGAAGGGGTAACGGCTCGCTTTTCTCCCGAAGTAATATCTTAGGAGTTGGGGAAGTAATATTATTCTAGGGGATCCCTCTACATGGGTAAAACTGCAATAACAAAGGGGGTTCCAGAAAACCCACCTCCCCATAAGCAGGCGACCATTACCCACAACACAGCATAACACTCAGCCTCTGGAGCCAACCCCCACGCTCACATTCCACCGGATGAAACATCCCTTCCAGGCCACACACGAGTCGTTCTGATAAGGTTCCGGTGCGGTCGCTACTCAAAATTAAACACAAATACTGAATTGGCCTGACCGACAGACATCTGGCTCCTTGGTAACAAAGAACCAGACATCTGCCCTCGTGGACACCAGGAACCAGACATCTTCCCTGTGGGCAACAACTACCAGACATTTACCCCCCGTGGCACAGGGACCCAGATATCTGCCCCCGTGGTTACAGGGAACCAGAAGCAATTCAACTCATTTCTACAACATGCCGGCCATAACTCCCCCCCCCCGAGGGGTATCCTGCAGCTCCGTGGAATGCGGGATGTGGGGCCGAACCCACCCATGTCGCCTCCGAATTCAGAGCGAAATAGCCACGAGGCCGTGAAGAAGGAGAAAGTGGAAATGTGTGAAAGATATATATCCGGAGATCCTCCCTCAGGCAGTGGAACAGAGTAGAGGGAGAGGGGGAGGGGGAAAAGCAGCGGATGTTGGTGCTGATCTGAATCACCCGCCTCCAGTTGCCATCCGTAGAAAGGTCGCCGATGCTACGCTTGACAAGTCCTTGCGGGTGCGGGAAATAAAGAGGGAGGGGAGAGGGGGAGGAGGAGAGGGGAAGGGGAGAGGGGGAGCGGGGGAAAAGGGGAAATAGGGGAGGGGAGAGGGGAGTGGGGGGAAGGGGATGCAAGGTTGGAGGCAGGTTAAAAAGCATCACTCTAATCGGAGCTAAGAGGGATCCACGGTGAGAAGAAAGTGGCAGAAAAGTAACTGATAGAAGAGAAAATGGCAGAGAGAGAAGAGGGCAGAAAAAAGGGGTAGAAAAGAAATCAGAAGAAAAAAAATTGCAAAAAAAGAAAGTGCCAAGAAAGAAACCTACAGAAAAGTAGTGGCAGAAAAGAAAGTGACAACAGAAAGTGAGATAAAAGAAATTGCAGACAAGTAAATGACAGAAAATATAGTGGCAGAAAATAAAATAGCAGATAAGAAAGTGGCAAAAAAGAAAGTGGGTGAAGAGAAAAGTGACAAAAAAGAAAGTGGCAGGAAATAAATTTGAAGAAAAGAAAGTTGCAGGAAGAAAGTGACAGAGAAAAGTGTCAGAAAAGAAATAGCAGGAAAAGGGTGAAGTGGAAAAGTTTAGAAAGAATAAAGACCAGGTAGTCTCACTATGGTTTGAGTCCAGCCGGGGGACTGTGGGGCAGGTAAGGTTGGGCTGCTCCTCCTGGTACCAAATCTAACGTGTGCCCCGTTGCGGGTCTATTGTCCCGGTCATTCTCGTTTCCCTTCAGTGTAAAGAACTCACGAGAACCCATTTTCAATGGTTCGTCCATTTACGGTAGGTAAAAAGACAAATTAGAACCCATTGCGTATGGTTCTTTCCTTCTCTGTAAATAATGAACAAATTAGAACCCATTGTCTATGGTTCTTTCATTATCTTGAGATAAAGAACAAATTAGAACCCATTGTCTATGGTTCTTTCATTCTCCTGAGATAAAGAACAAATTAGAACCCATTTTCAATGGTTCGTCCATTTACAGTAGGTAAAAAAAAACAAATTAGGACCCATTGTGTATGGTTCTTTCATTCTCCTGAGATAAAGAACAAAAAATTGGAACCCATTGTCTATGGTTCTTTCCTTCTCCTGAGATAACGAACAAATTAAACCCGGTGTGTATGGTTATTTCATTCTCCTGAGATAAAGAACAAATCAAAACCAATTGTGTATGGTTCCTTCATTCTCCTGAAATAAAGAACAATTTAGAACCCATTGTCTATGGTTCTTTCATTATCTTGAGATAAAGAACAAATTAGAACCCATTGCCTTTAATTATGGCTACTTCTTCCGAAGGAAAGGTGAAGTTTGAATTTATATCATCGATTCTCTCGGAAATCTTTATTGCTTTCATTAATTCGCGACGCCAATTTCTATACTCACGTGTTTGTATCTGCACCTCCTTCCCTACCTTGGGGCAGGAGTTCCCAACTGTGGTCCACAGAAGCTTTAAGGGAAAATTTGTTGAATGAAAATAATAATATGTATAACAATAATATATTATATATATACTAATAATATAAAAATAATACGTACTATAGATAAACGTCATAGAAAAATTTACCAATGTGCAGTTCGGAGTTATACTTTAAAAAATGCGATGATGATATTGAACTAAATTTCTAAACTGTTCTATGTGATACAGTTTGTAACGCGCGCCGCTTTCTTTGGTCGTATGTATTTTAGTGCCAGACGTACGATGACAGCGTAAGACAGCGCTAGAGACGCACATAATATGTGGCATTCAATCCTTGCCTTTTCTGAGCTCATGTAAGTATTTCTTATCGGCTTTCATGTTTTCGTAAGTCATTTACAACATTTTAATCTACTGTAAACGAATTTTCTTGTTCATTAACTCATTGTGCATATGTTAATAAGTATCCTGGCTAGTATGGTGGTTAGCGTCTTGGCCCGGCAATCGCTGGTTCGTCAGTTCGAATCGGTCTGGATTTTTTTATGCTGATACTATTTACTAAGGGAGGTAACCACCGTGATTGGTGGTAATTGGGAATCACGGTGGTGAGTTGGG
Organism: Ceratothoa steindachneri; assembly: GCA_963969495.1. Classification (NCBI taxonomy): domain Eukaryota; kingdom Metazoa; phylum Arthropoda; class Malacostraca; order Isopoda; family Cymothoidae; genus Ceratothoa; species Ceratothoa steindachneri. The sequence continues at coordinate 161,369,075 of OZ018330.1, read as the reverse complement.
CCTTGCCTTGACTGACCTCCGCCTGAAAAACAACATAGTTTTATAGAAGGACTGAAACCAGCAAACTTTATTTATTAGTAATATTTTTGCAACAATGTCGAAACGAAGAAAAATTAGGCCTACCATTCCTTTGACATGCGAATACGAGACCAATATATTATTTCTCATTACTCCCATTTTTTCGTCTTGTAATGCCTACGAAAATTTCTGACAATAAATATTTGGGATTAATAATAATATTATTTTCTTCAGATTACTTTACCCATGGATCACACAAAGAGAAAAACAAGACACTATTCCACTGAATATTTGTCATAATATGGTTTTATTGAATCGCCACAAAATACCAGAAAGCCGATGTGTCTTATATGTTTGACTGTGCTATCCAATGATAGCATGAAGCCATCTATGCTTCGTAACCATTTGGAGACAAAACATTGTGAAAAGAAAAATAAATTGTTGGAGTACTTTCAAAAACTACGAGACAATTTTCAAAGAAAAAACAAATTGGATGATATTTTTAGTAAACAAGCAAACAATAAAGATACCGGTTTATTAGTATTATATGAAATTATCAATATAATTGCAAAAGCTGGAAAGCCACATAAAATTGGTAAATCTCTCATATTGCCTTCGATATCAGTTGTGATTTCAACAATGTTAAACAAAAATGAAGGTGAAATTACCGATGAACTTTCTTTAAACCATAACTCAGTACCCAGGCACATTGATGAAATGGTTGAACATATAGAAAATCAACTCATTGCTCAATTACGCGTGAAACAGTTTGCAATGCAACTCGATGAATCAACTTTGATGGGAAATGAAGCACTTTTATTCGCATATGTCAGTTTTATAGGTGATAATCAACTCTGAGAGGAACTGCTTTTGCAAGAACCCTTGTAACAGATACCAAAGGTGAAACGATATTTAAAGAAGCCCGGTCATTTTTACAGAAAAAAAAGATTCCCCTCGAAAAGTTAATTGCTTGTTCTACCGATTACGCCTCTTCCCTGGTCGTTAGGTACAGAGGGTTTATTGCTCATTTGAAAAATGCATTGCCAAAAAGTATTTAGCATACATTGCGCCATACGCCGCCAACATCTGGCGGCGAAGATATTAAATGGACGGCTTCATGAAGCCTTAACTTTTGTAATAAAGGCTGTGAACCTTATTAAGGCTAATGCTCTTAAAGATCGTCCCTTTCGAAAGTTTTGTGATGAAAATGAAAAAGGATTTGACAACCCTGTACTGCATACAGAGGTGCGATGGTTGTCTAAAGACAATTGGATTCGTCATTTTGTTGTTCTTTGGGACAGTATTGTAGCATTTCTACGCGAAACGGAGATTGGTTGCGATAGAAACAGATATATTTTACCTCTCAGATGTGTTTGAAATATTTAATTCTCTTAATAAACTTTTGCAAGGATACAATTGAAATTTTATAAATAGCAAGAAAGCTATTGATGCCCTTCTGGGGAAACTCAAATTGTACAGTACTAACATCTCACGCCGTAAGTTTGGACAGTTTCCATTCCTTGCTTCATTTAAACAAAAAATCCTGAGAGCATACAAGTTCATTTCAAAGACTTACTAGAATTGAACATCCCAGTCTGGGTGCAGATTCCATTTGAGGTAAATTCTGCTGATGTTGAAATTGATTTACGAGAGGAACTTATTGATTTACAGTGTGATGATAAACATGATGTATGGATGAGTAGTGAATTTGCCTGTAAATATCCGCTATTATGGAAGAAAGCTAAAATGTACCTAATTTTTTAGCTGGTCAATTTATCCTGTGGAATCTGGCTTTAGTCGTGTAAGTCAGTTATTAACAAACAATCTCAATCGACTTAACATTGTGGAAAGACGGGATCTTTGCCTGGCTTTATCAAAATTGGAACCAGGTATTCAAAACTAGCATCAAAACACCAGGCACAAGGATCTCATTAGTTCCTAATGATATCCTTGTGCTTGATCTTATATGTTATCTAATGATATCAGTGTTTTAACAATTGATATCATTAGTTTCTCAGTGATATCCGTGTAACTTGTAATATTTTCAATAAATATATCATTCTAATGATTTAATGTTATACGAAATTGATTTTTTTTTCAATTTATTGAATCAAATTTGTAAAATGTTTATAAGTAAAGTTTTTGCTGTAGTTAAAAAAAATTGTTTACTAGGAGATTTGTTTACCTATTACTAGGAGACAACTGTATTTATTGAAATTTTCCAGATTTGGATTTTATGTTAGGAGTATAACGGAATTGATTCATTGTTAGTTTTTACTAACCTACAAGCAAATATTTTATTTCGAAAATTTACATATGCATATATGGGGTCCACAGATGATAAAATAGCTCTCTGGGAGTCCACAATGAAAATAAGGTTGGGAACCCCTGCCTTAGGGTAATCCTTATTTCGACTCGGAGAAACCATCTTATCTGCCCGACGTTTCACTCCTCTCCACTGGTAGCATTACGATCTCTGAAGCTTCTTCGTTATTTACAAGCATTTTCTGACACTTTTCTATTCTTTTATTTCAGTATTTTCTCTTTTAATCCGTGTTCTTTTCTATTATGTTATATCAAAGCTGAAAATGATTATGGCATTAACCATTTTAAAGTCAATCCGAGCTCTACCAGTATTAATTGAACTGTCAAAAATTATGCAAAGTAGTTTAAGGCTGCTTTGAATTCGTTTTACTCGCAGCAGTAAATTTTATCCATTCTCCAAAACTTATTAATATACATATATATTAGCCTTTGCCGCAAAATTTCTTTAATATGAATATTGCCAATTTTTCAGTTTAATCAAAATTCAGAGTGGTTACCGCATCATGAATATAAATAGCATGGTCTTAAAAAAGGATAGGTACATGTCTGAAAAAAGAACACAACTGCTCACTTCAGCTTATGAACATTGATATACACAACTCTAAATATGTATATCCTGCGCTGTTTTACTTGCATACTTATTCTTAAAAGCATCGGGGTTTGGTTGACCAAACATTTTCTCTCTGTTTCCGGTGAAGCCTAAAGTTTTCATAAACCCCAATTTAGAAGTCAGAGGTTGAATTTATTCAGCTACTGTGATTTCTCGTATGAAATATTAATTTTCCGACACTACCACATTCGCACCACTTCAATCAATTTCCATCTTCTGAGTAAAATTTTCAATGATAATGGCTTCTCAGTGCACTTGTGGAGGAAACCTTAGGAAAGGTTTTTCCTATCTATTATTCTAAAGTGAGGTTTTCTATTGTTCCCTTTGACATTTAATGCTTTGTATTCCATGATGTAGGATTTTAAACCAAAGTTTTAAGGTCATCAAAAGGTTCTTAAATGGTTTTACTCTTATACCAACCTCTAAATATTTTTTAGTAAAATATATTATTTAGGACAATATTTTAATTGCAAAAAAAATGATGTTTCGTGAAGTTAGATGTTGCCTTGTTTATGAATTTAATTGCCCCAAATGTACTCATGGGAATTATGATGAGAGCGATCGCTGAGTGCCAGATTCTGTTCATATATAGTCTTATCTTGAGACCCGAAAGGGTTCCTTAAAATAAAGGATTTCTTCTGTTCGTTCTTACTTAAAAATTATAAAACCGATGTTTCCATTTATGAATATTTGTATATTAAAAAATTAGAAAAATTAGAAAGTACCCAAGGAAACATAAGTGGGTGTATGAAATTTGGAAAAAACAGAATAGTGCCTGGAGTCGAAACCAAATACTTTAATTATCGTTGACTTGTCAAAGGCAAAATAAAAAAAAACAGAGAGAGGGAACTATAAAAAAGAACTAGGTGTTCGGCAAAACACGAGTACAAACAATTTTATATATATATATATATATATATATATATAATCGTAAGCCAATTAGAGACTGCATTCAGGATGCCGAGGGTGTTTGTTGAACATTTAGCAAATGGTTTTACAGTCTATGCTGCAAATAACTTAACTTACCTAGACAAAATAAATGAATATATATTTTGACGAAAATAATATTAGATTTTATATTTAGGGAATGACCATTTTCAAAGCGCCTAGTCACGATAAAACCTGGACGATCCACGCTAAAAAATTAGGAAGCGAATTGTTTAAACCCTTTTTTATAATTTTCAAAAAGTCTATTAGAGAGGGAATAATAGTTGATGAGGAATTGAAAGAGGCAAATGTTACACTGATTCCCCACAAAAGCATTCAAGACAGATCGCGGAAATTATCGACTGATCTCTCATACCTCTGTCGTTGGTGAACTCTTTGAGGGCATTGCTAGAGAGAGGATTGCAGAGCATCTGGAGGTAAATAAATAAAAAATGATCAACAGCACGGCTTTCAACACAAAAGATCTTGGTTAAATAATTTAGTTGATTTTTTACTAAATGGTCGCAAAATTAAAAAGAATTAAGGCGTGGATGTAGTTTATATTGATTTCGAAAAGGCTTTCGACACCGTTTGGAAAAAAAATAAAGCTAAAGAGGCAAGGAATAGGAGGCAGGGTAATTAATTGAAGAGTAGCTGAAAAATCATAGACAGAGTTGTTCTCAAGGAAAATAGTTCCTCATGGAAATCTGGTTCATCTAACATGTTTTATATAAATATATATATATATATATATATATATATATATATATATATATATATATATATATATATATATATATATATATATATATATATATATATATATATTATATATATATATATATATATAGATATATATATATATATATATATATATATATATATATATATATATATATATATATATATATATATATATATATATATATATATATATATATATATATATATATATATATATATATATATATATATATAATTAGGTAAGAGGCCATGTTGTATACATGCATTGTTGAAGTCCACAGCAGCGGCAGCGTTATTGATTTTAACTTGTATTCTCTTCACTTTTCTTACAAGTTTTTGGTGTGGGTCTTTTTTGTGGGCGAGAAAAAACATTCGAAAAAGACATATTTAATTCCGAGACGTCTTTCAACCGTGGTCGGTCATCTTTAGGAAATTAACAGAAATGGAATGATGATGATGTAACAAGTGTTGAAATATGTGGTAGTAATAGACAGTGGTGAAGTAGATTTTTTAGTTGATCCTGTTGTGGAGGGCATCTCATGCATCTTCCTTTTTCTTCTTCCTTTATTTCGTCTATTTTTGCATTGCCAGTAGAGTGGCTGGCGGTTGTGTTGGTCACTCCAGCGACCGTCGTTTTCTTCTTTGTATTATCTCATTTTTTTTCTTTATTTATTTTTCCTCTCTCTCTTCCTTCATTTTTCTTCTTTTATTTATTTATTCCTTTTTTTAGTTGCATAAATATATATCTATATATTTTTACTTTGTCCTCCGTCAAGATGCCATTCAAGCCTTTCAAATATGATTTTGCTTTTTCATTAGCTTTCGTTTTTAATTTTTATTTTATTTATTTTTATTACCATTTTGCTTGTATTCGGCACTTCGCCTCTTCATAGTTTCAATGTTTTTCTTTATTCTTTTTCTTCTTTGATTTAGTTGGGCACTTCGCCTCTTTTTATTTATATATTTTTTATTCGAGTTTTAATTTATTTATCAATCATGGGCACTACGCCTCTTTTTATGTATTTATTTATTTATTTACTTGGGTTTTCATTTAGTTTGAGGGGCACTTCGGCTCCTTATTTGTTTACTTAAGTTTTGGTTTAGTTGTGGAATTTTGGTCACTTCGCCTCTTTTTAATTATTTGCTTGATTACTTAATGTCGTTGTTCTGTTTTGGGCACTTCGCCTCTTCTGTTATTTTGTTGTCTTCTATTATTGTGTCTTAATTCGGGATATCTTCTTAATACGTTGGAGTGATCGGTTGTCTTATTTAGTTGTATATTTCGTTTTGTTCTTCCAGGAAGCACAGTCATATACTTGTGAATAAGGCTCTCCCGGTAGCTCGTCTAGATAGGAGTTGCGGAATGTCGAGGTTGGCATTTATAAGCGGGAGTATCTCTTCCTCTACCTTTTCCCAGGTCTTTCTCCCTAGCCTCTGGGGGACCATATTCAATGGCTTCAGTCCTACCCTTGCGTGCAGTTCCGTCTGCTATATACGGTCCATCCTGCGTGCGCTAGCTATCAGTAGGGTAGCTTTGTTCTGTACCCTCTGCATCTGCCTGAGAGAAGTAGAACTAGCTGACTGCATTACCACTGCCGGGTAAACCAATGTTGAGCACACCAGGGCAGTGTATCGCCGGTGGATGTTATTGGCGCTGAGGCTTTTGAACCTGTACAGTTTTCCAAGCTCTCTCTTGGCCATGCTCTTGCGTGTAGTTCCGTCTGTATCCACCTATACCTATCAACGCTAGTTCCGCCGAGAAATTACGACTCCTCCAAAGGGTACAAAATAAAGGAGTACTCATAATCACCAACCTTAGGATGAGAGAAAGAAGGAGACAGAAGGACCTACATCAGATGATCCAGATGACCCCAATTAACTTGGAACTGCAAAGTAGAGCCCGAGAAATCTAGGAGAAAGTCCCACGACACATGACGGACGAAATCAGACAGAGACACATTGACATCCCGTTGGAGGACATACACGGAAGAACGCGAAACTTCATCAGTAGTAAAGCACAGACCGAAAGACAAGAAGAACCAATCTACGCATAAGACTACGCATATGAAACAACGACAAACAATAAACTACGCAAAGCATATACAATAAGAAGAACACTAAAAATACAAAAAAGAACAACGAGCGAAATACAAAAGATACAGAAAACACCTACAAAGGCTTGAACGCCATAAGAAACTACCCTAATCTATATGAAACAAAATGAAAACACACAAACGAACATGCAATACCATCATAAACACTGAGCAACCCAAACAAAAAAAAACAGAAAAAGAGTACGCAAAAGAACATGAATATAAAACCAAAAACAATGAGAACACCAATCTCAGATAAACGCCCGCGATTCCCTATCACCAGGGATTTTCTCCCCCCCTCAATCTCCCTTTGACCAGAGAAAGCTATCCCTATCCATCCCTCTCCTACTATTATATATATATATATATATATCAGTGCAATTGTAATCTTATATGTGTGTATTTACTTTCCTTTGACAACTTATTATATCCAATGTCCAATGTCCAGTTATTCCATTTCGCCGGATAGCAGATGTCGGAAATTCTTTCTTATTAAGTTTTTTACTCAAGCAATCTATTTCAAGCTCTGAAGAGAGATTCCTCAAGTTTTCCGGAAAGAAGAACAAGTTGTTCCGAAGAGAGAGTGACAGCTTGACACTAGACTGACTGCACTCCATACGTGGACAAACCTTCCCTACCTATACACCCTTCTTAGGGCAAGTCGGTTTAGGGAAGCTTTAAGTCTCCATAGGAACCTATTTGAGCAGGAGCCATATCTGAACCGGGCGGGATAGGCGATAGACAGGTAGGCAAGATAACCAACTTGCTAGCTGAATAAGCCCGGCTATAACCGGATAATAACAGGATTCTTTATCTACCTGTAGTCTTCCTCTTCCCTTTTTTCCTTTCTTAGTATTCTACGTTAATGAAGAAATCTAAGAAGTTTGGATAAACAGAAGAAGATAGACTATACAAAACGGGTCCCTTTGCGCGTCCGGAAGGGCGCGCAAAAACTCGATCAAACAAATGTTTCCAAGAATAATTACGGTGAACTAGGAATTGTTTTGGTACGACTTCTTGACTACTCAAACTCATATATTGCGCTTAGCCAATATGATAAAGATGTTGATAAACTTTTATCGGAGAGAGAAGCGAAAGCCTTAGAGGAAATTGGATTGGAGGCAAAAATACCCCCACAAATAGAAGCTTAGAAAACAATTTACTACCGCGAAGTTGACTCATGGATCGGGGAACACAATGCGGAAGAGATCAAAGAGGAAATCAAGAGAGCACAAAGCTGGGCTAAATTCAAAGAAGTTTCCAAATTTAACAACAGAAGTAACAACACGGAATATACACATGTTTCAAACTGATCTTCAGAGAAACTAGTGGGAAGCCTGTTAGCTTTCCACTTAAAAATCACGCCAGACCATATAAAGAGTGAAGAATTTATAAACATCAAAACCTTTTTTCAACTGCTTCGCTTTAGAGAAACATGACACAAGAGACTGCCCAATGAAAGAAACTAAATGGAGCTCCGAGTGTACCATTAAAACGCACACATGGCGTAAATGTGACGCCTTAAACAAGAAATGTCAAAACTGAAACTGGAACCACCGTATATTAGCGATGGCTTGCCCCCCTCCCCCCAAAGAGAAATAATAAATAGTAAGAAGAATGAAAAGGCCAGACGGGAGGAGGAAAATCAAAATATAACATTCTCTAAGGTTGCCTAAGCTACCGTAGAGAAAATCCAACCCACCAGGAATATTATTAAACTAAGACAGAGAGAATCATTGAATATAATGTCATGTATTTTGCACGTTCATGTGCTAAATGTTGCTAACCCAGGATCCTATTCAAAAGAGCTAAATCTTATGTTAAAGAATAACAGATTGGAACAGATGTGGTTCCCCGAGAATCCCTCTTCGTCGGACATCTTTAACATAAGCTACAAGCTAGTATCAACAGATAAAGAAAGCTCCAAACCAAAGCCTACAATTCAGTCAAAGGAGTCAACAACCGTCCCCCAGAACCAAAAGAGCAAAGGCAAAAGAGAAAAGGAGCAGGAATGGAGATGATCCTATGGAAATAGAACCGATCCTAGTAAATAACAGCTCCGAAGAAGCCACTCCATCATATCAAGGCGAAATACAAGAGGACACCAGTGAAGCTACTTCTACGAAGAGCCATACAGATAAAAAGAAGAGCAAAACCAGTTAAGAGTAAAATATTTTGCTTCGGAGGAGAGACCCGTCCCGAAGACCAACAGTGAAATGGTTCCAGGAATTAAAAATGACTACATAAAGTATGAGTTTGAGGGCCCATATTCAGACCGCGAAGTCTTCAACTACTTACCGGAGGCAACCTGAGCATCCCCCTAACATCTATGTCACATAGTTATGAAGGACAAATTCAGGAAAAAACGAAGCGGACGTAAAATCGCCCACAGAAAAGGAAATCAGAAAAGCAGAAAAAAATCAAGTTCAGAAGAAAAAAGCCCCACAATAATGGATAAAATCAGAAAATTAAAAATTGTAAGTTCTAATATCGCAGGCTGGAATAATCAATGGGACTCACTAATTAATGCTTATTTAAAAAAATATCCAGAGGTAATTATACTAAATGAAATCAATATCGACCCAGAGGCAAATGATATCAGAATATTCAACTATACAGTAATAGCCCAAAACAATAATGACATCAATTTCGACGGAGCAACGATCGCAGTGCGAAATGATATCAAATTCAACTAATTGAAAGCTTTAGACGAAGCATACCTGGCAATTAGCATAAAAACAGATACAGGAAACCTGACCATTTCTATTGGGTATCAACCTCCAAGGAGGAAAAATTTGCCTTTCCAAAATTTCTTGGAATTTTTTGGAAGAAAAGATCAAGCCACATTCATGGGTGATCTAAACGCCTGCAATAGAGCCTCTGGCTAAACGAGTCAATTCAATAAGTCAGGGAAGAATCTCGATACTCTACTAGAGAGAGGGATAGTAGTAAGGATAGACTCAGACTTCCCAACATTATTCGGCCCTAACAGAGCTACCAAACCAGATATTGTACTAGCAATCCCAGATCTCCAGTACAATTACCTAATAGAAAAAGGGCCATCATCAACCAGTGACCATGAAATGGTCATAATGAAGTTATCGCTAGACCCAATACAGGTGAACGGCCCACCAATAAAACAATACAGAAAGTCTAATTGAGAAGCATATGCGGAAGAACTACTAAGGCACAATCAGAACGATTTATCCGAAGCTTTGTTAGAGGAAAAAGACCAAGCACTTGAGAAATTAATGGAGGCACTTGTCAAGGCAGACGATAAATACGTACCGAAAACTACGTCAAGAACACTTCTGCAGCCATTAAGAACAGCACAAATTGCGGAGCTCGAGAGCAGTTATAAAATAACAAGAGAAACTTTCGAGAAGGAAGGGCTCCCAAGAGGTGACAGACCCAGACTACAAAGAATAAAAGAGGATCTCATCAGCGCTAGAGCAGACGAGAGGAATACTAGATGGAATCGGCTTGTGGAGAAGATCGACTCAGAAATATATCCATCGAAATTAAAGCAAAATGGGACGGAAGTAAAAGAGTCCAGGATATTGAAGCTACACTACGTGAACATTGGAAAGGCCTATTTGATATATCACCGAGCGAAAATGAAGATTTCGACGGAGAACACGAGCAAATGGTCATAGATGAACTCGAAGGCCATCACATCGAGACTGTCCCTAACCATTGTGCCTCTATCGGAACACTAGAGGAGCAAGGTATGGAACCAGTGACTCTTACAGAGTTAAAAAACATTTTAATTAACACCAAACATAGGGCACCCAGAGAGTCGAGCATTAGCAGAGAGAATCTAGTCCATGCACCGGATTCCTTTATAGAAAAAAATAGTCTCTATATTCAATGCTACAATTAGCGCGAGTTACTTACCTGACTCATTTACAAAGGGAAAATTATATTCTTACCAAAGCCTGGTAAACCGCAAAATCACGCTGGAAATTTCAGGCCCATAACGTTACTAGAAACACTGGACAAACTATTGGAAAGGATTATCAACAAAAGACATGAATAATCTCGAAAAAAGATCTTTGATACCACAGTACCAGCCTGGTTTTCTAAAAAGAAGAAGTACTGAAACAGCGTTGGCAGTCCTAATTGAAACCATAGCCAAGGCAAAATACAAGAAAAACTACAACGACTTAAGATTGAGGGACGTCCGTAAAGATTTTAATAAAGTTTTGAGGATAGGCCTCAAATCCGAGATAAGAAGGTTAGAGATACTACAGAGCCTAACGAAACGCCTATGCGATTACATCACTGACCGAAGAGCGTATATCTCAATAGAGGAGCATGACGGGCCGATCTTTGAAGTACCTCAGGGGGTCGCACAGGGAGGCTGCATAAGTCCCATCATGTACAGCATCTATACGATGGACCTACCCAGCCCGGTATGCGAAACAACGAGCTGTATCCAGTACGACACGATATCACCATAATCGCGCATAGCTCTTACAGGCATGCTCGACAAATGGCCAGAATAACAGCTACGGAAATAGCCAATATTATTTTATTTGAACGGAAGTGGAAGATCAGAACGAACACTGACAAGTTTTCGATCGTTCCTATAGGTAGAAGGAAGACATCCAGAGTCCAGGTGGAGGGAGAGAGATCCAGATATCACTACGGGAAAAATGTGCTTGGCCTAAAACTACTAGAAATGGTTATGGTGAGCACAGTAAGGAGAGAATCAACATGGCAAAAGGGCATCTCACTAATATGTTCCAAATCAGGGGGATGACTATAAAAATAAAATCAAAATTTACAATGCTATGTGCAGAGCCCCCTGCCTATATTCATCTTTTCCTCTAAAAAGACTTCTTAAGTCAAACGCTGTGAAACTCCAGAGTGCAAAACTCCGTTATATACATCATCACCAGAACAAGAAGACGCGAACGTAAAAGAATTAGGGACCTACACCAGGAGATTAACCTCCCGGCTACTAACGTGTCCCTACACAAGAGGGCAAGCCAGGTGTGGAACAAATTGAATAACATATTATACGAAGAGGATAGAAGATTCCTAGACATCCCATTAGACTACAGAAGCAACAACAAAGGCAACTTCAGGAGCGAGAAACCCGGCGCAGGGGAACCAGCTCCAATATACACTTAACATGTAGTTGTTTGCAATCGTATTTTAATTAAGCTACAGAAAAAAGACATCTGCAACAGAACAATAATAGAACTTCGAGAAGAAAAGAAGTGCTGAAGAGGCGCGAGAGCTCCCAACTTAGGAAGATAGAAGAATAAAGGAAAAAAAATAGTGATAAGAAGAAAGGAGATAGCTGGTCACCCAGCAGCACACAACTCTAACTCTTACTTATTCCCTTTCACCATTTTTTTCTAACACACACTGTCCACTTTACTCTAACTACATACTTTTACTTCTAACTTTTTCAAGACGTAAGACGTCATTTCATTTCAATATGGTACAGCTAATTAAAAACAGAACTGCGACGACTCCAGACATATGGAACTTGTACACTTTATTTGCAGCGAGCATTCAGCGACGCTACTAACCATAAATCAACAACCTATACAAATACCCGCTAAACAATGGAAAACGTACCATAGAGCAGATTGGGAAAAATACAAACAAGAATTTAACGACTACACACCAAACAGATTAAATGAAGCCACTTTAGAAGAAATCGACGACGAACTGGAAAAAATAAGGGCACGAATACAGACCGCCGACGAAAACGCGATAGCCAGAAGCACATGCAAAACTATCAAATATTTTATATGGACAGACGAAATGAAAAATAAGAATGCAGAAATAAAAACTATAAACGAGGACATTATAACAAATGGAACAAAAATAAAAAATACCGTAATCTGAGAGCAAAAGGGAGGGAACTACTAAACGCAATATTGGATAAACAAAGAGAATACTGGAACACTGCCGTTCAAAATATTGACAACGAGCTAATGCCCCGAGAATTGGGGAAAAAATAAGACGTATGGGAAGCAATAAGGGGAAAAAGGAAACAAAGATCAAGGACAGAAACAAGAATTTAATCGAAGACGAACACGAGATTGAATATATTGTTCAGGGAACAAAAGGCCCCTGGAAAACCGGGCCTCACTAGGAAAAAAATATATAGAAGCGCCGGATAATATACTCGAGGGGATAAGGAACGTTTTTAACGCCTTTCTTAACACAGGCTACTTCCCCGATGAGTTAAAAATTGCAAAAATGATATTCATACCGAAGACTGGAAAACCACCTTCAGAGGTTGAAAACTTCAGACCAATAGCCTTTCTCGACTTCATCGGGAAGGTATTTGAAAAAAATACTGAACCAAATATTAAATGAATATCCAACAGGAAACAACCTATTGAACAACTAACAATTTGGCTTCAGAAATAACAGAAACACGGAAATAGCCCTCAGCGTGATCACGGAGAAAATAAGTGATGAAAGGAGAGAAATGCAGTATGGATATTGTATGCCAAGACGTATCGAATTTATTCGATAAAGTCTGGCAAAGAGGCATAAAACATAGAATTCTAAACTTAGAAATGAATAAATATCTGGAAAGAGTTCTATGTGACTACGTTATGGAAAGTTATGCATACACAGACACGGGGAATTACCAAGGTGAAAGATTCAAGCTCAATGAATTCCTCGCTCAGGGAGGGTGTTTAAGTCATTCGCTATAACCTGTGTGTACTTCGGACATTCCCCCACCCAGGAACGAGGGCTGTGTGAACATACAATTCGCAGATGATTTCACTAAATTAATTCTGTGTTTATCGGAAACCACAGATGCAGGGCAGAATAATGGCCGCACTAAACGATTACGAAAGTCAATGGAAAATTATAACCAACAAAGATAAATTTAAAATTATACCGATGTATCGCAAACAGCTATCCGACATTTATATAGACAGAGAGCGATACAGGTATAACGAGGAAGGCAAGATTTTAGGCCTAACTCTTACAAAACACAGTTACAAGAAACACGTTACCGAAAGAATAAACAAAGCACGAGGCATGCTAACTCTACTTTACAAATTGTCAATCTAAATAAAGAAAATAAGAGGAAGATTTACCAAGCAATGATCTCCAACAATTGCCTTGTATAAGGTTTCAAGAAGCAATCTAATAAGAATGCAACGTATACAGAATAAGGCATTATACATAATTACGAACACACGACGACTAGAGACGAAAAAACAAAAAGACTTATACAGCGAAGCGAAAATAGAACCATTAGACAAAATAATTGAAAAAAAGAGTCAAAATATCATTGAAAAAACGCAAGTAGAAATAGTAGAGGAATTGAATAATCAAATAGCACAAAGAGCAAGATGGAGACAACATATGCTGTTTTCTAGTGCTAAAAACAAAGCGCACCAAAAGTAAGAGGAGGAGATTTATGTACGTGTAAACCAAATACGGACACAGCGATTATGACCAAAATATTCACGAATAATGACAAAACTCACTGGATTAGACTAAATACCAAAATGGGAACACAAAACTAACAACAAAAAGGAGCAAATTACAGAAAAAAATCAAAATACAACATTCAATAAAGAAGAGAGAACAAACTTATAACTAACTAAGAAACATGAATTCACACAACAGATACGAGAATAAAGCGACATAACTCTCAGAAACTCGAGTTGATAACATTGCAGGAAAATAAAGCAATGATAACAACGGTTTGAACGCCTATCTCATATACACATAACATAAAAACAAAACAAACACAGAATAAACAAACAGATATACATTCACTCTTACTTATTTCGAACTTAAATCTAAAAACTAGTTTATAGTGCAGAGTTTAGCGTAACCTCCACGCAAACTTGCACCTCTCTGCAAACCTCCAACTTCCTTCCACTTCAATCATCTTCCTCCTTTACCGCTATCCAAAGTTGGGCCAAACACTAACACCAGGGACAGGAACAGCAAATAGTAATAATTAAAAGCTAGGAAAACAAAAAAAACACCGTGATCCGGGTCCCACGTAAAAACAGGTCTACAAACCAACTAGGTCAACTTTCAAGCTTTTGACTTATTTCAGTCTGTTCTATCCTCTATCCTTACTTCTTTTCTTCTTTCCCTCCCTCTCTTCTTCTCTCTAGGGCTTTCCTCCTTCGGTAGAGGGATGTGCATCCGGAGAGTATATGTATGTAAAGATTGCGATTCCATTTTCTTCGAGAATGGAAAGAGCTTCGGGCGTGCTTAAAAAAACAGTGGAACCTTACCCTAGCTCGACGGAAATCTCCGCAATGCATCCACCAAAATACAGGTAAATACTGAGGCATGAAAATGAAGCGGTTCTCGGGAAGTGATTCTTAAACTCCTCCATATTTAGGAAACATATCGCAAGATCGTAGATCAGGTCGGCAAGGACCAGAAACCTGGGTTTGATCTTGTATTCTCCTCAGAGCAGGTGCCTACCGATCAAATCCCTGATCAGGTTTAGATGTACTACCACTGCCTGTAATGAGGTATTTGTAAATCGCGCATGATCCTGACCAACATTCATTCCGTGTTTGCGGGGTCGCAAAACCCTTATACCTAGGAAGGATGGCCAAGAGACGCGTGCCCAGCATGGTCTCCTAACGGGGAAGTGGAGGAGGTGAGCCTCAGTAGTTGCTTCTAATTAGCTCAGATTCTAGGGCAATTCCATTAAAGAAATATGTCCTTTAGGCCTTGCTTGGAGGAGATGCGGGGCCCCTCTTTGATCTCAAGACCATCACAGGAATATCCGTATGCTTTCCATGGCATACTCCGGGAGCTTCTTGACGTCGAAGGCGCTAAAGTCGCTGTAGCCTTTGAAGCCTTATCGGAGAAAATTATATTCATCATGCAAGTCTTAGCCTTTCTTTGTCTCGGAACCTTTGGCGGGCAAGCCAGCTTCGGATGCGCTCGCGTCTCCAAGTCGCCCAGTACAGCCTCGGCTGTAGACGTAGTCGCCGTAGTTCCTTGGTGTTATCCTCCTTTCGGGGAACTGCTTTTGATATCCTTGAAGATGGCTTCACGACCGCGTTTGGCAGTTTGCCTCATGTGTGTCTTGCGACTCGGTGGAAGCGTGCGGGCGTTTCCCTTTACGGGAAACAGTCACCTTTGGCGGAGAAGGAAAGCACTAGTTTTAGCTGAGGCTATATGTGAGCCCTTTGTGCCGTCAGCTATACCAGGGGATGGCCGGGGTGTATAACCCAAAAAAGGGTTCTGAAATGACGCGGAAGCGACCGTGCTCGTAGGTCTGGGTGTTCCAAGAACAGAGGATGCATTTTTAGCAATTGAGGTATAGGACGTCCCAGATAGCGCTTGCAGCGACAGGACAAAGTCCGCAGCCTGAACGGCTAAGACATCCCTCTCGTAAAAATATGATATACATTGCTAGAGAGAAGTCGGGTGTGGCTCGCCACAATTCACACATTTTACAATGCACAAAATGAATATATCATGCAATGCATTTGAGCAGTTTTCGCAGGTATGTTGTTACCCGACTTGACACATCTGCAGAATCGATTTTGATCCCTGAGGTGGTAACAATGAAATCACTGCAGCAGTGGCACGAATGCCTTGACACGGTAGCGATACCAAGTGGCACGCACCAACTCACCGAACCTGCCGCGATCGAAAATGACTAATAGTGTAGGGATGGGTCTCGAGCCCCACCTCCTCTATTATAATCACACATTCGAGTTTGACCGCTCCTTAGTCAGGAAACTCTTCGGTTATATTTTCTTAGGAGTCATCCACGAATTACCTCACGGAAACCACTCCTTTCACAAACTCCATGGTAGGGTGTTGTATCACCTTCACAGGCGAGCCATCGAGTGTCCGAACAGCAATCAGCATGGCCGCCAGGGCAAGGCTTACCGCATTTTTCAGAAGCCCCCGCTCCCCCTGAAGGAGCGAAACCACTGCTCTTTTTGGTAATCTTGCCTACCTTCTTTTTGGAAGAAGAAGGCAGAGAGTGAGCCCCCACCCGAGAAGGGTCCCAAGACCGGATTCAGCTATATCTTACTCTGAAATTGAGAAGTTCTGGGACGGCAGGGGGCACCAAACCAAGGACAAGATCCCTCCCCTCATGAATCCTTGCAGGTCTGTGCCGCCTCGGGAGGATTCTACACAGGAGCTCACCCTTGGGAGGACTCTGCCTTATGCGGTGGGAGCAACTATGAAGCTATTTCCACCTCAGAGGGGACTCCAATTCCCCATCACTCTAAAGTGTTACGGATCCCAGCCGGGGTTTCTCTGGGCCTATTACCTGTAACAAAATTCATTGTGCCGGCGAGCCGACCTTTATCAGGAAAAAGGAGGCAGGCTCCCCGGATACAGAAAAGCTTATAACACATGTCTGCAGGACATTTGAGTGGACGGCCCGACAGTCCCCCACCAGACTTTGCTCGTAGAAGGGGATTGAAGTCTCCCCCTACCGGAAGCAGTCGAATCTAAACCGATTGCTTTGTTTTGGGGGCAGACTCCTGTGAAAGAAAGGGAGGTGCCGTTGCTGGTACAAAGTTGGAGTCGTCCGAGCGCGACTCCAAAGAAGGAGAAGCGAGCAAATCCACCTCACCCGTAGACATAGGAGAGGATGAAGCCACCCATCTGGTTGAAGAAGGTTGGATGGAGTCTGAGAAAGCACAGAAGGGTCACCTCCTCTTCAGAGATGAAGTCCCCAAGGGCGGCTCCGAAGGTAAAAAATGGAAGGAGGGTACACTCCACCTGTCAGAGTGGTGCAGTTAAATTCCTCGCTCACCATTACACCAAGGCTGGGCGATGTCTGGCTTATCGGAACGAATCGGAAATTTTAAAATAATTTACTAATAACTGAGACTCCCAAAACTTGTAACCACTGAAAAGAAAAGAAAGGGGGGAGGGGGCTATATCTTCCATTCAGCCGCTCCCAACTATCCTGTCTCAGGTTTTTTGATTTTCTAGGGGACACCTTGACTGCGTTAACGATAGTATTCAAACCTGTGCAGCGACGCACACCGACCAGAAGTTATCCAGTGGACCGTTCGATTCCCAAAGGCCGCAGCTCTCAAGTGAGCAGTTCCACTGCCCTGCTAGTTAGGTTCCACACTATATTTGTTCTTCGTCATCTTTATATTTTATTCTTTCTAATACCTGAAAATGGCTTATTATCCGAAATATAAAGAGAGGAAGTCTCCTTCTTCCGTTTATCCTTCGACCTTTTTCTTAAATATCAACTGTAAAAAAAACTAAACAAAATGATTTACAATGGAGCCAAATCATGTGGACTCTGCAGCATTTCATTTTTCAGTATTTCCAAGGTTTCCTCGGTGATTTTTCTGTAGGAAACGAGGTCATAAAATTGGTTCGGCAATTTAGTGACTTTATCATTTCTTTCGATTTGGCAATTTAGGTTCCAGTAAAATCGGTTCGGCAATTTATTGGTTTTAGTTATTATTTTCGCACTCTTTTTTAAAAAAAGAATTATTTCTTTCGATTTGAAAATTGAAGTTTAGATAAATTAGTTAATTTTTCTTCATTACAATATTGTTTCAGCGTCCTAAAACCCTTCTTTCACTTTTATTTAACTTTTTTTGAGGGGGGAGTAGGAAGGACGCTAAACGCCCATTGTTGTTGTTGCTGTTGTTGTTGTTGTTGCTGTTGTGGTTATTATTAATAGCTTTTTTGCATTTTAGGGACATTCATGCATAGTATTTGTTAGAGAAATGTTTTCATGTTATTTGTTTAAAGTTGACAACGTTCGCTAGTGATTATTTCTCCTCCTCAAACACCTGCCCCTTATCAATCGCGGACCAGATCCCGCAGCCGGATACTGAAGTTCGCATAAAGATCATAATGACAATCGCTATCAAGCCCGATGGCACTAGAGGGCAATTTTTGTTTATGTGAAGGGAGGGGACCTGTGTTTTGCCTACAACCAGCGAGGGGAGAACCCTTCTTTACCGACGAGAGGGAGAGCCGTTGCACGTCAAGGGTGTGTTGATATGAAGAACCCTTCGGGACGATCCGAAACGGAAGAGTGATACGTTGTGTGCGTGTGAAAAAAAAATGCTGGGGAAAGATGACAGCGATGTGTTCATTGGCTATGTGCGTGATACGTGCGGAGACGTAGCTGCCTTCGCCCACGCCCCGGCTCAGCGCGGCCCCCGATAGGCGGCTATCCTCCCCCTCCCACGCTGAGATCTTTGTGTCCGCTCTCGCTTGGATTAAACCCGACACCTATTCGTGGGAAATCCAAAGCCTTCCCCACTAGGTTAACGAGAACTCCGATATACTTTAGTGAGAAACTTAACGTTATAAGCCCCTTAAAATTCCCTATATCCAAAAAATAAAGCCTAAATTAGAAAGAACCTCAACTTAAACCAATGATTTAAATCTGATTTAAACCCAGGAACTAAATCAATGATTTAAATCCATATAACCACAAATTTTAGGTCCCCTTTTCCCCTCAATTTCTCCTAAACGCTATACATAAAGCGCCAAAACTTCCCATCAGGAAAAAGAAGACCACAAATCTAAAAGATTTGTATCTAAAAGCCACCACACCCGAAAATTAAATACAACTTCATTTAGTGTGCAGTGGGTCTTTTGTCATCGAGCCTTAATATAAAGGGAAAAAAGCAGAGTTAATTTATACCGATATATATTTACCAACGTTACCTGTTAAATCCTTGAAGGATTTCTATACTATTCATTTTATTCAATGTAATCTCTGTCGGCCTCAATCGCGGGATCCAGGCGACGTCAGAGCCTGCTGCAGGCCTTCCAGACGGTCTCCCTCTTTAACTGAGTGAAAACTGTGGTGATCCTGGACTTAAGCTCCACCTTGGTGGTGCACGGGGACTTGTTACACACACATTCTCTCTCTCTCTCTCTCTCTCAACCAACCAACCATGCCCCACACATAATAGTCGATGGGGTTACAGTCCGGGGAGTTAGGAGGCCAAATGTTCGGAGAGATGTGGTCAAATAAATTGTGTGATAGCCAAAGCTGGGTCCTTTCCCTTGCGTGGCTTGGTGAAGAGTCCTTCCAACGGTCACGGATCAAGAGCAACACCAACTCCTCCATGCACTTGATGTATCCTTCCCTTGATACTGACTCCTCAAAACACCAGGATGTGGACCGAGAACTTGGTCTTCATGACTGTCGCTAAATGTCTGGTGGACACAGCAAATGAGTGGGGGTTGATTTGCGAGTTCACCACCAGGTCCTGGCAGAAATTCTTCTCGTCGGAGAGAAGCTAAGTGATACTAGGTCCTGGAAGGAGTGCTTCAGTTCGTTCCCAAGCTTCGTAACACGTTCCTTCCGCTTATCCTTCATCTTCCGCGACAGAAGAGGCTCATTTTTCATCTCCTATGAGTGCTAGAGGATGTCAGCATGCGAGAGACACACTTCCTTGGTCCTGGCTATGGACCTCATTGACTAGCTGGATCGTTGTCAGTGTCGGCTTGCATCTCTTCAACAAATTCTGGTATTCTTTTCTTACCAGAATGTTTAGAATGAGGTTTTCGAGCCTCTGTACCCTCGTCATCACAGCCTGACTCATCCAACAGTTTCCTGATCATCTGCACCATCCTAAGATTGTCACCCAAGCACTCCGAGATCTTCGCATTGGAGCTCCCGGTGTGAATCCCAAGCAGTTTGCGTTATACAAATTTTTGAAGGATTGAAATCTTTGCTTCCTTCACAGACGATGCATAACTGATTCTACTATGATAGGAAGAAGATACAAGTGATGCTAAACAACACGCATACACGGAATTCAGAGTTGCCAACAGCTACAAATTATCACACCATCCTGTTTATGTTTGGTACAGGCTATGACTTAGCTAAGTGGAACCTTTATTATTATTACTATTATTACTTAAAACTAAGAAGTTTGTGAGGACAGGTCTGTAAACAAAGTGGTAAAGATAGTGGAAGCGAAAATGGGTAGCAAAAAAATACCCGAACATCAACCTACAGGTGTTGGGGCGGGAGGGCACGTAATCCTCCATATTTCAACTCTAGCTTAGTTTACAAAAATTAGGAGGACCTCCGTCCTCCTAATTTCATGGCTTGACAATTCCTGGGTCACATCCGACAAGGAAACAGCGTCTCATCCATCACCCGACCAGTGGGGCTGAAGACCTCTCCCCCCAAAAAAAAGAATATCAGACTCGTTTATGTTTATATTCCCTTTTTATGCCATAATTGTATTCTGTTATTCATAAAGAGTTATCTAATAATATAGAATATATGTAAAAAAGGGTTTGTTTTAAACCGTTGTGATCGAATGTATCTTATATGATACATGTATAAAATACAGATAAATCTCAAAAAATAATTATTAAACTTAGTATTTTACCTTTGATGACGTCCAAAATCTACAATAAACCACAATTCCTAATTTTCTGATGTGTGTGAGAGAGTTAGTGCTCACTCCTGTGCGAGTACTGATATTTATGATCAATTATGTCGATGATAACCCATATTACTCATCAATGCCCTTCTCTCAGTCTACTCAGAGGTGTGAATTTAGGTTCGCCCCCATCAAGTTTTTATCCTGAACCCGGCACTGCTAACGCTATTCCCTTTCGCCAGCCCCCAAATGGAGACGTGATTTGCAGCTGCCACATCTTTAACTGATGTATGGGCACCACTTTAAACTCCACGTCCCACTGCAATAAGCATCAATTTATTCACATTATTTTCTCTATATCTACCCTTCATTCTGTCTGCACTGATTAAAAATATCCTTATTCGTTTCATTAGATTATTATATTATTTGTGTGCTCTCTCCTTCATGTAGCTTTCTTAGTTACTCGGTCTGTATTACTTTTATTTTCGCCAAGCCGGGGCTGCCTTTCTGCTAGGCGCTTCAAACTCCGAACGTTCTCATTGGTTGGCATTTGTTCTCTATTTATCTCAGATTTCAACTTTATAACGTATGTATTAATATATAATATTTTAATGCCGGTTCATATCTTTACCTTTCAAAATAAGCAAAAATAAACCAAGAAACCATTCATGTTATTTTTTCAATTCGAAAATATGAAAAGGTATTTTCAAAACACGAATTACACTCTCATTCTTATTTATCCTGTGGTTTCATTGGAAGGCGCACACATACATATTCACATATTTCAATTTAATATCAGACACTCACATATGATATAAAATGACGTGGGTAGCTGCACGATATCAAAAATAGTCGAAAAATAGATTTTCTAAATCCTTAATATTGATAAGACAAAACTGCACTGTCCATTTTTTTGTACAAAAGATTTATGTGCTAAATATAATTTAACATTTTAATAACTTAATAAATCTTCATGACATGCGCACACACCCTATGTTCATTCGTGATGTTCTAATATTTTTTTAGCTGTGTATACTACGAATTAATTATTAAAAAATGGGAGTGGAATCCCCCTCCAAAAAGAGTGCGTATGGGACGAGTTAACCCCCCTCCCCATTGTTTCACGAACTGGTAATTTAAAAATTAAGGAAAACAATGAAAATATTAAAAAAAGAAATAAGTAAGAAGTAATGTCCAAAAAATAAAACAGAAGACGATCGAAAAGAAAATCACACGATGTATGCATTCGCAAATAGCGGAATTTTATGCATAGAAAGAACGTAATTGTTTGTTATTATGCTAAACGCAATTAGATATCGGTTCACAAGTAATCGTTCGACTGGAAATCGATGTGTTGCGAAGTATGTGAAATTTCGCTTAAAGATCAACCCAAGATTGGTGGAAATGAGATTATTGTCGAGATAGATGAAAGCAAGTTTGGAAAATCTAAATATGATGGAACTTACGTGTGTTCGGGCATTTAGGGGTATTGAATGAGTATCGAAAGAGAATTGTTTAGGCTGTACTGGACCGTTCAGCAGATACAACTTATAATACGACACTAAATTTTAACCGGTTTAGTAAACGTTAGTTTCTACAAAAGTCTTCTTGAAATTTCCTTTTAGAGGGAAAAAGTAGATGGTTGCCTTGTCGTATATGAAACGCTCCTGAAGAGGGTTGAGGAACTCCAGAAGACTTCTCTAGAGGATTAAGGAACCTTATTATTATCCTACCTAACCGCATTGACTAGAACGTTATTGTTCATTTATCAAATATATATATATATATATATATATATATATATATATATATATATATATATATATATATGTGTGTGTGTGTGTATCCGCGAAAGAAACAGAAAGACAGGATCATTTTTACTTCGGAAAAAGTTATTTCCTAATTTTAAAAATTTCGAACCGAGCACAATGGGACAGCGAGCAACCGCTTTGATCTCAATTAAACAGAGCCTTAGCCCACTCGGCTACGCGGAGGACCAAAAAATCCTCCGAATAAACAAGTTTTTAAGGCAAATTTGCAAGGTCGATCGGGACTGTGATAGAGAGAGAGAAATTAATTGGGAATTAAAAGGACAAAGGAGAAATTGAGGTAAACACGCGGCGAATATATAAACATGAGTATAACCAAGAAAGGTGACGCGTGATAAGAATATATTTGTGTATGCGTGAAAGAAACAGAAAGAGAGGATAATTTTTACTTTGTTTTTTTTGTATATCTCAATCTGTTTTCTAGAGCCAGAAGATGACCGTAAGGACGAAACGTTGCACTATTCAATCTTAATAAACATTTTTGATGTTGGATTCGAGTCTGCTCCTCGCTATCGGTTGTTTATTGAAAATTAAATTAAGGCTGCGTAGCGGAAACTGCCTGGATTGTTTATATATATATATATATATATATATATATATATATATATATATATATATATATATATATTGGGCTGCCACATATGAAATGGATTTTTTAATTCCCATTTTGTTCATATAGAACAAACAATTTAATGGAGAGAGACAGACAGACAGACAGGCAGCCAGAGAGAAAGAG
Source organism: Ceratothoa steindachneri (assembly GCA_963969495.1). Taxonomy (NCBI): domain Eukaryota; kingdom Metazoa; phylum Arthropoda; class Malacostraca; order Isopoda; family Cymothoidae; genus Ceratothoa; species Ceratothoa steindachneri. Next base: position 161,345,454 of record OZ018330.1, on the reverse strand, counting down.
AGAGATTGACAGATAGAGAAAAAGAGATATAGTGGCAGAGAGAGAAAAGAGAGAGAGAGAGTGACAGAAATAGATAGAGAGATACAAAGAGAACGAGTGAGTGACAAATTCGAGAGAAAGCTAGTAATAGAGAGAGAGAAAAAAATAGATAGATAGAGAAAGAGAGAGTGAGAGAGTGACAGATTTTACATACAAGGATAATCAGCACCTCATAAGTTCTTGTTAACCATACCAAGGAGGCACCGTATACGAAGGGCCTAACTCAATGAGTATGAGGGAAAGTATAGCATAAAATGAAGGCTCTCCCCGCCCGCCTCTCCAAGCTAAAATTTCTAATTAAACTTTTAAAGGTAAAATTTATTTTATTTTCTATTTTTTATCTCTTATTTCGATTAAATTAGGTTAAATGTTAATTGTGGTTAATTTTGAAGTGCTTTCCTGAAATTAAGTATTTATACGTAAATTATTTGATATTGGGCCGCCATAGTTTATTCTCGATAACAATTGTGCCCCATCATAAACGTTCAATGTCTTTACGCTTCGGTAGTGACCAGAATTGTACGGCTAATTCAATGTGCGGCCGAACTAGAGAGTTGTACAGGTTGAGCACCCTCTCGTTGCTTCGGAAATTAAAATTCTCTTTCTGTTCCCCAACAGACTCTAATCCTTTTACTTTACCTTGGCGCTCGGCCTTGATAATTTCATCTCGCTGCTGATTTTCACCCTTAAATATTTCTCCAGTTCGGTTCCCTACAAAGGACTCCATAACAAGGAGTAGTTGGCATGACCGATGTGCATCACGTTACACTTGTCAAGGTTGAATGGCATCTGTCACATCGCGCACCACTTACCTAAGCGTCGAAGGCTGTCTTTCGATCATTTTACTCTTCGCCTGAGGTAGCCACACCGCCTAACTTGGCTATTTTGCACATAGTCCTTTGTCTATATTGTTGATGTAGATAATGGACCGAGGACGGAGCTCTGTGGCCCACCTCGAGACTGCTCCTCTGGTGTTCAACGCTGCCTCCGCTCCGTCAACCAGTCTTTATCCAGTCGGCTACCTTTCCGGCAATACCGGCAGCGCGGACTTTGCTCTTTAACTTGCGGCAGAGCACCTTATCAAATGCTTTTGGAAATTTAGGTATAAAATGTCTACAGCCGAGTTCGATCGTACTCACTAATATACTATGGAAAAATACGAGTAAATTTGTGAGACACGATCGATTTCTGCGAACCCTATGCTAGGAATCTAAGATTGGGTTGTAAAATTCTATTTGTTCAACTATGCGAACAGTGAAACGTTTTACTCCGCGTGTGCTAACCTCACCGCCTAATTTGGTGTCGTCCGCGAAATTGGATATTGTACATAGTAATTCTTTGTCTATATCGTTGATGTACATACATAGACAATGAACAGCAGTGGACCCAGCACGGATCCCTGCTTCCCTTCCCGATAGTCACTAAGGTCCACCTCCAGGCTGCCCACTGACCTTCAGCCGTTGCATCCGCTCCGTCAACCAGTTCTCTATCCAATCAGCTACCTTCCCGGTAATGCCAATGGCGCAGACTTTGCCCATTAACCTGCGGTTGGGCATCTTATCAAAAACCTTTTGAAAATATAGGTATAAGATGTTTACAGCCCGAGATCGATCGTACTCACTCGATATACTATGAAAGAATTCAAGTAGATTTGTGAGACACGATCCGTTTTTGCGACACATAAGCTCGTAATCTAAGATCAGGTTGTGGAATTCTATTTACTCAACTCTGCGACCAGTGATTATATGATTTCTAGCAGTTTACCCACGATTGACGTCAGACTGATTGGTCGGTGATTACCCGGTTTTTCATGTTCTTCCTTTTTAAAGATGGGTGTCAGGTCCGCGATTCCATAGTATTTTAAGACTTGTCCCGTTTTAAGCGAATCATTGAAGGTCGTAGTAAGGTGTGCCCCAACTTCACCGCTGACCACCTGAAGGATTCTGGGAAGGAAGCCATCTGGATCAAGAGAATTATACAGGTTCAGATTGCCTAACTTGCCCGGCACTTCATTGTTTTTCTACAACTCTTTCGTATAGGTTGTCACCTTCTTCAAGATTAACTCCCGACATCGGAGCTGGACAGTCTACTTCTCTCGTAAACACGGAGGCGAAGCAGTCATTCAACACGTTGGCAATGTCCGGGTCCGATTCCCGTAACACTCCATCGTCGTCTCTCGGGCACCTATGCGATGGCGAACCGGTTTGTAGCTGTTGACACGCAGGAAGAATTCTTTCGGGTTCTCTTTTCCGAAGGTCACGACCCGAAGATCCTTACCCCCCGCACCGTTTTTTTTAACTCTTCTATATATTTTTTTCTATTTTGAGATATGTATTCATCCCTATCACTTGTTTTCTACTTGCTGTACCAGTTTCCTGTTACGAATTGCCGAGGCAATGTCACGATTTAACCACTTCGGTTAGGTGGACGCTTCGCTTACCTCTTTTTTTTCCGGAACAAACTGGACCTGCTGGACCTTAAAGCGGTCTTTAACCTCCAATTAGTTGGCCGTGTCTCCAAGGGCAACTACAGGTTCCAGCCGACCTATCGCGCTCCGAAGGCCGCCAAAGTTTGCTCGTATGTAATCGGGTTTGTAGGTAGGAAGAGAGTGACAGATATAGAGGGAGAAAGAGAGAGTGACAAAGAGAGAGAGAGAGAGTAACAAAGAGGTAGAAAGAGAGAGAGTGACAGAGAGAGGAGGAGTGAAGGAGTGAGTGACAGAGAAAGAGAGATATAAAAAGAGAGAAAAAGAGAGGGGGAAGGGAGGGAGGGAGATAGATCTATAGAAAGAAAGAAAGAGAGAAGGGGGCAGATATAAATAGTAAAAGAAAGAGAGAGGGGGGAGAGAGAGAGACTGAGAGATAGAGAATTTCCAGTTCATTCGTGTGGCAATGGGAAATAAAGCGAATTTTAATTTCAGTCTCAGCATGAAACCCGAAAATTACCGCGGAGAGAACCTGCCTTTAAATTAGGCCCTATGTTGTTTCTTGTTTCGGCTACTCAGGTATGTTCTTTCCACATATTTACAAACATTTTTACGGAAATGCCCCCGTTGATGTTTGCTTTTTAATTTAAATTCGTAGCAATAATAATTACGTTCGTAAATGCAAGCAAAGCTTTGTAGTGTATTACAATAATTTCCCCCTTAGCACACTCGGTAAGGAATTCATTATATCCATGGACGTTTATCAGTTGGCTAAAACCAGAATGAAAATGAATTATTCTTTTTCATTTTATGATATTTTTTTTCTAATCCTTTAATTCATTTTAGCGATTCCGAATCTCTGCACAATTTTGAAAACTTCTCGTGGAAGCCTAGGAAAAATTCAGTAGGCCCCAGTATCAATAAAGCCAATGGCAACATTTTTTCATTTATTTTAATACAGAGTTGTAAAATATCTATTGTCTATCAAAATTGTAAAATAACCTCATTTTCTTCCTCCGTTTTTCCCTCGAGACCCAAAATACTCGTAATGAGACGAAACGAACCCCCTAAAATAATAATTCTGGATCGTGAGGCAATTATTGAGAGATCCTGGTTTAATGGAAGGAGTCTGGATTATTCGTGTAATCCTATTTAGGGCCATAATTTAATATAATGTTTCAGTCTCAACACTAAGGATATTTATCCATCATTAAATATCGATCTACTTTATTCCTTATAATTTATTATATGCATCAGTTCTGTCTTTTTCTTGCCATTATTCGGCTCGACAAAGGGTCACTGGGTATCCGGCTAGCGTCCTGCCGATCGATCGAGGTTCTCTCCACGTTTTAGCACTCCGTTTATCTCCAGATTTTCTTTTAATTGCGTAAATGTCAGACGTGTATTAAGTGTGTGTGGATAGACCCGGGGAAGGAGTCTTTTGGGTCGGTATAGGATTAAATGGATTTGATGGAGGGGGGGGGGGGGTATTCGAGCTCCCAGAGACATCGCTAGAGGTCTCTTGGTACACCGCCGACAATATAGCTAGGTCATTTAAATCTCATGCCAAATTAAAATGTAGAAGGTGACTAACGAGGTAAGATATTTTTTTGTTATTGAGGGAAAGAACTGAGTCTTATGTCCTCACCATGGGAAGGAACGGACGGAAAAAGAACCGGTGAAGATTTGCCATGGAAAAGTCGCCAGGGCGAGAAGGCGACGGGGAGAACAGACAGGCGGCTTTAGATTGCGGCGTCCAAAGTTCGTCGTCAGATGAACGTCAATGGTGGGGTGGGGTGGGTCTGTAATCCCCTGTTGTGATCTTCGACATCACTAGGCGGTGAATAATTGCTGCCTGGTCAAGAGAATTACGTTTTCAAATTACTTAATTGGTGCCAAAATATTATCATTCGTAAAGCGCTCAAATACGAAAGGAGGAGAAGGAGGATGAAAAAATAACGATCAAGAAATAAAAAAAAAGACATTTGTGTATGCAACAAGTGAATGAAACCTTGCGTATGGGAGATTGCAACAAAACATATCCTAAAGGTCTTGTGGTAAGAGTTCAAACATCTAGTGGTAATAATTCAACGAGGTTATTTCTACCCGAACCTTTTTCAATACGGATGATAGCGAATGTAATAACGTAAGGGGAAGCGATAATTTGTAATAACAAACCTAAGTTATTTACTAAGGTCACTCAGGTGAGGAAAAATGCGACTCCGTGTGAGATGAAGCAAGATATAAACATGGCCCACCCATTAAATGCACACTGTCACAAAGCAGGTGGAAGCAGCTGGTCCGAACGTTAACGGCCCCCTTCATTAACCAGGTTCAAATTCTAATATGGCGCGAATGGGCAATAAAGAGTCTTTGGCCGACGTTGATGACTTTCTCAAGGAAGCCAAAATCACCCACAGGATCACTCCTGGCGTTGAAGAAGCGAGACGATAATAATAATAATAATAATGATAATAGGTATTTATAATGGGCCCTTCAGGGCTGTTAGCCCTCCCAAAGCGCAGGTTGTGTTAGCGAGTGTAGAGAAAGTTTACAGGGTAGAGAAGGCAATTCTGAAGAGATGAGTCTACAGAAGACGTTTAAAAGTAGCAAGGACGGGAGAGGATCGGACTTCGACAGGAAGAGCATTCCAGAGTCTAGGAGCACCCATTAAGCAGAGGACAGAATGAGGAGTGTTCAGGATGAGAACGAGGTTAAACCGGAGTGCCCGAGGATTTTGACGACGGGAGAGGGCAGACGAGAGATAAGGTGGAGCCTTGAGGTTTGCCACTAAAAGATATAAGGAGGAGGCGAAAAAGACAACCCGCATATCTGATGAACATATATCCATAGGCGTCTGGATATTCCCGATTGGAGTACAGAGGCCACTTGGGACCGTTGCCGAAGGGAAGATTATCACTAGGAAAGGGTTAGGTTAAAGTAACCAGAAATATTCATTGCTACAATTTGGCAACTGGCAATTCCCCAATAAATGTACTTGCCCGATTAGGAATTGTCCCCAGTGAAACCTAACAAGAGCACCGCAGCCTCTTCCCATTGGTAGGAAGGTGCGATTACTGTTTAATTTGTTTTCGTGTTTATTTTAAGAAAAAGTTTTATATAAAATTTTATACTTTAATAAAATCTATGAATATTAATGTATTGTGATAAGGACGAGGGTATTGTTTGCACTAGAATTATTATTATTATCATTATTTGTATAATTATAATTATTAAAATTGGGAGAGAAAAAGGGAAGATGGGAAGTTTAAATCTGAGGGGAAGATAGAATTGGAGATAATCCGTTGACCATGTATGGTTTTGAGCGTGAAGGTCAGGGACTGTGATTCCTTATACACTTCAAAATATTTGTATTACGTATACATATATATATATATATATATATATATATATATATATATATATATATATATATATATATATACGATGAGCGGTCAATAAGTTTTGCGAATCGGTAAGGCAAAACAGAGGAAAGGGGATGACTCTGTGTGGGAGTGTTAAGACAAGTTATGACAAGTCAGGACCTGCAGCCGCACGATCTTGCCTTGTCTATTAAAGAAGCAGTAGCTGATCGCAGATCGTCAGTCACAGATTTTTCAACAATGGAGAAGGTTGAGCACCGCGCAGTGATCAATTTTTTTACCAAGGAAGGCAAGAATACAAAAGAGATCCATGAACGCATGGTTGCAGTGTACCCTGACACCACCCTTTCCTATGCAACCATTGCTCCCTGGAATAGGGAGTTCCGCCATGGTCGTGAGTCCCTTGGTATTGACCCCCATCCAGGACGCCGTCAGACGTGACCAACGAAGACAATGTGGCCGGTGTGGAGAGAATTATCCTCGAAAATCGACTGGTGAAGGTCGAAGAAATCGAGCGAGAACTTGGAATATTACATGGAAGTGTTATCAACATCATCCACGACAATTTGGCCATGACTAAGGTCTGTGCCCGTTGGGTCCCTAGAAACCTTACGCCCCATGATCGACTTCAACGTCGTCAAAGTCCACAAGGCCAGAGTTGCACAAGCTGCCCTGCGTGAGTGCGGATTTGAGGAGCTCAACCATCCCCCTACAGTCCAGATCTGGCCCCTAGCGAGTACTTTTTATTCCGCCAGCTCAAGGCTCCACTGCGTGGACGCCGGTTTGAGGACGAGGAAGATGTCCAACTCGCCGTCCAGGAGTGGAATGAACATCAGTCGGGAGATTTCTGGTTGTCGGGAATTCAAAGCCTCAGGGACAAGTGGCGCAAGTGCATTGAAGTCGAGGGTAGTTATACTGAAAAATAATAAAACACTTTTCCTCATATCTCGTTTTCTTATATCCGAATTGCAAAACTTATTGACCGCCCCTCGTATCAAAAGAGCCCAGCTGATTTTAAGGCCACATCGATATGACTTCATCAACATACAAAATTTGGCGATGGAAAAACAGAGGGAAGTAGAGACTCTTTGAAATCTTCCACGAAGAGATTACACTGAATAGTCAATAAGGGATTCCATACGCTAACGCAATGTCTTTGAGGGAAGAAGCCCATATCACTATTAAAAACATTTTGGGTAACGCAAAGTTCAACAAGGTTAACAATTTTAGCTTGGAATGATAGGAAGATGAATATTGGATTTTCATTTACAGTGGATAATACTCTAAGAGCTAAATTAACTGGTACATCAAAGCTAACTAAGCGGCTATCTTTGATGTCAATTTTTCTAAATTTCTCAATGAAATCTGATGAATGGACTATGTGTGATGATGAGGTTAATCCAACGGCATCTGATAGAATAATAGGTGCCCATTTAAAAGGTTATAGGTAAATGGTGCCAATACACGATACAATAGGCCGAAGAGGGGGATCTGGTTTTGTGAGTTTTTGGAAACCCAAACATACGGGGAAGGGAGGGGTTAATTGGTTTGAAGCAAAATCCCGGACTTCAACCTCTTGGAAAGTCAATTAAAATGTAGCTCCTATACCCAAAATTTAATCTTGAAAGATATCCTTGATGATCCTAAATTCACACACCCTGACTAGGAATTTTAATTTGATCTCTTGTTTTCAACATATATATTTTATGTCTGGTGCGATTGTATCTATTCTCTGTATACAACCAAAGATGGCGTGATAAACATGCTGAAACTAGTCTCGTGAATAAATATTACACCTCAAAAGTTGGTGCAAAGATTCGTCATTCTTTATATTGAAGTAAGGTTTAATAATTTTTATTAAGATGGATTGTTACGTTTGTGCTTTCATTTGATGCCTCCTGCTTTTTAATGAAGATTCTTTCTGTTCTATATCTGTTGCATTTTTATTTTCGTAGTAAAATTGGAATTACTTTTCAATGAAGATTCTTTCTGTTCTATTTCTGTTGCATTTTTATTTCTGTAGTAAAATTGGATTTGCTTTTCTGTTATTGTTTTACAGTTATTATGCCGGGTGTTTATTGTTCTGGCATTGGTTCATTCAATTGTGAATTGGAGAAAGTCATTATTAATGAGCTTCTTTCTGATATCTTTAACCTCCTCTAACCCGCTTCGAATAGTGACCAGGTTGAACAGCTTCTGTAGGCTCGTTGAATGAGAGTTATGATTTTGGAGAGCTTATATTTTTCGGGAGAGTCTGAATTATAGTTATACGCCTTTGTCTGTAGATTTAGTAAAAATCCCACTGTTGATCCTATCCTAATTTCCGATGTGTAGTTTGATGTCTAGGAAATGGGAAGATTAACGAGGTAATCAGGGGATTATTATACACGATCACTTCACCTTCAAACATAGGGGGGTGGAAGACAACGACGCAGGTCTTCACGAAGATACTTAGGGGAATCCTGACTCGGGGGACTTGAAGATGGGGTTGAATTACTTGGTGATGGAGAATGAGATTTTCTCTGCTCCAGAGAGACGTAATCTCACCTTGAGAGGATTCTGCTGATCGACAGGGAGTCTCAGTCTCGAAAGAATGGGAATCTTTAAGGGATAGGGAAGATGAGAGGGTCGCACTACTCTCCGAGAAGAAGGGGGCTCGATAGCTTTCCTCTGAACAGGGGCAAAAGCTTAAAGAAGGTAGATCTGCTGACGAGATCTTCGACGACGTACGGTGACGAGTTACGGGGTTCACGGGACCAGACGGCAGTCTGGACGGATTGAGTGGCGGACTTTCAATCTCCTCGAGAGATGGTGAGCTTCGGGTTAAATACCCGGGTAGCTGCTCTGATAGACGCTTCAGGGCCTTGTGTTACCTGAGGAATTCTTGGCACCAGTCTAAGCAAACACAATTCATGATAAAGCGTCGTTCCAGACGATCAAACTCGCCTCGCGATTTAGGGGTAGGGTTAATACGGCCGCGCACGGCGTTATCGCAGGGGAGGGGGAGGGACGATTGGTGTCTGAAAACAAACACAGCTGGGACGGGTGATTAAGCGAGTGACAGATTCTTCCTTGTGTTTCTAAAATTCTCACGCTGGATTACGTGGTCTTGAAAGAAGAGAAGGGTATCGCCGAGGGGCTTCGTCTCACGGTGGAACTTCGAGGGCATATCCTCACACATATAAACAAGATTATCTAATTTTCTATGTGATGTGCACTGAAATATACATCATGCAAAACCACTTTACATTTTTCTCACATTTTTATTGTGGTTTTTTTTTGTACATGGCACATCGATTTTGCTTATGAGCTGGTACAGATCAATTCTATCATACCTAATTTTATCAAAGACAGGAGAGAGAAGCGCCTTGGAACTTTTAGGCCTTTTCCCAGAGGAAGGAGAAGTGCTATATTTTTGAAAGTATATTTGCACAACATACCTTCGAAAGTTGGTTTTGTTTCTTCTATATAATTGCCAACCATTGTGTATGGCACTCTCTAAGCAAAAAGAAATCACAGGCCATCACCACTTCTTTGATATGATCCCCATTCTAAGGTTTTCGATATTCTCGTCCACCCTATCACCCACCCACCCCCATGTACTTGTTGTATTGTGAAATTGCATTTGGCTGGTCAATTTGCATGTTTTTATTTTCACTCGAAATCCGATGATTGCAATTTCCAATTGGAATAAGAGGGAAGGTCCCTCCAAAGACCTGCGGTGTTTTTTGATAATATGCTAAATGAGTATTGCATTGATGGTTTTCCATGGTTCAAATCACTTACAAGTGCCTTTGAATGGCTAAATGAGGCTTCTGCCACTAGATGGCGCCACCCAGCGCCAAATCCGATGGCAGATTTGAAATCTCCAGGAGGAATAACAATATGTCCCATGGTCTTATGGGTCATTTCATGGCTCTAAATGGGTACAATTGAACTTTACTCCTTAAAAAAGCGACACCTAGACCTGGCGCTTCGCCGCAGGTAAAGACAGGGTCACAAGTACTAATCATCAAAACAACACGATTGTCATGACACGAAGTGACAGTACATTTACTTTTGTCATCAGTCACAAAATCATATGAGCCTCGTGTTTTCTTTGCTGATTCTCTGATAAGACAATTTTCTATTCCACGTTTGTTCAAATCCTCAACTAAATAAATCGAAGAGAAAAATCTATCTGCATAAAATTTGAATTTTGCGTTTGTCGGAAGTTTTGCTGCTATATTCAAGACTGTTGAGGCACCTACTCCGACTTTAGGGTGAGGTTTTTCTTGTCTACCTTGGTATGGATCACATTGGATCAAATGACCCAATGGTTCACAGAGACACCACATTTTATTTCCGGATTGGCTTACCTTTTTAAAACTGCTTTGCCCCATGATTTCCATAATAGTGCAGCTTGCTTTCATCAATGGACATTTCTTGCTTCAATGAAGAATCTGCTATAAACCTTTTATAGTAGATCAAGCAAAGGCCTAACTTTAGCAGATTTATCATTAGATGTAAGCTTTTCGTTGTCGGTGCAGTGGAGATTTGGTTTTATTTCTTCAAATCTATTTCGCCTCATTGTTTATGCCACATTTTCATTGTAAGTTTCGGTACCAACCTCCCATAACATACCACCATCTGGGTGCTCTTACATAGCCGGATAAATAAAGAATGGCTAAAAAGCACTTTAGATCTTACACAGAAATGTTAAAAGTATGGTTGTCTTTTTCGATTCTATCATATAATTCAATCATTTCTCTAAGGAAGTTCCACATTTCATTATCAATAAAAAGCTCAAAGCAAGAAACAGGGTCGTCTGAAGCGATATCTGAAAATTCATTTGGAGACAAAAAGGATTCTGGGAGAAATTTGAGATGAGATCGTTTTTTATCCATTTTCGTTGGTGTTTTTAACTCTTGATGAGGAAACAGGAAGCTCTTCATTGTGTCCAAAATTGACTCCAACTCTGAAACTTTTTTTGTACAAAACGTCCTTCTGCTTGGGCTAATAATTGTTTGTCTGATAAATTGTTTACATTACTCGCTTGATCTTCATCATCACTATCCTCTGCACTTTCATTTCCATCATCAGGTGGCATTAGAACAACACCAACACTTATCATTCCTTCGTCTTCTTCCATTGTAAGGGAGCTAGTAAATTTTTTTAATAAAATAAAGGACATAAATAGGATCTAACGTGCTTTCTAATGCATGTAGGTATATATAAATATAAATATATATAAATATAAATATATATATATATATATATATATATATATATATATATATATATATATATATATATATATAAATATATATATATATATGAATTTAATGTCTCACAGGAAAAATAAAAAGGTGCTTCCAAGTATTTTCGAATTTTATTCAGTTCATTCTCAAGGATAACTACATGAGAAAATAATATAATAAGGGTATATATAAGCTAGTAAAAGATAAAGGACCGCCTCTAAGACAAGAAATTATTGTGAACCTCACGTGCTACTTTGTGAGTTATTCATTTCATATACATATATATATATATATATATATATATATATATATATATATATATATATATATATATATATATGAATGCAATAAACCACATTGAAAGAGAAAACGGAATGATCTTTCTTACAGTAATATTTATTACCTTTTTCCGAAACAATCCGTGCAGGGAAGCAATTCGAACCATGCACACGAGTTCAACTATTCCTCATTTATTCTTTGAATTCCCAATTAATTTTCTATTTCTTTCATAGTCCCCGTTCGAGCTTGCGAAAGTGTACTAACGGCATACTTTTAACTGTGATCAAAGCGGTGCTCGCTGCTTCAGTGTCCATGGTTCGAATCGCTTCCGTGCACGGATTTTTTCGAAAAAAGGTAATAAAAATATTACTGCAAGGAAAAATTATTCCGTTTTCTCTTTCAATGTAGTTTAATGGATTCATTTCCATCATTCTCTCGTGCTACTTTGAGGGAGCCGTTTTAACCCCCCTCTCCTCACTATTTAAGACATTGTCTGTCCTGATCTACGTTATTCCATGAAAAGGTCTTTGGGAATAAAGACGAAAGCGCTCGGAATCGTTTTTCCATTTTCCTTGTGGGTATTATTTATCATATATATATATATATATATATATATATATATATATATATATATATATATATATATATATATATATATATATATATATATATATATATATATATATATATATATTTATATATATATTTATACATATATATATTTATACATATATATATATATATATATTTATACATATATATATTTATACATATTTATATATATATATATATATATATATATATATATATATATATATATATATATATATATATATATATTTATACATATATATATATTTATACATATATATATATATATTTAAACATATATATATTTATACATATATATATATATATATATATATATATATATACATATATATCTATTGTAAAAGTATTATGATATTAGAAATAAAATTAATCGTAAAACAAAATAATACAATCTTACCTTTTCTTAGAAATGGTGAAAAATTCAAGCACCTAAAAAAAAAGCCCTCTTCTAAGCCTTGTCAATCAAACACTATGCATTAAATCATCAAATTCGTGTGTTTATATTCTTGATTAGTGATTCATCTCACGTGAAAAAAATGGCGCTATAAGAATATATGCGCGTATTTCAAAATAATAGACGTTTTTTTCTAATGATTCAATTGTTCCAATATTGAAACACTGGGCAAAAATGGGTTAATTATGATATGTATGGTTTTATCGACGAAAATTTAGTAAATAATGATTCTACAGACCATTTTCATTAAGACGATCTCGTTGATGTTTAAAATTCGCAAATCGAGATATGTTTATAAGAAGTGGAATGCAGGAAACACTTTAAAATCAAAGCTGATGAATTGTATGCCTTTTATGTTTTCACCTTTAACGGAAATTGTTTGTGGGTCAAACGGACGGCGTTGTGGTTCGTTATAGTACCTAAAATCATGCCCAGAGTCATGCAGAGAAAGTTTTCTGTGAGAATCATGGTCTTCGAAATCGTGACCCAACTTCTTCCCGGAGCGTCTCAGCCTGAACACCGAAGGTTATATCGTCTTCGGAGCAAAGTGGTGAAGCCCTGGTACGATCAGGTAGCTTTGATAAGCATTACGGGTACCATCAAGACTCTACGCCAAGCCACACCAGCTGTCGGAGCATTTCTTCGATCACAGAACTCCTGAAAATTTGCTTCCCAACTCGCCTAATCGCCACCCTCTCAACTTTTTTTGTGTGGTGTGTGGTGGAAGGAGAAACAAAATGCTGCGATACGAAGAACCTGCTGAATGCCTGGATTGCCAGGGCTTTAAAGGGCCTAATACGGGAAGGAGTATCGAAGCCTGTTGCCGGTTTATTCCCTTGTCTGCTGGAGGCTGTCTTGAGGCTAGGGGGCGTCATCCAGTGAGATCGACAGAACATGTCATGAAAACAAACTGACCAAAATTTAATGAATATATCTCAAAAAGTAAAAACAATATCTTATTTTTTCCTGAGAGAGAATTGATTTGATTGTATAGGTTTATTGTGCAATAGCGTACATTTATACATAATCATAATACAAATAATAATAAAATAAAAAAAAACAAACAAACCAAAAAAATACCCTGAGGGAGAACAAAACCGCCTGGATACAATACTGGCCCGTAGCCAGGCCGTGATTCTTTGGGAGGCTATTTCTATTTTAGGGGGGGGGTAATTTTTTACAAATATTTTTTACAAATACCATCTTGATATTAAAATTTTCTGTTCGTCGTAATTACATATATCTAACGTTGGGAATGGAGTGATAAGCAAAAGCCACTTACCAGCCAGGTCGTTATTAGCTACCGCGACTACCAAGCCAACAAAAGTTCAGAGTCCATAAGTAGCATTATTGTTGTAGTTTTTTGCATTGAGATTATAGGATTTTGTTATGATAATACATACAAACACTTGTATTTATTTATCATAAAATTGATTTATAAAATGATATTTAATATAATTAGTTTGGGAAATAGAATTGCAAATGTGATTTGAGGATTTTGAAGATGGCGTTTGCTACAAAATTTTGGAATGGACTTCCAGAATTGGTGATGGATTCTTAGAAAATTTGAATGTATTTTAACTTATGAAATGGCTAGGGGCAAAATACAATTACAGAGCTTTACTATGTAGTCAGTTCTTCCAACTAGTAAGCCAACCAGGCAGTTCACAATACCAAAGTGGTAATATGAAGTTGGAGCCACAGACAGAATAACCTCTTCCAGAAGATATCAATGTACATGTTTGCTGTGTAATGTTTCACACTTCACACAAGGAAGAACTTCTCCCTTGCGTGTAACTGAAATCATATTATTATTTTAGGCTGAAATATTGGGGGCTAAGCTCCCCCATAGCCTCCCCCCCCGTGGCTGTGTGGGCTTGACTATATATATATATATATATATATATATATATATATATATATATATATATATATATATACATATACATATATATATATATATATATATATATATATATATATATATATATATATATATATATATATATATATATATATATATATATATGTGTGTGTGTGTGTGTATGTTTCTGCTTCTAGCAAGCCGGATCTTCAGCAGGAAAAGGAGAGCAAGTACTGAATATAACATATATGGCCAACGTTTCGGGCTCTGGATCCATCTTCTAGGCTAGATAGCATATTAAAGATTTATATAAGAACAATTGAGAACAATGATAATTAATGGCTTTAGGCTAAAAAGGTACTAGGATGTAAAACAACAACAAAAATCAAAATGCAATATAAAGGATAAAAATCTATATAGTAAATTAAAAAATAAATAAATTCAAACATAATAAAGAAGGTTACAATTGGAAGAAAAGGAAAACCTCAATAAATATACTAAAATTTGTTACCTGATTCGGAGAAATCTGTGAACTGAATGAAGGAAATTTATAAATTCTACTACCAGGAAAGATGTCATTTAGTATTAGTTGGTTCTCTGATCTATGTAGTTGGTTGGTTGAAAAACAACAAAAAATCTTAGCTAGTTGGTTATTTAAGTGGTAATTAATTAATGGTAACTAGTTAAAAAAATTAAAATGAAATTAATCAGGCAATATATATAATGGTGTAGAAGTAGAGTCCTTATTTAACTGAGGCTGATTATATTTAATTAAAAGGGACTCAATTATGAGAAGGTCAGATTTAGATTTTGATTAACATTATTTTATTTCTCTACCTCTCTCCTTGTCCCTTTCCTCTTCGTTTCCATTTACTTCTTATGTCTCTCCTAATCTCCCTCTTTAGACTAACGCTTTATCCGTAAATTGTTTTAACCCTTTTTGCTCTGTTCTTGACTCTTTCTTGCCTCTTGGTTTGACCTTGCTACCTGTTATAGTTAAATCTTAATGTCAATTTACCCATCCCTCTCCTACTTCCTCATTGGTGATTTCTTGTCTTAGAGGCGGATCTTTATCTTTTAATAGCTTATATATACCCTTATTATATTATTTTCTCGTGTAGTTATCCTTGAGAATGAACTGAATAAAGTTCGAAAGTACTTGGAAGTACCTTTTCATTTTTCCTCCGGGACATTGCATTCATATATATATATATACATAAGAGGGATGATGAGAAAGTTATGACAATGAGATCGTATTATTTGGTAGAACAGAGGTAAATCCAAACAGTAGTCTTATTCCTTTAACGTACTCCACCTCCTGTCTCTCTGCAGCGTTCCATCTTCCTTTGCCACTTTATGAAGCAGTCACGGTACTCAGGATCTGGTATACCTCGTAGCACTGAATTGACTGTTCGTGCCAGGTCTTGGATATGATTAAAATTCTTCCCAGCAATCGAGCCCTTGATCTTTAGAGACAACCAAAAATCACAGGGATCAAGTTCAGGTGAGTAGGGTGGGTTGGCAAGAAGTGTGATCTCCTGCTGCTCCAGGTATTGCTCAGTCAGGCGGCCTTCGCCTGATGTTCCAGTACTTGAGGAAGGACTTGGTAAGTATAGTCCTGTACTGTGATAGTAGACTGTTGAGGCACCACATCCACACACATTGGTCCTTGAGAATTGAAGAAGATGGCGAAAATGCGCTTCCTGCTGCAAAATCCTTCCTTCAGAATCTGAGATCGAGGCTTTTCATCACTCAACCACACCATGTTGGACTACTTTTCTCTGGTGGTGAATAAAAAAATCCACACTCATCTCCGATTGCAAATCAGAGAACCGTTAGGGACCATTTGTTTCTAATTCAGCCAGCCAGAGACGACATATCCGCACCCGTCCACTTCTCTGCTCTTCTGTTAGCAAATGGGGTATTCATCGAGCGCACTTCTTCCTCAGTCCTAAGTGTTCATGACCGATGTCATTTTATCTCCCATAACTGACTCCAAGCTCGAAAAAATAAGAATGGAAGAGTAACAGTTGGATCTTCGTCAATGATGGCCCGGACACGCACCGTTGTTGCTTCGGTCACGGGTGTGCGGGGGCGTCCAGACCGATGATTATCTTCCTTCTGAATTTTTTCGGCTAGAAAAATGAAAATCTAGCGGGAAACTGCTTCCAGTAATGGAGTAGACTCGGGGAAAAAACTTGCTATAATTCCTCTCTGATCTTCCTTGCTTTTTCCCCAAGTTTACATCAAGTGAACGTGTAGAACCTACAACCTTCTTTCGAGAAATCCATGTTTCCGTTTAGAGGGCGAAACCAACAATGACCAAGGACGCAATATATATATATAAATATATATATATATATATATATATATATATATATATATATATATATATATATATATATATATATATATATGCAGAGCTATTCCTTACTCTTCAAAGTTTGAATATAAATTAGAGAACAAGGGCCAAAGAAAACAAGCATTCTAGTTTCTTGATATACACCAACGTTTTGATGGTCACCCATCCTCATCATCAAGGTATTGTAAAATTGTAAATAATATAAAGATGGCTAATTATGGAAAATAAAACATTTATCTATTGTTTAACCAGATATTTTGAATCTTGTAAGTGCAAAAACTAATGATAAAGAGAAGTGCATTTAACGAGCAACGGAACGGATGTAATGAGGTCATTAAGAGATGGTTTAGCTTTTAAAATGTTTAATGATTTCAGGAATACCAGGGTCATGTATATTATCCGCATAGAAAAGTAATGAGAATTGGTTTATCTATAGCAGAGAATTACAAAATTTCAGCGTAGTGTCTTATTGTAGAATGGTTTGGTTTGGCCAGCGGAAGTCCTGTTCTGCATGACCTTCCAGCGTGCTGTTCAAGTCTTGAATGAAGAATTCGGTTCATTTAGCCGATGTACTTGACGTAGCACGAGGCACTACTACTGCTTGGACTGGTATTCCCATAGCTAAATCTGAAGCCTCTTTCATCAGGCAACATTCTGAGTATCACCATCATCCTCTTAATTCTGATTCATTTACCATATTATCTTCAGCCTGAACTTCTCTCGATTTGAAAAACTTAGAGTCACTATACATCATTAAAATAAATCCAAACCTAAATAATTACTCCTCCTAAATTAAACTATTCACTATATAACCAACCAACACTTCAATACATTAACTAGCCAACCGACCAACCTCACAAATCTCGTTAGTAGTTTTTATATCTTTAGTTAGTTGATTTTTCCACTCCCACGATAAAGGTTAGTCACTCTGTTTAATTCATTGACATTTGTTTTCGCGGTTTTTGTTGTTTTTTATAATTTAATATAATAGGTTATTTTATTGTTTACTCCAGTTACCTTTAATATTTGATATTCAAGTCAGTTTATGTTATAACTTCACTTCTTTCTATTATTTTTTAAAATTACACTGGATAGTATTAATTAATTCTATATATTTATATTTGTGTTTTTACTTTGATCTCAATAATTGTCATTTTTATTATTTTAACTTGTCTCCATCCGCTTTTTAAGCCATTATTTAATGCATTCTTTTAAGTGTTATTGTTAATATTCCTTTCCCTTCTCATTAGTCGACACAGTCGCTGAAGATGATCCTAGTGAAGGTCCGAAACGTCCTGCCAATAAATGATTAGTGTAATCACCTGTGTCAACAAATCAATTACCAGTGTATATATATATATATATATATATATATATATATATATATATATATATATATATATATGTGTGTGTGTAGCAATTTATTTACACGAACGTACATAAGAACTCATACACGATCTTTGCTCAGGCTCAAATCTTCCGAATCACCATTTTTGGTCAGACATCTTCTTCCCAAGTCATCAGCCTCGCTCGCGCGATAAGTAATTTAAGCATTTCTTTCAAACTGCTATATTTTTTTTATTTTAGCATCGAGCAGCTAAACGAAGAGCCTCATAAACATTTTCCCAAACTTTCTCCCGACTTGCTGTCAATCCTTTTCTCAGACAAATTCTTTTGGTAACAAATTCAGATAGTAACGAACATTCCCTTCAGACAAAGCTCCTACGGCAGAAACCCAATTGGTGATCAACACTCATCAGCCCCACTTTATCCTCACATAAATAATCGAGAATATAGAACATTATACACAGTCAGTTACATCACTAAAGGAATCCCAGGTTTCTTCCATTCATCTTCATATTTTGCTCCATCCACCAAAGAAGAACACTCAACTCAAGTAAAGTCCACCCATTGTCTTACTCAAGTAATCTTAGGGGTATAGAATGCGTATTACATGCCCATTCACATTTACTCCTTCCATCACAAAAAGATTTAAGGATTTAAATTCACGGACTCCACTCATTCATCTTATAAAACGTCAAGTGCGGAATAAATTTATTTTATTAAATTGTTAATAAATCCAAATGCGAATTTATTTGGTGAACACCTTCATAAGCGAACTTGAATCCCGAATTTGGATTCATAAGCAAGAAAAGAAATATGGATTTGTTCTTAAAAGAACTGGTGGCGCCTTGCCAAAAGATTTGGCAAAACACCTCTCTTCGTCGATATATATATATATATATATATATATATATATATATATATATATATATATATATACATATATAAACTAGTGTTAATGGGTCGGAGACCTTTTTGTATGCAGATTTTGTTAAAGACCATAGTATATTTCGCCTTTATTAATTTTATTTGGAACCCTTCTATTTTTCTTATTATCTTTTTTAGTTCACCTTCAGATAATCTTCAGAGTGTCTTTCCTCCTTTATTGATGAAGAATGGTGGAGTCAGAATGAAAAGAATAAGGTTATAGAAGTAAGAGGACGATAGTCGTATATAACATGAGAGGGGTGAGTTGTTTTATTTGTTTTTTTTCTTTTTTATAAAGGGTGGAGTGGGGTGGGAGTGTGAAATGTGTGTTTGTGTGATGATTATATGTAGTTTAATAACTGCCACGTTACTAACTGATCTCTTTCTTCTGGCGTTCTTCTATCTTCTGCTCTTCTAATTGCTTTTGGGTTTGTGTTGTACTAGTTGCTTCTAAGTTTGCGTTCGTTTTCACTTTTTACTTCCTATATCGTATTGGTGATTTTGTTTGGGGTACTCTGCGGTAACGTCCTTCTAATTCAAATTCAAATTCGGTTTTTAAACTGTATTTATTTACTTTATTTGTTTAGGGCGGGTTGTTTCAAATTCCTTTGTTTTATATAATTAACTCTTTGTTCTTTGATTTCAAGGTTCATGCCTTTTTGATAGGTTTTGCTTGGCTTGTTCGGCTTATTTGGTTATGTTATTATTGGGTCTTTCTCACGTCGCAGGCTGAGTAACAAGGAGTAACGAGGAAAGGAAGTACCCTAGAAGACCTTACGGTCCATTCAAAGAGGGTACCTTTGGACTAGCAATCGAGCGGGCACAAGGCTGCTCAATTGTTTTGCGTCCCTAAACGGCCACTTTTCAAGACCTTGTCTAGTCTTGACTTGAACTGGTCAACAGATTCACTGTTGACAACTTCCACTGGAAGTGCGTTCCACTTACCGCAGATACTGTAGGTAAAAAAGTTTCCACACAGATTGCGGTTGTAACGCTTCAGTTCAAGTTTGAAGCCGTGATTGCGCGTTCTGTTCTCACTCAGTGTGAAAATATCCCGGTAGTCAACATTGTCAAACCCTCGAAGTATTTTGAAGACCACGATGAGCTGACCACGCAGTCTACGGGTTTCCAGCGAGAACAAATCTAACTCCCTTAGTCTATCCTCATAACTTTTATGTCGGATAGAGGGAATCAGTTTGGTTGCCCTAGCTTGTACGCGTTCCAATCTCGCGATGTCCTTACGAAATGAAGGACTCCAAAATTGTACGGCATACTTCAGGTGCGGTCGGACAAGTGAGTTGTACAAGCACAGTACAATCTCCTGGTTCCGATTCCAAACTGGCTCTTTATGTAGCCTAGCATCCTTTGGGCCTTTTCTCTGCCTCAATGCACTGTTTCGAGAACTTGAGGTCGCTAGTGATTGTTACACCCAAGTCTTTCTCAGTGTCACTCGATTCAAGAGCAGTACCCTTAAGGATATAATGAGATTGGGGGTTTCAGTGGTCGATATGCATTACTTTGCATTTCCCGACGTTAAAAGGCATTTGCCGCGTGCCCGACCACTCCCCAATCTTCCTAAGATCTTCCTGCAGGCGGGCAGTATTTCCATCCTTTGCAACGTTCATACCAAGCTTGGTATCACGGCAAATTTGGAAATCTTGGCAACCATGTCATCGTCCATGTTGTTGACGTAGATGATGGATAGTAGTGGTCCCAGGACAGAACCTTGAGGCACCCCGGAGATGCCAAAACGATCGTCGAGCCAAAAAGAATGATAGTAGATTACAAAAAAAATATATACATCAAACTCTGAAGCAGAAACGATCGCATTATTTTTTTTTAGAATCCAAAGATAATTGGATTTTAAAGGCAAAAGGCAGACCTAGGGTTCCAAGCGATGCTTGCAGGCACTCTCTCTTTGACCTGGTTATACACCTATTTTTGGAGGTTAGGTTTAGGGACGCCATATTTATATTCGACCGCGAATTCGATAACTTAAGAGCAGCCTCACGAAATAGTTGTATAAAGCTGGAAGCTCAACTCTTTTATAATAAGAATTTTGATCTTTGGCAAGGATGGTATCGGACGAAAATATATATATATATATATATATATATATATATATATATATATATATATATATATATATATATATATATAACTCGAATTTATGTTGTAAATAAAGAGAAGCTTCGGCTTAAAATGTTGGCAACATACGAAAACTTTACTCTTTTTATTAAAATAACTCGGATATCATTGAACGAGACGCCATACATTATCGGACAAATAAATAAAAGGTCACTTCGTGTAAATAAAAAAAAAAGGAAGTTTACCTCTTAATAATAAATTGACGTCCGGGCGGCATCCGTTTTTGGAATAAAAATATATATATATACTTTTTTCGAGTTTTAATCAATATTAATCAATAATGATCCTTCCACAGGTTCACCTACGGAAACCTTGTTACGACTTTTACTTCCTCTAAATGACTAGGCTGGGGAATGTTCCTGTTTCAATTAGGCACAATGTAATAAATTTTTTTAAAAAAGGTACCTTAAAAACAGTTCAATTACCTCACTTAGCCACTCAATCGGAAGTAGCGATGGGCGGTGTGTACAAAGGGCAGGGACGTATTCAGCTCAAGCTTTACGACCTGCGTGTACAAGGAATTCCTCGTTTATGAGGAAAACTTACAATCCGCAATCCCAAGCGGGAAGGGGTTTGAAATGATTGCCACTTCATTTCGGAATTGGAAAGCACGCTGCACACTTCAATGTGGCGTGCGTGCAGCCCAGAACATCTAAGATAATCACAGACCTGTTATTGCTCTTTTTATTACGGCTGGACACCGCCAATACCGTCACTTGAATATGGTGTATTTCGTCAGACAGCCTCAGACTGGTTTTCCAGCAATATACGAGGCAAGTTACTATACCCCTTTTTAAAACGGAAAATTTATACCATGCCTTAGGAATCAATCTGACCACAAATAAGGAGGCAAGAATCTCGTTCGTTATCGGAATCAACCAAACAAATCACTCCACCAACTAAGAACGGCCATGCACCACCTTACACCAAATCAAGAAAGAGCTTTTAATCTGTCAATCCTTACGGGGTCCGGACCTGGTGAGTTTTCCCGTGTTGAGTCAAATTAAGCCGCAGGCTCCACTCCTGGTGGTGCCCTTCCGTCAATTCCTTTAAGTTTCAGCTTTGCAACTATACTTCCCCCGGGACTTAGAAACTTTGGTTTCCCGGGGGATCCCGCTTTGCTCTTTTAATGGTACAAAAACGGATTGCTAGTTGGCATAGTTTATGGTTAAAACTAGGGCGATATCTGATCGCCTTCGATCCTCTAACTTTAGATCATGATTAACAAAAACATTCTTGATAAATGCTTTCGCGATTGGTAGTCTTGCAACGGTCACAGAATTTCACCTCTCGCGCTGCAATACTAATGCCCCCGGCAGTTCTCTTTAATCATTACTTTGGTTCGATTAGGGAAAACCGACAAATATTCGTCCCAAAGTCTTATTTTATCGTGCTAGACGTTATTAGTAAAGCACTCGAATTTTTAGACCTGTTATAAACACTCCACTTTTATTAAAGTGAATAATGTAGGTTCCAAGGTGCACTCACTTAAGAGCATACCATGTACCAATCATTTAGAATACAGCTTATGTAAGCTAGTACTCGATTCTGTTTCTCACCACGTATCGTGGCGTATTGCCTTTCGATATAGCACTTTATGCTTAGAATGTAAGCCATTGCTTATCTAAAGCTTACGGAGTTAACGTAGTTGAAACTTTAAAGCCAACTACGAGAACTTTAACCGCAGCAATATTAGATTACGCTAATGGAGCTGGAATTACCGCGGCTGCTGGCACCAGGCTTGCCCTCAGGTAGTTTGTTGTAATAAGTTTTTACGAAAAACTCATTTCAATTGTAAGGCTCCGTTAAGAACCTCACATCAAGATTTTTCGTCACTAACTCACAGAGCTAGTATTAGGTTAAATTCCGCGCCTGCTGCCTTCCTTGGATGTGGTAGCCGTTTATCAGGCTCCCTCTCCGGAATCGAACCCAGATTCCCTGTCACCCGTTAAAGCCATTGTTAGCACATAGCTTACCATCTGGCTGATAGGGCAGACACTTGCATAAATTAGCGTTGGTACTTTGACCATTGCGCTTAGTAACTTATATCCAGAGTCACCATTAAAGGAATTACGGTTTATGGTTCTAATAATTGCTGTTCGCTACTCATCCGTTAGCCTACTGTTAGAGAAGATTTTACGGTCATGATTTATGTTCTCTATTTTTAGAGCTGTGTTGGTCTCCTGGTTATTTTCTTCTATTTTTTGCCAGATTCTTTCGGTCGTTTCTCGATAATTTTATTAATTGGATCAAGTCCGGCCATATTCATTATGTCACGTAGTCTTTTTCTTTCTTGGCGTCTTTTATTTTTTATTTAGTAGGCCGCCTTATTTTGTAGTTTTTGTAGTTTTTTCTTGTTTGTTTTTGTTATAGCGTGGATGGGCATCGGTAGATACACCAGCACTGATTCCATGAATGCTTTGTAGAGAGTCTTTATACTTCTTTGCTCCAGGTGCCTCAGGCTGTAAATTAGTCTGAGTGCCGATTTAGCTCTGGCAATTCTTTCATTAACGTGTGTGTGGTAGCCTCTCTTCCCCATCTGCAGGTGCCAGCACTTTTCCTTCAGTTGCGTATCTCTGTTCTGTATCATTGATGGTTATTCTGGCTTTTTTTTAAATCTCATTATCGGGATTATTTTAAATGTATTCATGTTGCTTTTTATCTTCCATTTCCTCTCGAACTCATTTATATTTTGAATTTCTGTTGACCTGACCTGCCATCTGAGATTTGTGGTTCGTGTGGAGATCACCTGGCTGATGTCGTCGGCGTATTGCACGTTCATGCAGTCTGGTGTCAGTGTATACGGCATATCTGCTCTGTACACTGAGTACAAAGTGGGGTTTAGGCACGCACCTTGCGGGACCCCAATTTCCAGCTGGAAGTTGGGTCCTTCGTGGTCTTCGATCTTGATGTACGCCTCCCTGTTTGTTACGTAGTCCACCAGGATTCTCTTCATCCGGATGCTGAGATCGAGTTGGAGGAGTTTGTATTTTAACCCCTCTACCCATACTTTAGCGAAGGCCTTCTCGACATCCCGGAGTACCACGTCCACATATCCTTTTTTTATTTGGCCTGTGAGATTTTTTACGTTATAATCGCGAGCGCCATAGTTGCATCCCTCTTCTTCCTGAAACCGTACTGGTGTTCGTTTTATTTCCCAGTTTCTTCTAGGTGTTCCACCAGTTTGGTGTTCAATATCTTTTCTAGTACCTTTTCCAGAAAGTTAAGCAGCAAAATTGGTCTGTAACTTGTTACCAATGTTGGCGGCTTTCCTGGTTTTGAAAGGAAAACCATCTTCGCTACTTTAAAAAATCGTAGGTAGGCACCGATGTTTAGGAATGCATTAAATAGTTCTTTGATGTTTATTAATATCTTCTCGGAGACTCTCTCATAATTTCGTTTTGTGAGCCCGGTATTTCCGGGTGACCTTTTTTGGAATGAGGCGATTGTATTTTTTATCTCTTCCAGGGTGATTAATGCTCCTATTTCCTCGTGCTCGTCTGTACTTTTATCGACTCTCCTTAGTGGTGTTATCCTTTCTCTAATCCTCCTTAGGCTTTCGTTAACTGTTTCCTCAGTTTCCCTGTCAAATCTCTCATTATCATCTTCTTCTATATTTTTCTCCAATGTTTTCTAAACTTCTCTTCTATTTCTGCATTGCTTCTCATGTATTCATTTTGCTCACTCTTTATTTTTGTTTTTTCTCTTGGTGGTTTTTCTTTAATTATTTTTATCAGTCTTCCGGCCTCGCTTGCGTTTTCTCTGGACTCTATTTTGTTTGTGAAATCTTTCCATTTTTCTTCTTGTTCATTTATCAAAAAGACCATTTCTCTTTACAGTCCTTTGACCCTCCTTATTCCTTTGTCTATTTGTTCCGTAAATACTCATTTCAGAGTATTTTTCTTTGATTCTCCTTGCTTTTCTCTTCATTTCGTCTGTCTACTTTGGGTGTGGGAGAGTTTTGTATTTCATTTTCGGTACATTTGCTTCGTCTGCCTTCTGTATATTTTCTATTAGGTTTCTGGTTATTTCTTCTAATTCTTCGATGCTTTTTCCGTCTATAATTATTTAGCATGGTCGTGTATGTTTCCCAATTTTCCTTTCAGTAGGCTTTTCGGGGCTTGATTGGCACTTTTATCGGGTTTAGATTTATAATCACCAAAACTCCTAAATGATCACTACAGGCTATGGGAATTGGCTCCATGTAAATATTATATGGGAAGTTTTAGGTCGCCATTATTATGTCTGGTTTGGTTGAGTTTCGACGGGCAATATATGTCGGAAAGTCCGGGCCTACTCATTTTAGTATCTTTCTGTCCATTAGTAGTTCCAAGTTCCGTCCCGCGTTGTTTATTGAGTTGTACCCTGATTCCGGAATCCTGGCTTTGAGGTCACCCAGAAGAACGGTTGGGTTGTTCTTTTGTAACAGCTCCATTATCGAGTGTATTGGTATGTACGGGCGGCGGGGTGGTTGGTAGGCAACCACTATCGTATTCGGGGTGTACTCCATTTCAATAGTTGCCGCTGTGTATGCTTCGTCAACTTCCTGTTCTTTCCTGTATTTTAACTTTCTTTTTAATGCGATGGTTGTGCCATCGTAACTCTCCCGGGTTGGATTTTTCTTTATAATTTTATAATTGAATAATTTCTTTGAGTCCGTGTTCGGAGATGGTGATGACGTCGGGGTCGATTTGTTTGAATATATTCCCATATTGTACAGCTTTTGATTTCCATCCGTCAGTGTTTAAATGAAGTACTTTCACTTTAGTTGCCTCGTTATTCATTGTCTAATTTATCTTGTTTCTTTTTAATTCTTTGTTTTGGGGTTTTTCCATTTGCCGTTTGATATTTTCTCGAAGGTATCCATCTTGATAGTTTTGAGGTCGTTGGGGAAGATCCTTATTTTGTTTTCTTCTATTAGTTTTTGGATAGTCCTTTCATCATGGTCTGTGATATAATTCCATCTGCAGGTACCTCTTTCGATACCTTTATTTCTATCTTTCATTTTGGTACCTTTGGGTAAGGGATAGGCCTCGTTTACGAAGACCTTAAGTTTAAAGTCTTTTGTTTCGTAGCGGCAGCCTTCCTCATTCTCCGTTTCGCTTTCCGTGTCAGTTTGTGCGTCTGATTCAGTTTGGTTCTTTTTATTTTGGGTGTTTTTTGTTTTCTTATGTCTCTTTCTTTCCTTATTTTTGTTCCGTTTCTTTTTCCTCCTTATTGGGTTCGTCGGTTTCAATTGTTTCTTTGTTTTCTTCCATCTTTGCTCCTTTGTCCAGCATATCTTTTATTTGAAGAGTTTTTTCCCTCCGTTACTCCGTATACGAGAGCCGGGGGGGAAGACATCTTCCTTACTCCGTTCTTCTCTAAGAGAAGATTGAGCGTGTCTGAGAAGGTTCCGGGTTGGGCAATATTTTGTATGTGAGCGAATATAATACATGCTAGAATGTCCAGCCTGTTTCTTCATTAACATTGGTATTAATTTTAGGCTCTTGTGTTTCCTTAAATTCTTTTACTGTAGCTGGCATATGTCTGATTAAGTTAAAAATCTTATTATAAAAACAACATCTGCCAAAACTCCTGATCTGGAAATCTACGAACATAATTTACGAGTTTACCTGTCCGAATGAAGACTGCAAGCTTTAAAATAACTCAAAATATGTTGGTATAACTACCACCATATGTACTTTCGAGGCGTTTGACAATGCACCCAACATGTAGCCCCGCAAATCATATAGAGACTGTACATAACATCAGCTTAACCAGGAATATATTGGTTAATAACACAGGATCAAAAGAAAGGAGGGAAATAAAGCCAGACTAAACACCTTAGAAGCCATCTTAATTAACGAAAAACGGACATCTATCAACATCCAGGCTACGAACTGGAATCGAAAATTAAAGTTGTTTTAAAATTCCGCTCACACCGGAGTGGCCCGTAACCTTGACATGACGTTCAAGCGAGGAGGAAAAAAAATATCACCTAAAATTCGTTTTCTTTTAATTCCCATTTTCATTCCGACTCCACCATTCTTCACTGAGAAAGGAGTAAAGACACTCCGAAGATGATCGCATAGATCAAAAGCTCAGCAATTAAAGTCAAGTTTGGTCTTTACCAAGCACATTCCATTTAAAAAAAAAACAGATGAACGTAGGAGAAGTTGTTTACCATCTACAATATAAGCTAAAAAAGATAATAAAAAAATGGAAAGTTTCAAAAGAAAATTAATAAAGGCAAAATACACTATATATATATATATATATATATATATATATATATATATATATATATATATATATATATATATATATATATAGTGATCCATGTACACAACATTTATGCATGCTCATGAACTCGTTCTTTGCCGCAGTCACATGTCTCAGCTAGCAAAAATCTAATCCCATTTTGTTCATTCATCTCCTCCTCTTTAAACGGAATTTATTGGCCCTTAAATTCTAACACCAATAATTCTACTTTTCAATTCCCGTATCTTTTTCCCCTCGAGTCTGTGTCAGGTTATTTTGATGCACGATCACGGCTCTCCCCCCTCTCTCTCTCTCTCTCTCTCTCTCTCTCTCTCTCTCTCTCTCTCTCTCTCTTCTCTCACATATAAACAATAGAAATTATGCTCATGTCATCAGATCAGCATCACTAAGGCGTTGATCACATCAATTTTCTCCACTGAAAAGGGGATCTAGGCTCACCAACTTCAGCCTTTCATCTTATAAAAACTTCAACTTCAAAATAAAGTTATATTTTAATCAAGTTGCTTATAAAAATCCGAATACAAACTATTTGGTCGGGACATCTTCAAGAAAGAACCGACCCCTCTCGCTACAAGTGGTGACCCAGGAGTGACTTAAAAAAATCATTATTATCCACCGGATTGACTTCAAGAAACTCACGTGACGTCGAAGGGCAAGCAAGCACGCAACTGAGGCCAGTAAGACACCTTCGAAAATGGACAACGCCCATAATTCCACTCCGATAAGCACAATTTCTGCCATCTCCTTACCAGAGTTCTAAAGCTCTTCCCCACAATCCTGGTTTACCCAAATTGAGTTATTATTCAATTTTGAGCGCATTACCAGTGACGCCCACAAGCTAAAATAACTTATAAGGGCATTTCACCTTCTTAAAGAACCCTGCTACCCTCCGTTACCTTTTCCTCCGGGACGCTTTCCTGAATAAATATACCCCGACCACTGCTCAAAAAATTTAGATGTTAGCCCGCACATCCGAACTCTCCCATCTTGAACCCGATGACCTATTGCGGAGATTACGTGACACTCTACGAAACAATGTGAGTCATGAATTTATTCCGGAATCCTTTGTCTAACAACTTCCACCCCACATTCAGGAGGCCGTCGAGATTCTGGCCCCTGATACCTCTTTTGACCAACTTGCGACCGCAGCCACTCTTGACCCCAATCGAAGTTTGCAAGCACGAGTAACGGCCATTGCCAATGCTTCCCCCTTCCCAGACTTCCAGTCAGAAATGGAAGCAGCGCTGACCCCTATAAAAGAGGAATTGGTAAACCTCTCCTGCCGAATAGCATCCTTAGAACACTTTAGGGACCCTTCAAGAGGACGATCACCATCGCGATGGCACAGCTCTCCTCCTACCCGCCCTCATACCGACTCCAATTACTCTTGCAACTCTCCTACACTTGAAAACGGTATTTGTTGGTATCACAGGAATTTCGGCCAGATGGCACGTTGCTGTAATCCTGGGTGCCAACAGGCGAGTGCTATGCCAGATTTCCCCAGGCAGCAGTGATGGATGACGTTGCGTCATTGTGTGCTCCCCACCTTTGTTTATACGTCATTGATACCACAACGGGTAAAAGGGTTTTAGTTGATACTGGTTCTATAATTAGCATTCTACCCTCTACTCTAGTGAAAAAAAAACATTAAGACGAAGAATCGCAAATTCCCCTCACCACAGCTTCTGGCACCCCAATTCGTACTTTGAGCACTCAAACTTTATACCTCTCTCTAGGACTTAGGAACAATTTTGTGTTGAATTTTTTTATTTGTGATATGCAATGTTCTATACTAGGTGCCGACTTACTGGCACACTATAACGTTTTAGTTAATTTAAGTAAATCGTGTTTAATTGATGGTACCACGAATTTATCCGTTTAAACCATAAAGAAAAGTTTAATTCTTCCCACCCTTTCATTTATTTACAATGGCTCCCCGATAGAGCAATTACCAAACAAATATAGTGTTATTTATAAACTTAGTAAGAAAGTATAATTAGACCAAGCAAATCACCCTATTCTTTTCCAATTCATCTTGTTAAAAAGTGGCATGACAGCTACTGCATTATTTGTGAGTATAGGCGACTTAATTTTGTGACTGTTAGAGACAAATGTCCCTTAGGTTACCTTAGAGAGTTGATGACAAAACTCCAAAACTGTATTAAATTCTCTAAAATTGACATTAAGGATGAATTGTTTCAAATCCCTGTAGACCCCAGGGAATGTCAATTTCATCACAAATATTTCAAAGGTATATCAATCATGTTTTGCATTCGTTTTCTCATTAGACCATTTGCTCATTGCCAGTAAAGACGAAACTCAACATTTGCAACATCTCGAACAGCTCTTTTCAACATTATAATCACACGGATTAAAGATAAACTTTGTAAAGTGTATCTTTTCGGTAGACGCGTTCGACTTTCTTGGCTATCGAGTTGATTTACAAAGTATATCTCTACAACAGGATAAAATCACTGCTATTAAAGATTATCCTCTTCCCAAAACGCTACACGAGTTTCAGAGATTCGTGGGTTTGGTGAATTTCTTACAGATTCATTTGACAAGCAGCCATAACCTAGATTCCACTCACGGAATTATTGAAAGGTGCAAATAAACGCTGCCTCAATTGAGTTTTAAAATGGGACAGCCAAGCACAAGATGAATTTGATGCCATAAAACTGGATATCATCAAAGCCACCCTCTTGGCACATCTAAGGCTAAACTGCCCATTACGTCTCATTACTGATGCCTCTAATTTTGGCCTCGGTGCCGTCTTTCAACAGTATTATGGAAATAAGTGGGAGGTTCTGGGCTTCTTTAGCAAATCTCTTCGTGGCTCAGAATTAAAACATAGTACATTCATACAGGAATTGACCGCAATTCATGTTGCAATCAAGCACTTTCAACATTTACTTGAAGGGACAAGTTTCTTTGTGCTCACAGATTGTAAGGCCATAATTGGTGCCGCTTAATCCCTCAGCACACGACTCTCCTAAAAAAAACGTTCATTTGAATTCATTTCACAATACACAAATGACATTCGTCATATTGCAGGGAAGGATAAACCTAGTGATGCCCTCTCTAGAGCCCCCATCACCGATTGCAACATGCAATCTGCTACACATATACAAACATTGGCATATCAAAATAGCACTCTAGATCCTTTATGCCATGCAATACATTCATCTGTTCTTTCCTCTTTTATTATGATTATACAGATCTTGCAAAATCCCAATCAACAGATCTGCAACTTCCTGAACTGCAAGACGATGATAGTATCTCCCTTAAATTTTACAAAGTAGCACTCCAATCCTCTTATCACTCTCTCATTTTCAATTTATCAAAAGGTTTTGTACGGCCTTATCTCACTTCCGAATTTCGCAAACTAATCTTTGATTTTCATCATAATCTTGGCCATTTAGGTACTAGAGCCACTCTTAAATCTATCTTAGACCGATTTGTCTGGACAGTAATGAGACAAGATATTCGATTTTGGTTCGTAATTGCCTTTTATGTCAGAAAGCCAAAGTGCAAGAAAACATAAAGCCACTTTACACACAATTTACTGCACCACAGTCTAGATTTCACACCATTCATGTGGATTTAGTCAGTGGTTTTCGTGCAACTCAAGAAGGCTACAAATATCTTTTCACAGTTATATGCCGTTTTCCAAAATGGATTGAGGCATATCTATTAAAGGACATGACGTCAGAGTCTGTAGTTGACGCCTTCTTCACTCGTTACATCTCAAGATTTGGTGCCCCGGTTAAAATAATCTCTGATAATGGCCTTCAATACCATTCAGGATTATTTCAGGAATTACTAAAGCTAACTGCCACAGAACACAGTTTTACATTGCAGATAAACGCCTATGGCAACTCTCTGTTAGAAAGATACCATCACACCCTAAAAAGATCCCTGGTAGCCAAAGGAGATCCTAGTGATTGGCTAAAAAAATTACCTGAAACTCTGCTCGCTATGCGCAACAATCCCTGTCAGGAGACAGGATATTCTCCCGCACAATTTATTTTTGGCACTCTCTTACGACTCCCAGGTGACCTTTTTGTCACCAGAAACACAGATGCCTTACAATACAAATCAATACAACAACATAAAAAAACATCAACTCACTTGTCCCAATAATTTCCAGGTCTATTTTGAAACAAGTTGCTTTTATTCCCAAGGAGCTTCATACTTGCACTTACGTTTTCCTAAAGGACAGACAGTTTCGCCCCAGTTTAGGGACACCATACAAAGGCCCATATAAAATCCTAGAAAGACATCAACTTTTATATACTCACCAAGGACCCAATGGCCCCTTGAAGGCACACACTCGCAATATCAAACCAGCACATTTTGATTTCCCCCACAAATTATACTGCAAATGTTATCCCTAGTTCTTTAATACCAGCCATTGAAACCCAACCCCACAGACGTCTAACACGCTCCCTTACAAGGAATCTAAGAAACAACACTATC
The DNA here is from genome assembly GCA_963969495.1 of Ceratothoa steindachneri. Classification (NCBI taxonomy): domain Eukaryota; kingdom Metazoa; phylum Arthropoda; class Malacostraca; order Isopoda; family Cymothoidae; genus Ceratothoa; species Ceratothoa steindachneri. The sequence continues at coordinate 161,313,634 of OZ018330.1, read as the reverse complement.
CGCCTCATACCACCACACACACATTAAAATCTACACTCTGAGCAACCTGACTTCCTTTCACTATTTTCAATGTATTTATAAAACGTTTTAACTAATCCACGTACTTTTTAAATTATATGATGATTTGATGGGCACCATGATTAAATGCAACTAAAAACTATTGTTAGATTTTTTTTTTTTACTCACTCATTGTTTCTTTACAAGACAGAAATTCCCCTGAAAAAATTCATTTTTATCCTTCAATTTTTCACACTGAGTTGGTGCGCGCAGCTGGACAAAAAATTACCTTTTGAACACCGAAATTCAAAATGTATTATTTGTATATTTAAATGTTATCATGTAAATAGTTTCTTAATATTATTACACACTTTGTACAAATTTGAACTAATCATTCTGTATAAATATTTTTAATTATTATTTTTACTTTAATAATATTTGATGTATCGAATTAACATTCAGTTAACAAGAACTAATGTCATTTGTACTCGTATATCATTTTTAACCAGCGAATTATTCTACATATTACCTTATACTTTTATTATTCTATTTCGCATGGTATTAATGGTGATTAATTCCGATTGAATTATATCATTGTTTTGATTTAAATGCTCTTAATTATTGCTATTTTCATCTTATTTCATAATTTCTATATTTTGAATGTATCACACAAATGTAACTACATTTGCTAATTCAGAATGTCTGAGTGTTCTTGGTAGTGATGCATGTACACAAAAGTTGTGCACACTCATGAACTCGTTCTTTGCCGCAGTCAGATGCCCCAGCTAGCGAACATCCGAGCCCTCTTTGTTCGTTCATCTCCTCTTCAACAAGGATTTATTGGCCCTTGACTTCTAACACCAATTATTCTACTTTCAATTCCCGTATATTTTTTCCTCTAGTCTGTGTCAGGTTCTTTTGATACACGATCTCTGCTCTCCTCTCTCACCATCTCTCTCTCTCTCTATCTCTCTCTCTCTTAACTACACATATAAACAAGAGACATTATACTCATGGCACCAGATCAGCATTACTAAGGCGTTCGATCGCATCACTTCCCTCCACTCAGAAGTGGATCTAGGCACACCAACTTCAGCCTTTCATCTTATACAAACTTCAACTTTAGGAAATAAAGTTATATTTTCCCCAAGTTGTTTAGCAAAATCCAAATACTAACTTATTTGGTCGAACATCGTAAAAAAAAACACAACCCATCTTGCTAAATATATATATATATATATATTTATTTAGCGAGATGGGTTGTGTTTTTTTTTTACGATGTTCGACCAAATAAGTTCCTATTTGGATTTTGCTAAACAACTTGATGAAAATATAACTTTATTTCTAAAGTTGAAGTCTGTATAAGATGAAAGGCTGAAGTTGGTGTGTCTAGATCCACTTCTGAGTGTAGGGTAGTGATGCGATCGAGCGCCTTAGTAATATATATATATATATATATATATATATATATATATATATATATATATATATATATATATATATATATATATGTGTGTGTGTGTGTAATTAGGTAAAAAGCCATGTTGCATGCATGTACTATTGAAGTCCACAGTTGTGGCAGTATTATTAATTTTAACTTGTATTTTCTTAATATTTCTTACAAGTTTTTTTAACGGGGTCTTCGAGGCGAGAATGTCATTCGCGGATGTTTTTCATCGTCACGAAAACCCCGTTAAAAAACTTGTAAGCAATATTAAGAAAATACTAGTTAAAATTAATAACGCTGTCACAGCTGTAGACTTCATTAGTAGTTGCATACAACATGGCCTTTTATCTAATTATATATATATATATATATATATATATATATATATATATATATATATATATAGAGAGAGAGAGAGAGAGAGAGAGAGAGAGAGAGAGAGAGAGAGAGAGTGTGTAGTGATCAAGTGATCAAATTATTATGGATTTCTTGAAAATTCGTAATTTTTCTGGTAAAAGGCAACTTAAAGTTATTTAATGACTCAATAATGAGGTTCTTTTATCATATTAGTGTGAAATAACTATTATACAGGTTTGAAGACCCAATATTATAGTGTTTTGCTTCATCTTTTGGCAAACTTGTTGAAATAATAGAAGGCAATACCGATTCAGTTTTTCCCGCTGTGATTAGGGTGTGCTGTTAATAACTCAGTAATTCAACTGGTGTATATTTTGCTCACTTGGGGATAATAGTAACCGTTTATTGATGCAGTGTAATAGATAAAAAGAAAGTTAACAGCTATGGGTAAAGTCAGTGACATGAGTCCTCGAAAGATTAGACAGATCAAAGCTTTTATAAAGTGACAGAATCAAGTGATTATACATAACTTTATCACTGGAATGGCAGAGTGTGTTCAAGCCCTTAAAGCGGCTAAAGAAGGTTAAACCAAGTATTAATCAATGTAAGAACGGATATTTTTGCCATATATATCAAAATAAATTGATTACTTGTCAATAAAATTCATCTATATAACCTTTTCCCAGAAAAATTACGAATTTTGAAGAAATCCATAATAATTTGATCACTACTGAATATATATATATATATATATATATATATATATATATATATATATATATATATATATATATATATATATATATATATATATATAAGTTCGTTTGGGGAAAAAAGTCTCGAATAGCTTTCTTAGGCAGATCATTTTTGCGATGAGTTTCATTTTATTTTTGACAGTTTAATAATCTTCGTTTCTCATGACGTCATCAAAAAGCTGGGATTGTATGCGTAATCCTAAATGATGTCATACTTTGCTTAATGTTACCAGCCAAGGCACCACAACACTCCAAGGACCAAACTCTAAGAAACAAGATACAAATGCCATGTGTCGGGAAATAGTCTTTACTTATCTAATAGTTTTTTTTTGGGGGGGGAGGTCAAAAATAGCCCTAATTACTATATTTTTTAATTCGACCTAAGTATCCGCTGCTTTAATATTTTATACCAATTCTAATTTTGCTCTTAAGTATTGTCATTGGAACGGTAGGGCTGATACGAAGACAAATTAAGTAGTCAAATACATGTTTATGATGGTTTATTATTTTTCTTATGACCTAACCTAACCTATCGTAACTAAATCCTTTAAAATCATGGATTCAGTTTTGCAATCCTTATTAATGAAATACATTTGCACATTTGGCCTCACGCGTGAAAATTACAGGGCTGTTTGTTTATTGGGCTAATTCGCCAGGACCTAAAATTACTCGTATTATTGCATAAAGAGCACTGGGGCGAGCACTGTACACTTTATTTCCCTCTGCACCACTTTGTGATCGGCCAAAATTGAATTATCGTTTGTACTAATGCATCAATTATGCAAAATCAATTCCTCATCGATCATAAATGTCAACCATGGAATTTACAATCAAAATAATGGACCTTTTCGAGCAGGAAAAATACGCAGCCAAAGTGTGACGTCATAAAACACTCACAGGGGGGGGATGTTCAATTACCCCCTTATTTGCCTCATTCTACAACGATGACGGAAGTGTTTGTGTGGAAAGATTTTTAAGATTGGTGGCGCAGGATTAACAATTAAGCTGCATGAGGGTTGCGCGTCCTTCCAGCATCTTACACCTTAACCCATTTACTCGAGCTATGCCTCTACCACTCATTTTCACAAAAATTGTTTAAACTGGTCTCCCATTTTTTGGCAGTAAATTACCATTTTTTTATTAAATCCAAGACTTTGCACGCACCGACGACCGCCCGAAATATTCCCGACTTTTTATTATCTTATTCCGTCGCTTTAGAGATCGTAGGAATTAGGAAAAATGTCTGGAATTTGAACATTCCTGGCCTTATGTCGCTGAGGCATCGTAATTATACGAGGCAATAACACGAACCATTTAAATAAAATATATAAAAAGTAACTACCCTTCACTTAACACCCTAACATACAAAAGTAATCACCGTTTCCTCAAGCCCCTAACCTTCCGCCGGTCAAATGCTGTTTCCGCCATTGTGTTCGTGTTTCAAAACAAATAGCAAAAAAACCCCTCCACATGGATAAAAGGTCATTTGTTGAGCACCTTATCTATCCTAACCTATCCTTTATTTTTATTAGAGCTGTCTATGTATACTATTGGAAAACCAGAGAAATTCTCTGCGAATCGTATCCCCAACGCTGGAAAAAGGTGATGTTCTTAGGTTTAATTGTAAAATGGCGAGTATATTTTTGCGACAAGTTGCAAAAATTCCCGGCAGAATTATATCAATCTATACCCGTCTCTTTTGATAGTTAAAGGGTATGGGTGACCGCAGAGGACATTTTGAATCTTTGTGGAATATTCAAACACGAACTCTAAAACCCAAGTCGCTAACGAGGGACACAGTTTCACCGGTTCTTTCTAGTCTCGATGGCAACGAGAGACTAGTTTTATAACCTGTCCTAAGCACATGGGGTTGTTTTTCAGTCAAAACGAGTTGTCGCGATTGAAGAAACGCGAGTATTTCGTCCTTGTTTGCACAAAATCCATTCAAGTCGTCAAGCCCCCAATAATTCATGTTTATTAACCTAACTTACGTCGACTCAAATCTACGCCAACTGCGGAGATATTTTTTCTACGTTAATGTCCATATTTTCATCTGGCAAGAAAATGACCTAACATGAACGAGATTGAAATAATGTTAGTTGCTATGGAAATAATGCCGCTTTTCTCTACAAGAAAGCTAAGCGTTCGGGATTATTATGTACACTTCAATTTTTATGGTAAGTTGCTTATCTGGGCGCAATCCTTGTAATTGCGGCCCTTCTCTACAATTATTTTCGGTCATTTGTTCTAATTTAAACTCCATTGCTTCCGGAATACTTAAAATTAAACTATTCGTTTAAGTTTTTTTAATGACTAATTATTAGGATACTTAAAGGTCATAAAAAACAACAAAATAAATTGGTTAATGTTGGGTTTATGATCACCCTCGAATTTTTGGATAATTCATATCGCAATGCCCGATCTCAATCCCCTCGACTATATATATATATATATATATATATATATATATATATATATATATATATATATATATATATATATATATATATATATCAGAATAATTGTTAAATCCAATGAAAAATTCCAATTATGTAAATAAAACCACTGTGGAAGAGCGTAGTATTTATTATCTTGAGACCAGTTTCGGCATGGACTTTGTCATGCCAGCCTCAGTCGAACACTAAGAATACATGCTGTCACACCAAGCGTACAATATATATATATAGTTTACAGAGATCCAATTAGAGTTCCTAATCAGGGGGCGTGAATTTAAGTTCATTAAGGATATCTTTTAAGATTAGATCTTTGGCGTAGGGGCTGCATTTAAATTGCCCATCCGAAAGGTTAAAGTTGGAGATTTCATTTATAAGGGTGGATTCAATGACCTTTCTTTTAAGGAAGCCCTTACACGAGTAGATTAGTTTGGCCTGTAGGAAGTCTATCGGGTGATTAAAGTTATTACTGTGTGTGAAAAGACTAGAGGCTGTGTTTCCGTCTCTAATATCTCCTCTGTGTTCGTACATTCTCTTATCCAGATTTCTTCCTTTTTCACCTATGTAAAATAAAGGGCAGTTAATTTCTTCACAGAGGTTTAAATGGACTGCTGCTTCGTTTGTTCTTTCTATAGGTTTGGTGGTAGGCAATAATTTTTTTAATGGTCAAAGGGTATCTAAAAGTGGTGCGGTTAGGGGAAGGATATTATTTAAACCTTTCAGTAATGGATAAAATGGAAGGGAGAGGCAGTTTCTTTTAGTATCTAGGTTCCTTCTTTTAGGGCCATAGAAGTTTGACTTGGCCTATGATAAATATTCATTGATGATATGGAGGGGATATTTTAGTTCTATAAATGTACAGGTGATGCAAGTAATTTCATAGGACAAGAAACATGGGTCACAGATTCTAAAACCTCTCAAAAACATAGACATTACAATGGCTTTTTTAATTTTTATATCATGGCAAGAGTAAAAATGGATGTAAGAATTTGAATTAGTGGTTTTACGGTATACAGAGAAGGTAGGTCGGTCATTTACTCTTACAATTTTAACATCGAGGATAGGTAAACAATTATTATTTACCCATTCATATTTAAATTTTATGGTAGGGTGTAGGTTATTGAGTTTGTTTAAGAAATTGTCAAAAGATTCCAGTTGATTTAAAGGCCACATCGATATGACGTCATCAACATATCTGTACCATACAAAATTTAGGGATGGGGTCACAGGAGGGAGTAGAAACATTTCGAAATGTTTCCTAAAAAGATTGCACAGAATGGGTGACAAAGGATTCCCCATACTCAGCCCATGTTTTTGGCGGAAGAAACCCATATCACTATTAAAAACATTTTCTGTGACGCAAAGTTTAACTAGGTTAACAATTTTTGTTTGTGGTAATGGGAGGTTTAATCTCGGGTTCCTTAATACATTAGATAATACTTTAAGGGATTCATCAATGGGTACATTGGTAAAATGACTTTCTACATCAAAGCTCACTAAGCGACTGCCTTTGATGTCATTTTTTCTAAATTTCTCGATGAAATCTGATGAGTGAAATATATGTGATGAAGAGGTTAATTCAACGGCATTTGAGAGAATATTGGCCAGCCACTTAGAGAGGGAATTGCATGGGAACCAATGCATGATACAATTGGTCGAAGAGGTGTTCCAAGCTTGTGGGTTTTCAGCAACCCATATATACGGAGAAGGGATGGATTAATTGGTTTGAAACGTTGGAGGAGATCGGGATTTGATCATTTGAAAAGTTTTGTTAATATTTTGTTGAAAGATACCGTTTTGTTACTTAAAGGGTTTGGAGATACTTCTCGTAAGTGTTTGGATCATTAAATAAATCATTTAACTTAGGGGAATAAGAGCATTTATCTAAAATAACGATTTGATTGGTTTTATCGGATTTTGTGATTACAATATTTTTATTCAAATTTAGTGATTTGAGGGCGATCATTAGGCGTCTAGGTATTTCTAAAAATTTAACAGTATAACAATTGGACAAAAACATCAGCAACGAAGCCACTTAAGAATTCACTATCAGAATGATCACTTTCACAAAATTTATTTATAGATATAAGGTGACTAAGGGAGAATGAATTAATGTTTTTTAATCCAAAGGAGAGACCATACCGAGTATAGTATCTTGGTCGGGGAAGGGGTTATAAGATGAAAGGTTGAGTACATCCTTTCTTGGGTTGGAGGTCTTCTTCCAGGGGCTATTTTGGAATAACCATTCGAATTTGTTCCGTAAGCGTAGGTGAACTTTTTGTTGGACTCGAGTGAGGGTCAAGTGACAATGTCTTAGCATGTTATGTAGCTGAGTAGGATCTGTTGTTATATTGTGGTCACGAAGGTATTCACGTTGGGTTCTAAAATATATATATATATATATATATATATATATATATATATATATATATATATATATATATATATATATATATATATATATATATATATTGTACGCTTGGTGTGACTGCATGTATTCTTAGTGTTCGACTGAGGCTGGCATGACAAATTCCATGCCGAAACTTGTCTCGAGATAACAAATACTACGCTCCTCCACAGTGGTTTTATTTATATATCTATATTTATATATATATATATATATATATATATATATATATATATATATATATATATATTTATTATATATATATATATATATATATATATATATATATATATATATATATATATATATATATATATATATATATAATGTAGACAATGTTTTTTCCTAGGCAAAGTGAAAAAAATGCTTTGGGCTGCTTTTTTTGTTAGGCTATTGCAATCGTATCATATTGTATTATATATCATTATTAAGGTAATTTCGATAGGGGGGAGGGGGAATTCCTCCCGAATGCCCCCCTCCCCTGCAAATAAACAAAAACGTAAAATTCTAAATTCGAATTCCTAACATTAGATTCGAAGTCCAAAGGTGATTGCTAAATGTTGTTAGGCCTCTAGTTTTTCTACCGCGTTTCTTGATTTAAGACGATAATGGGAGAATAATGTCGCTCCCAATGAAATAATAAATCAAATACTAATCAGTTGAATGAGGATCAAAAGATGGGACTTAGTCAGACAGGAAAAATGTTGGTAAACACTGGGGAGTCCAATTAAATGGTCGGGAGGAGGATATCATGGGGCGAGGGAAAAAGGGGGATTATCCTCGAAAAGGGGTAAAAGGGTTTTACCTTGAGGGCTTGATTCTTGGTAAGCGGAGCGATTCTTATGATGCGAGTTAGCGGAGTTGTTCTCTTGACGGAGGGGTCGGAATTACCTGGTGCACGAGTAAGGTAATTTTCAGGATGGGTGAGACACTCTCGAATAGGGATGAGTAATCTCAGACGAGGGGGCGAGGTTTCCTTGACGGGAGAAGAAGTGGTTCGCGCAATTCAAATAAAAAAAACGTTATTTCACGAATTTGCCGATTGACTGTGTCCAAACTCACGACAATCTATCTAGCCGACGAGACCTAACTCCGAGGTTCGACTCGAGACGAGGGGCTGTATGTTCGCGAAAGGGCGTGCCGTACTCTCTGACGAGTAACGGTTGACCTTAGGTTAAATACCCTGCTGGCTTCCTCGCTAGAAAGCCTCCAGACATGGCAGTCTCTTGGGAGTAATCATTGGTGCCAGTCTCTTTAGGCCCAGACGAGGTAAGACGACCGAAGAACCTTCTTCTCGGGTCGACCCTGGCCTCCAGGCAGGGGAGGGTTGGGCAAATGCGTCTCAGCGGGGGATAGTCCGACTGATCAAACATAGGTGTTACTAGCCTCTTTGAAGTTTTCCCACGCCAGAATAGTTCTCTCTACTTGCGTTTAGAGATCTAGACTAAGCCCACGTGGTCTCTGCTTGAAGGGGGAGGGGGCTTAAGGTGGACCTTAGGGTTCGTTCCCTTACACTGCTCCCTTCAAGAAGATGACCTTTTCTTTTAGCGAAGGGGAGAGAAAAGGGAATCCCCCGAATTCTGGAAAGGGGTCGTGTTCGTAGGGTATCATGAGTAGGGACAGGGAATTCCTAATCTGCTTCGAACAGGTGTACACATGTATGACTATCGGACCAAACCGATACAAGTAATAAAATATATCATTACTTATAAAAAAAATTACTTACAAACACGGAGGATTACAACATACTCTTCCAAAAGAAAAATACATAAGCGTCAAATGGTATACATACATATAATGGGTAAATATATCAACAGATTCGAGGCTTATAACGCGAGTACGCAGACTCTGCGACAAAATTTTATGTGCAAAGTGAGAATAATATAGGAATAATTATGCCTACTTTAGCTGTGTGGGGAGTCCTCTACGGGGTTTCTAATGAGACTATCTGCTAGGACATTGGCACTTCCTTTAATATAGAGAATTCGAAATTGATATTCGTGGAGGAGCAAGCTCCATCTCATCAAACGTCCATTTTGACTTTTAGAGTTCTTTAGATAAGCTAGGGGGCGGTGATCAGTTTCTACAATAAATTCTTTTCCTATTAAATACATCCGAAATCTATGTACACTCCAAACAATCGCGAGAGCCTCACGTTCGATAAGCGAGTATTTCTTTTCTCGCGTCAGGAGCTTCCGGCTGGCGTAAGCAACAGTGTGATTTTCGCCGTCCTCTCCATATTGGAGAAGTACACACCCGATTCCATCATTACTGGCGCTGGTTCGAATACCAAAAAGCTTGTTTGGGTTTGGGAACCTTAAGATGGGGGAGGATGATAGCAGGTCTTTCAACTTATGAAAATGGACGGTAGCTTTGGGGTTCTAGGCAAGGGGATCAGGCGACTTCTTTTGAAACAGGGAGCAAAGAGGAGCAGCGAGTGAGGCAAAATTTGGGACGAATCGCCAGTAAAAAGACGTAGATCCTATGAAAGAGCGTAACTGCTTCTTCGTAGGCGGGAGGGGCATGCTGACTATGGCTCAATTTGATTCTCTCCGACTTTGAATCTTAGATATCTAATTGTGCCGTACGCAAAGTGGCACTTACTTGGGCCTACAGTGAGTCCCTGCTCGCGGAGCCTACCTTAGAGGAATTGGAGGGAGATCAGATATTGACCCCAGGTGTGGGTGGCAACGTAAATGTTGTCGAGGTAGAAGGAGACATTATGCAACCCGTCTAGTATTCGACGCATCATTCGGTTATAGTTCCTGCAAGCAGTGACCAGTCCGAATGGAAGGCGCCGAAATTGCATAAGTCCTTTCTTGGTGGGGAAAGCGGTATATTTCTATGCATTTTCCTTCAGGGGGATTTGGTAATAAGCCTTACATATGTCTATTTTCTAAATAAATTTGGCCTCTTCGAATAGGTGTAAACTTTGGTCTATCCGGGGAATAGATTCAGCTTCGAAAACGGTCACAGCGTTAAACTTCCGAAAATCTACACACACACGGAAAGACTGGTCAGGTTTTCGGACCATAACGATGGAGGAGCAGTAATGCAAATTAGAAGGTTCTATGATTCGCAAATTTAACAGATTTTCCACTTCGTCGTTGAAAGCCTGACGCAAACAGATTGGAAGAGGATAGGGTTTTGATCGAATGGGCTCTTGGGTGGTAAGTGTGATCGGTGCTCAAAGTGGATCGAGCAACCTGGTTTTTCCGAGATCACGTCGGGGAATTTATTTAACACGCCTAATAACTGTGTCTTCTGGGAGGATACCAGTCGGGGGTACACATCTAATACAGGGGCGGAATTTGGGGGGAGCTTAGTAAAAAGGGGATAGGATAGTTATTATCATGCTCAACACACACAGTTTGGACTACGTAAAGGGAGTCGTAGGGGTAAGAGTGACTATATTATTGATACAGGCACGGCGGTGGTATCGCTTTAACATGTTCACGTGGAACAGCTAATCTCCGGAGGGGGTTTTAATAATATAATCTACGGGGCCACGAGCTTCGAGGACGGGGGAGGGGCTGAGGACGGGGAAGTGGGGCTGAGGAGCTTGTTCCTCTCCTTGGGCAAAAGAAGGAGTACTTCATCGTCGGGCCTAAATCGTCAAAGTAGGTGCGATATTTTTCTAAATCTAGATATGCATTCTTGTAAGCTATGTTGTCACACTCTTCTAGATGATTGCCGAGGTCCAATAAATAGGAGTAGGATGATTTTATTTCTTCATCCAGGCGGGGGTCGCCAAATAGCTCGTTAAGGATGCTCATGGGGCCTCTTACATTTCGGCCATATATGAGATCAAATGGGGCAAGTCCTAGGGTACGATGAGGGATTTCACTGCAAGCAAAGAGGGCACCGGGCAGGTACCCATGTCATTCTCGGAGCTGAGCATGACACACCTTCTTTAATACGGCTTTTAAAGTACCGTTAAATTTTTCACAAATTACATTCGCTGAGTAAAATGGGATTGTAAATAGTTAATCTTGATGAGCTTGCCGACGTATTCTGTTAATTCTGAGGTGAATTGCCTACCTCTATCGGACAAGATCTCTTTAAGAATACCAATGTGGAAGAAAATAGAGATTAAGGCCTCTGCACAGGTAACGCTATCTATTTTCTTGAGGAGGACCGCTTCGGGGATTTGGTTCGCGAAATCTACTAGGGTTAATACGTAAGACTATCCTTCGCTGGACAGGGGGGAGGGGGGGGAGGGCTGGCCGATTAAATCAATGGCCACTCTGAAAAAGGGCTCCCACATTATTGGGGTCTTTTGGAGGAGGGGGGGGCAGGTCGTATACGCCAATTTGCCGCAGTCTTCTGGCAGATATCACAAGACTTGCAAAAGTCGGCAATTTCTTTTGCAGCGCTGGGCCAAAAGAAATATCTAAATATTGTTTGAGCCGTTTTATTATGGCTGAAGTGATCAGCCAACAGACCACCATGGGCGAGATTGGGGAATACACAAGGTATGAATAGCGGGGCTGATCCCATCCGAGCAGGCGCGGTAAAGTAGGCCTTGCTCAGTGAGGCAGGAGACCTCTCTTTGTCCACTGACAGAGCCTAGCTCGCAACTCCTCGCTTTTTCCCAAAGGGGCAGGAGAGTTACGCACTCCTTTTGGGCTTGCACAAAGGCTTCGTTACGGATGGCTGCGAATTCCGGATCAGAGGGGAGCTCTAGGGGAACGGAATTCTTCTGAGCCTGGGCCCGGTTAATGACTGGCTGGGTCACCCGATTAGGGATTATTTGGGGGCTCTGGCGTACCAACACAGCACAAAATTTGATCAAGGCAGCGACTACCTCAGCCCATCCAGTAAAATACTGGCATTCAAGATAGTATCGGACGACGGGGAATCGGTTCGCTCGCCCAAGGTAGTCGTGGACCACAGCAGGGCCTACTGGGAGAAGTAATTCCTAGGCTACTACTATACAAGTACAGCCAGTGTGCCTCATGAGGGTGGATACCTGGTGTCCATTTACAGATCCATATTCAAACTGTTATCTGTCAGGGGAACTCTTATTGAAATGGAAGTTCATCTGTTGTCCCGGGGGACTATTCGTTGAAGGGGTTGCGGGAGATTTGGGGATAGTAGACGGGAGAATTGGAGCAGCTTTGATTCGACATACGACGGTCCTTCTGGAGTACGTCGAAAAAGGGGGAGTCGAAATGAAGCGCTTGATATCTCTCGACTAAGCCGGTGGATGGTTCTTCGGTTTGTGGGGACCAGGAATCTTCACAAAAGTGGGAGCGTTTTTCGGGGGGAACCGGGAGTTATTATTCTTACTTTGGGGATGACGGAGGATGGGATTTCCTGGGGTCCTTCGGGTGGAGATTATGGCTGGCTGCGTACACATCTGCCTCTTCAATACATTCTTTGAAGGTAGTGCATCTCCTATCTTTCACGAATGCGCAGATTTCCGGTGGTAGCGCTACCATCAACTGCTCCCTACGAAAGAAATCTACGAGGGACTCATATTCACAGATAATCTGGGCGGAATCTAGCCAGAAATTAAAACTTAGTTGGAGAGTGAACCTAAACTGACGGAATGTCTGTCCGGAATTTTGATCGGTAGAATTCGGGGTGATAGAAGTTCTGATTTAAGGGTGGAGTAGTATATCGTTGCTTCAGCGGGAAAGGAAATAAGAATCACTCTGAGTTGCGTATTGATGAGTGGGAGCAACCTAGAGACACAATCTGCTTCGATATCCCAGTGGTTGACCTCGAATATCTTCTCGAATGTGTGAGGTATGCACAGAAGTCCTCACCACCTTTGAATACTGACAATTTGACGGAGGGGGACTGAGGGGCTTCGGTTCTAGAACTGACGGAAAGGGTTTCTATTTGGTTGCGATTAAGTTCGGGATCATGTTGCCGAATCCTTTTTCTTTCTTTCGTTTCTCGCTCTCTGCTCCTTTCTTCCATTTTTTGCTGTCTTTTCCATTATTCCATTTCTCTCTTCCTATCTTCCAATTCTTGCTCTCTTTTCCTTTCTTCTATTTCACTCTTCCTATTTTCCAATTATCTCTCTCTTTTTTCTACTCTTTCGTTTCTTTCTTCTTCTTGGATATAGACATTAAATCCTTGCCGGACAGTCTTAAATCTTCTCCTTGACTCTAGAAGAGTTCAAAGGAAGACATCTTTTACATGAAAGCTCGTTTTAGCCGCTTGAAGCGAAAAGAACCTGCAGTTACGGTCGTGGGGCTCTTTCGAAAGCAAAATTAAAAATAAAATTACCTAACGATATCCTATCCTTTACTGCACATAAATGTTTATTAATCTCTATATGCACATACGGGATTCAAGATTTGTAATCCTGCTCTGGATTTATCTGATTTCAGGAGATGCTCGTCTCCGAAACGGATACCAAATTCAGGTCACAAAGACACACACACAATTACAATAACAAAAAAAGTCGTTCCACTATCTTAAAATAAATTGAATGTACCTAACACTCAGAAAGTAAACAATGACTGGGGGAGGGGGAAGGGGATTTTAAAAGACACAATTTCTTTGAAAGTTCTTTAAAAAAACCTTTACCTAACACCATATTTTTAATATATATATATATATATATATATATATATATATATATATATATATATCATGTAATTTGTGAGCGGATACCTTCAATGCAAGGAGTGCAGTCTACTTACGTTGCATATGGCCAGATGGATAGACCAGCTGCACAGGGCTAATAAGAAATGACTGCGAGATGAGATTAATGGTTGGCCAAAGTGAAGATTTGAATACCATGTTTCATTCAAGGTTTTTGAAAGATTAAAAACAAAATAAACTTTAATTACACTAATAATGCTAATTATGGAAATGTCTACAAAGGCAAAGTAATGGGAGAATAATGTCGCTCCCTATGACATAATAAATCAAATACTAATCAGTTTAAAGGGGCATCAAAATATGGGACTTGGTCAGATAGGAAAAATGTTGGTAAACACTGAGGAGTCCAAGTAAAGGGTCGGGAGGATGATATTATGTGACGAGGACAAAAGGGGGGATTATCCTCGAAAAGGGGTAAAGGATTTTTCCTTGACGGCTTGACTCTTGGTGAGAAGAACGATTCTTACGAGGCGAGCTAGTCTTGCGGCTCGAGGGGCGTTGTACTCTTGACGGAGGGATTAGAATTACCTGGGACACGAGTATGGTAATTTTCAGGCTGGGTGAGACACTTTCGAATTGGGATGAGTAATCTCAGACGAGGGAGGCGAGGTTTTCTTGACGGGAGAAGAAGTGGTTCACGTAATTCTCCAAAGAAAAAGTCATTTTACGAATTTGCCGATTGACTGTGTCCAAACTCACGACAATCTGTCTAGCCGATGAGACCTAACTCCGAGGTTTGAATCGAGACGAGGGGCTGTATCTTAACGAAATGGTGGGCGGTACTCTCTGACGAGTAACGGTTGACCTTAGGTTAAATACCCTGCTGGCTTCCTCGCTAGAAAGCTTCCGAGCATGGCAGTCTCTTTATGCCCAGACGAGATAAGACGACCAAGGAAGCTTTTTATTAGGTCGACTCTGGCCTCCAGGCAGAGGAGGGTCGGGAAAATACATCTCAGCGTGGGATAGTCCGACTGATCAAACACAGGTGTTACCAGCCACTTTGAAATTTTCCCACGCAAGAATAGTTCTCTCTCCTTGCGTTTAAAGATCTAGCTTAGGCCCACTTGGTCTCTGCTTCAAGATGGAGCTCAAGGTGAACTTTAGGGTTCGTTTACTCACATGAACATATGTAGCCGCTCTCATGTATGGCAACTCTGACACGTTGGAAGTGATGGTAACAAAGTTATATTAAAAATAGGTCATGTCGGAATCAAGTAGGAAATCTTCCATTTTTAATATTTTGATTAAATACCTGATTTATAGTTTCTGGTAGAACATAATAATTGATCTGTGAAATTGCTTGAATCATTTAAATTGGAATAAGTGTTTGGTTATTATTTGTTCTTGGCAAAGGGGCACTTTGAGGGGTGGATCTTCCTTTGAGAGGTATATGAAAAGTTTACTCTACTTAAAATCTCTTCTTATCGGCGAGAAGACCGATGGAGGAATTTATATGGCAAGTTCTTTGGGCCAGTTGTTGAATTTATATTCTCACTATTTTACCAATAGGTATTTACCGGGTATGTCAAAAGTCATGTTACACTCGTTACAACGCTCTCAACAGAGGACACGACGATAGTTTTTTTTATGCTGACACGTTTTTTTTATAATTTGAACATATAAATATGTGTTTATATTGTAATATTTATTCATTCGGCGAGCACGCACTTCAGGTGAGACTTAAAGGGCGCGCACATGTTGAGGACGAAGTCCTTCCTCATGCTGGTCCAGACGCGGTTGACGCAGGACTTCACCTCGCTGACATTACTATAGCGGATCTTGAGGGCCTTGCCCGCGACATGCGCCCACCCCCTCTAGTCGAGGGATTGAGATCGAGCGACTGCAGCGGACAAAATTCATTCGTGCAGAAGTTCATGTTCCACCCCAACTACTCTTGCACGGTATTTATTGGCCGTGTGGACCGGTCAACGTCCTGCTGAAAGACTTAGTCCGCCTTCTTCGTGATCTTTCTGATTCAGAGGGGGACTTTTGAAGCCAAGATGTCCCTGTAATTGCCGCGGTGAGCCTGTAAACAGTCGCGAAACACACCGGTGGTATCTTCTTACCATTGGAAGCTACGACGCCGTGCATTATCAGAGAAGCTGTGCTTGGTTGTGGCCATATATTAGCCTCGAAAACGTCCTGGCCGAAGCTTATCACGTGACCATTCTGCTTGTTGATGACCAGATCGACCGTGAAGGTTTTTTCATCATAAAAAAAATGAGAATTCGATTGCCATGACCCTTCAAGTCATTGAGAAGACCACCTCAGCGTTCCCAACGTCTGTGTTGCATGCACTTAGTGAGAAGAGGCCTTTCCACGCACCTCAAACTATTACTGCCCTTCCCTTTGATGACACTGGATCAAAGATTTTCTTCTTTTTCCCGAGCGAAGTCAGTTTGAGCTTCGGAACACTTTCGAAGGCTTTTCCCACAGCCAAACTGTTGACAACGTGAGGTTTGCCACAACGAGGTCGATCTTTGAAGTCTTGAGCCTCTCCGCAACTATGCGGATGGTCATCCGGCTGATGTTGAGCCGTTTTGGGATGTCAGACTTGTTGCGGCCCGCGCTCATGAGAGCAGAGATCTCGATTCTTTTTACTTCGATCTCGATACAGCAACGCACAATGGAAAAGGCGTTTTAATAACATGTACTTAAAAAGTAGAACTCTAAGTTTGTTCAAAAGAACTTTTCTATCACATACATAAATCTCTAGAAAGATAAAAAAAAACGAGTGTAGCAGAACTTTTGCAGAACCGGGCAATTTCCACCGATCAAAGATTTCAATTCTTAATTTCTGTAAGCATATTTGGCTATGCATCCCACTAACTCATTGCCTGGTATTCCTCTTTGCCCAGGTACTTAAATAAAATGTAGCGAGTATAGCGGATTTTGAGCTATTCAAAGTACGATTCATTTCACTAGGAAATTATTTGGAGAATTTCGAAGTGGCCTTTGAGCCGATGCAAGGAATATTCTCTTTTTTGCCACCTTAAATGTTTTCCTTAATCCTTCCATAATGTTAAATAGTTCACTGGTAAAAACTAATACAATGAATAGCAATTTATATTAAAATTCAAATTTATCATACAATATATCAGCCTTTTCTTTTTATTTTAACCATCGGTGTAAATGAGAACAGCAGGGAAGAGTGAGTTAATTATATCAGCCAAACTGACAAAACACCGTCAAGATTCAGATTCGACTTTAAACCGTGTCAGATCTAAATGAATTGAACCGTTGACTGTGGGAATTACATATGTATTCTAACCATCATGACAAAAAACCTCCAGTTGTTTAAAAGGTGATACTAAGTCTTGAAGACGTATTTTCACTCTTCCTATAAATGGAAGTGTATGTGGTCTTGATGCAATAAACATAGTTACAGTAACTAATACCCATTAGGTGAAGACGATAATATTTTTTCCAAGTACTAGTAATCTTTGAGTAATATTCTGACCCTATAACTCTCTTAGATCTCTTAATTTTTTTTTCTTTAGGAAAGAAACATTCTAAATTTAATATCTAAGATCATACTACCCCTATTATATATGGAATATTTGTAATCAATAGCCTTATTGTCTCATTTTCAGTTTGCACATTTTATTAAATCATCTCCTCAGTCATTTAAAGTGTTCAATACAGTACAAGTGACACATCATCATTCCTATAAATTGGGAACAATTGCCAAAACAGACATTTAAAACAACTATAACTAATGTAATAAAAAAATGAATCTGTCAGGTAATATTTTGCTACTAAAAGTTCAAAACTTAGTACAAGGATCTTGGCTTTTTTTCTTTTCCTCGAGGAGGAAGTTCACCAATGGCCTCTTGTGGAGAGCATCCATCTAGTTTGAGAGAATAAATTTGCCCCTAAACATTGTCGAAACCTTCGGCTCTACTTACACCCACTCCAATTGATTTCGTCCTCGGTGTAACTATAGTTTTTGGTCATCAGGGGAGAAGGACCTGATTAGCATTGTTTGTTTCTATCTAAACTTATCCAACTCAACAATAAGTTAAACCTTTAACTTTACCACAAATAATATTGATAATTATTTTTCCTGAGGGCTATGACATTGTGTTGGAGAGAGAGAGATAAGTTTAACGGTTTTCCTTCACTAAAGCCAGAGGCATATGGAGATATTATGTCAAGATTACCTGAATTAAACGAATGGTGCTGAGACAAAGGGGGCTAATTGGTTTTGTCCCTAGTAGAATGAAGCGGTTGTTCGACTAGAGGGTAACTTGTTTTCTTTGAGTGTGAGAACCTGGAATCAAATTTCATAAGAAGAGTCGAGTCATGGAGGTTTAATTTTTAAACTTTTGGAGTGAATATTTTACTTGAGAGGGTTAAACCATAAGGTTGAGATATCCTCTTCTATTGGCAGATATGGACAGCTCTGAAATTGTGTAATAAGAGGAGAAAAGAAATTTTATAGTGAAAAGGGTAAATCAAAAATATCAGCATCAGGATTATAGTTCTTGAGCTGATACTTCCTTGGCACAATAGCGGGCAAATTTTTTAGTGTTCGTCTTGAAGAAGGATTCTGCTAGGTACTCAACCCTCTGATCTCCTGGTCACCCATAACCGAGACCATGGATGAACCGCTGCTAGAAAGGTTAACTTGTTCTAGCCTGATATCTCGGCAAGGGCTCATAGGGGTAATTCAGAGCTAGATTGATTTTAAAAACAACTATGAGCTAGGGAAATGCTGATCGAAACTGCAGGTATTGCAAAATATCACCACTATTCCAATAAATAGTCTCAACTGAAGCCGAACGAAGATTCCAATATTTAAACTAATCATTGGAATATATTTCAAGGAGGCTTAGGGAATAACTCGTACAAACCATTCAGTAAGTCGTTCTACACCCTTGGCCAAAATTTTGTAGTCAGCCCTCAGAATGCTAAGAAAATGCGACCTTGTAGTTGTTGTATGGTATATTTCAGAATATACGCTTGACCTAATACTTAGTTGACCCATCCTTAGCTTTAATTCTTCGTACAGGTTCTGATACAAATCGTCTTTATTTTTAACTGTCGTGCTCCTAATAGCTTTACCAAGGACTTTCCATAGGGGTTCAATGGGGTTTGAACCCGGACTTTGAGCCTGCTAGTCCAGAGGAATAATGCCGTGTTTTAAACCAATTGTGAGTATTCTTGGCTGTATAGCAGGGAGCATTATCCTGTTGAACGATAACATCAGCTTTTGACACTCCTGGATGTAATTTAGCAAAATGATGGCTCTTAAACAACCGATAACATGGAAACATATGTAGCCGAATTCATTCTGCCCTGGCATAAAACATCTCTCGGGCCCTGTGGCAGAAATGCAAGCCCATACCATGACGTAACCGCCTCCATGTTTTACTGTTGGGACGAGACATTCAGGCTGAAAAACTTCGCCAACTCTTCGATGGACAAAAGTCGCCCCAGGTGTGCTGAAAACCTGAGGCAAATAACATGAAATATAAGCAAATTCATTACTATGTATATGTCTCACAATTTTTGGCTTCAACCCAAATATTATGAGCTAATACGTTAGTTTAACCTTAAAACTACCTTACGTCATAGTTACTTTCATTAGACCTTACGACTTTTGACCACTGCTCAGGATTTCATTTGAAAATATTTTTCTACATTTAAGATTTTTCTTCTTGTTTGTATCAGAGATCCATGACTTCTTCCTGGCTTTTCAGCCTTTAAGGCCATAGTCTATAACCTCCTCTTTACAGTTCTAGTCGATATTTGTGACGTATTCGCCCCAATGAAGTCAGCACAGAGCTCTGAAGATGTTTTTCTCTTAATTTTAAGAGACTGACGGATGAAATATCTGCCTTCACTAAGAGATGCGACCTTTTTCCTGCCAGTTCTTGGTTTTGATTTGACACCTTTAGTCTCCTTGAAGCGCCTGAGACTCGTTTGGACTGCACAACTAGAACACCCCCATCTTTTGAGCTATTTGTCTATGTGACATCCCATTTTGATGATGATTTACAATTTGTCCTCGCTTAACTTCACTCAACTCGAAATTTCTAGGCATCAAATTTCTGGAGAAACAAACTAGAAGAAAGACTTCCACATTTCAAATGAAAACCATTCAGTTGACATTGATAATGCAAAAATAATTTATACTTCTCACAATTATATATATAGGGGTCCAATAGAATCAATCTTATAAAGGAAATTCTAAACTTTAAAACTTCCGATGGGCAATTCAACACTAATCCCTTGATAAGCAAGAGATTTTTCCTTCCTCTACTCAGAAATGCTGCTGCTTTCCCATACCGCCCTCCTAATTACATTCCGACTTGTAAACTTAAGTGCCCCTAAGTTAACCATCTCTGTATTTCTTAGTCTGTGGTGATCGGATTATGTAATAGGTAGTCTACTGCCACCGAATTTCAGGATTCAATAGGCCCAGCGAAAACCTCCACAAAATGGACGCCTAGTGGTCTTATTAAATCCCAGCATACTACACATATATAAAATAATATGTCAAAAAATGGAATAAAAAAAATGAGAATGTATTCATTAATTTGCATCTATGATTTTGAATACAAAACATAAGGAATGTAAATATATTTGTTAATGTATACATGTATATAGAAGTGTGCGCATGACAAATGAATATACGAACGCGCAAATATTCAGAGACACCTGTATCAATAAGACAGCGCATAAACAAACAATTCGCGTCTCAGAATAGATTTAGCAAAAGACAAGAGTCTACGAAGCACCTGGGTAAATACACCAGTTGACCAAAAGGAATTGTATCACAAAGCTTCAACAAGCGTATCATGTTATATAGATGAAAATTGGGGATATGTAAGTAATTCAACATGCATAGCTTTCGGTAGCTCCGCCTTAGGAGTGGAGAACAATAAACTCGACAACTGAAGCTCATCCTACGGACGATTCTAGGCCACGCCCCCTTGAAAATAAACCTATATAAAGTCGGAGCAGCTCAGTTAGAATGATTATTGTATTATTAATATTATTAGACTACTGTCGTTGAGAATATTATCTCGTTCACGTTCCCCCTTTTAAATTCACCAACTCCTGTCGCTCCAGAATTTTAATACTTCGCATTCAATATATATAGCCTGCTAGTCTCCCGGAAAGTAAATTCGTGACGTGCCACTTGCCCCGTTAATAGGCCAATATTAGAATAAAGTATATTTTTGCAACCTCCTTCTTTACCCTGATTTATCTTGAAACTTTCGATAAGCCCAGCCAAAATAAGAACGCAGTGAAGAAATCATCTTTAGAGTCATATACTTAATTCACCTTCATATAAGCTATTTACTGCTATAAATTGGAAACTAACTAAAACACACGAACAATTATAAGTCTGCTAGCGATTGAAGATGGCTGAGGTTTCCGTCGAAACCTGGTTTTGCAAAAAATATTTATCCTATCAATGTGGTTTCTTTCCTGCATTTACATGAACGTTACTGTACTTCTTGGGATATATACATATATATATATATATATATATATATATATATATATATATATATATATATATATACATATATATATATATATATATATATCATTTCAGGAATTTGCTTCCCGCCCTAAATAGAAACCTTTTCTTATTTTTCTGAATCTTTGCCAGTCATGTGGAATTTGTTTCCAATTTTAGCATATTTTTTTCAGATCATCTCTCCATCTTGTTTTTTCTCTTCTTTTCGGTTGCCCTTTACAAGTGGAGTCCAATCGGTATTTTTTATGTTCCATTTATCATCCATGACTCTTGCCACATGGCCTTCTCAGCTCCATTATAGGTTTCATATAGTTTCCACTATATCCTGAAGTATGGTTTGCCCATGTATCCCAATGGATGATTCTCTGTCGCGTCAAGTTATCCCCAACAAATGTGTTCAGGGGCTTTTTCTGTTGTCTATGTTTTAGTGTAAGTTTGTGCTAACGTTCCATGTTTCTGCTGCATATGTCCTAGTTTGGATTATGCATTGATTGTATACTTTGCTTCTCAGAGACATGACCATTTAGAAGAGAATACGTGCCTTTCCAATGCTTTCCAGCCATGGGTAATTCTGCATTGGATTTCTCGATATTTTCCTGCTGACATTGTAATCTATTGACCCCAGAGTGATATATTTGCTTACAGTTTAATCGCTCGGTGTCAATTTAATGTCTATCATGGCGACATCCTTTTGGTTTTCACGACATTTGTTTTTCCAAGATTTATTTTTAGGCCGACGTTTTTAGTATTTATGATTAAGTTCTTGAAGCATTGTTTGAATAACATCTGTGAATCTTGGGCGACTGAGGTAATCTCCACCGATATTAATGAGTTTGCTTTGCCAGTTTAACATTCTGAAGATTTCTTCTGCCAGGACGTGACTACTTTTGGAGAGATAGTATCTCCCTGTCTTACACCTTTCTGTAATTTAAAGATGGCTAACTCCATATACATTTTAATCTAGGATTTTCAGTTATGGTATATTTGTTTATCTTATTCATGTAGACCGCATCTATACTTTGATTCTTCAAGGCCATTATGGTAACTGGTGTTTCTATTGAACCGAATGCCTTCTTGTAGTCTTCCAATACCAAGTATAGAGAGATATTATAACCTGAAGTTTTCTCAATTGGGTAATGGAGGATATATGTGGTCATTCGTTAAGAAACCTTTTCTGAACCCAGCTTGTTCTCTCGGTTGTTGGTCATCTAGAATTTTTTGCAGTCTGTTAGTAATAAATCTTGTAAACAGTTTATAGACACACAAGAGAAGTCTGATTGGCTAGTAGTTTGTAAGGTCTTTTTAATCACTATTTATATAAAGATTATTATGGCATTGTGCCAGTCCTCTCGAATCTTGCTTTCATTTAGAGATTCATCGAAGAGGCAATTTAGGTTTTCTACGATGATATCTTTCAGCAAGTCCGCAGTGTTGTTGTCCTGACCTGGTGCTTTGTAGTTATTCATTTGACTGATTGCAATTGCAATTTCGGATATGAGAATGGCGTGGATCTTTTCTGGTTTTGTTGGTTGGTTGTGATTCTGAATAGTATCTTTGTTTGAGCACAACTTTTCATAGTACTTAATAATTCTTTTAACTATTCTTTTCGATCTTTGATTATTGTATCATCTTTCTCTTTTATAGCTACTATGTATGATTTTCCTTTTGAAGTAACTTTGTATTCATTTTATATCACTTTCCTTCTTCGATTGTGTCTTGAAAAATTGTTGTATTATATTTAGGATATCAGCTGTTTCTTTCTAATGAGCTTGTTTGTTCTGCTAATTCAATTTATTGGTTTGTGTTTGTTGTTTTAAGGTTTTGCGCTTCTTCATTAGTTTTAGGGTTTTTTCTGAGTTGTTGTTGTTTATATTATATGTTTTCTTGTATTTTTCAGCAGTGTCTGTCATGTGTTGCCTCGATTTACATATTATTCATGGCTTGTATATTTCTGGTGTTATGGAGTCAAGGGGAGTTTAATGGTATGTTCTCTGAAGATGGCTCTGAAACTCTGGAACGAGATTTTTCTGGATCTTAATGGTCTTATTTTTAATGGGATAGTTTCCTCCTCTCTATCTCAATATTAACTTTAATCCTATACCTTATCATCATGTAGTAACTGATCTTGATTTTGTTGATGACTTGTAAATTTTTAACAGTGATTCTTTTTTTCAACCAGAATATAATAAATTTCATTGTATAATTCATATTTTGGGGGTCTTCGAGTCCATCTCTGCTGCTATTCTTTTTTGTCTTATCAATTTCGATTTCTCGGCCAGTGTAATTGTCAATCAAATCTGTCCCTTTTTATTTCGTTCCCCCATTGAGAACTTCCCAATGCATGACTCTTTTCCTTGCACAACCTTTGCATTAGTCTCAAAACACGATGTTAAAATGGGCTTTGTTTTTGTTTAAGCTTGTTCTGGTGTTATCATAGAACTGGGTACTAGCAGTTGTGGGTGCGTACACTTGGACTATTTTGAAGTTGTACTTCTTAGAGACTCTTAGGTTCACCTAAATTACTCTTCTCGAAATGCCGTAAAATCAATTATTAATTCTTTGAACTCTCTATTCACTTGTTTGAGTGACAGCTTTGCCTTAATTGTAGGCGGTCTCATTTTGACTCACAGTACCCATACCTAAACAAGTACAATAGTTGTTGTAGTCAGTTGCAATCTGGCTCACATCACCCCTGTCTGCATAAGCATTGAACGAAAAATATAGAAAATCCGAACAAAACAAATGATAAAACAAAAATTAGGACCAAGAACTATGAAACACAAGCACACGTGCGTTTATTATTTATATTAAATAAACTACAGTTTAATATAAACCTTAATACAGCGGTAGATACGGATCATTTTATTATGCCTACTTCAGCATGCGTGTGCAGTCAACCTTGAAATATTTAGACTTATCGCTAATCTCTTAATCTCCTCAAGTCAATAGTTAAAGAAGGCACCCATTTATACTTACATTAAATGTGCGTCTACGTCAAATCAATGTGCTTAAATACATATGGGGTGTTCGGGTTAAATTTGTCGTTTTGCATAAAAGAAAAAATCCTCGCAATATCCCAGCCAAAAAATATTATTCTTTTTAGTATAAAAATATCAACTAGATTAGGGCTGGGGGGAATAGTTTACTCAAAGTAGTCGCCCTCAGCTTCCACCACGGCTTCGAGACGGCCCCGTATCTAGCGCATGCGTTCTTCACTGTTTCTGGGACGATCTTCGAACGAACACCTCATTGATCTTGGCGACTAGTTCGGTTTTGAGTTGCAAGTAGAGTTGTTGGTGTCTTTCTCAAACGGGACCCACATGAGATTCCAATCTGGAAATCGAGGAGGCTAGAAAGTCTAGCTAGTGTAGTCTTAGAAATCTTCCGACAACCACTTCTAACTCTCTCTGGGCGTAAAACAGCAATTCTCTCCAACAAACTTTGGACCACAATCTTCAGAAGTTCGATCTACCCGTCTAAATTAAGTGCTCAAACATGTGAGGTGGCATAGCGTCACCCTAACTGGAGACACCCACAGACCATCACAGTTTGGATGAATTTGGTCTTCATGATACGCGGAATGTCTCATGGATTATAGTAAAGCCTTCTGTTTTTTTTTCCTGGGTATTTTGCAACTTCTCCTGGAAGAAGTTAATTTCTCCTGAGAAGAACCAGATTTTGCTCGGCTCAACATGATGCTTCATCTTGTTCAGGAGCTTCTTTGCCTCCGTCAAGCAGTTTTCCTTGGCCTTGGCTGTCAGAATTTGTCCCTTGTCCCTCTTTTACGAGGAGTAGCAAAGGTCCTTATTTTAGGCCAGCTTAATTGTAATAACTCCAACGCTCATCTCTCTCAGCAAAGCCCGGATTCCCTTTTCTGAGTCTTACATCACCTTGTCCTGCAGTTCTATGGTGAACTTTGGCGTGCGGACGCAATCAGAACGCCTACCGCGTTCCTTTCTTCTGCCCACAGCTGCTTAGTCTCCGTTTCAGGTGTCAATGTCAGCTCTTACAGCGTCTACAGCATTAATAGGACATTGACCACCAGTCATGACCTCGGTATTTTAACACCTTGCGCTAATGATCATGATACAAGTAAATCTTTTCCAATTTTCAGACGGCTTCCATTCCCTCATGTCAGCTAACTTTTTCTCAACTGAAACTTTACTCCATATGTTATTCAACGCTGTTGATTGTTCACCATACATCAAATTGTTCCTGAAAATAAGGATAGATTAAAATCAAATTTAGGCACAAAATCCTGTAAATCGTACACAAAATTACATACAACGCTGACATCACCAGAATAAGTCACAGAATTTGTTATAAGAGCTCTCTGAGTTGACGCCATTACTTATTACTCTGTCCTTCGAATCAAGGATAAAAATGGGTTGCCTTGGAAACCCAATACCAGGGTAGACCGCACTGTGGTGTGCTGAAAAGTGCTTTTTCAGCGACGAAATCAAATTATGAAAAAGTTAAATTCGGAGATGGTTGCGTTATGGTATGGGTTATATTTTCAAGCGCTGGAGTCTATACACTCCTCCGTTTATATACCAAACTAAACAGTATTGTATACATGAATCTGTTTCAGGAATATATGATACCCTCTCTCCGACATTGGGGGCACGTGAGTTAATTTGGGTGCAGGGCAATGCGCTCGCCACACAACAAAAGCGTTAAAGCATTTCTTGGATGCTAAATTATCGACGTGGTGAACTGACCTGCGTAGATCCCTGATTTAAACCAAAAATAAAACCTATAAATATAATCACTGAAAAGGTTATAACTCGGTAAACCAACGAATGTCGAAGATCACTGGCAAGGATTGGAAGAAAAAGAGAATAAAATCATCTCTAACAATGCGAAAAATTGAAGTCTTGAGACCGAAGATCTCCTCAAGTTATTCATACCAAAACTTTGCATACTTATAAATATTTTGTTCAATGCTCTATGAGATAATTATGTTTATTCCTGGTTCCACCTGCATTTATACTTATTAGTAATTTTGGACCAATTGTTTCTTCAAATAGGCATTAGTTTCCTCATAACGTTATTTTAAGCGTTGTTTTCTGAAAGGGAACTTGGATACAGTTCGGCGTAATTTTGAAAGAATTTTCTGTGCAATTTTAATGGAGGTTAAACTAATATTTTCCCGAAAATGTTACTTTTGTTATATTTTTCTCTCCTTTTGGACGGTGCTGTATAAATTGACCAAGTAAAGAACGAGGAAAAAGAAAACAAATTACCCACAAAGGGGTTAGCTTATTTTCTTTTCCTAATTTATGAGTAAATCTTTACTCGAGCAGTTTATAGATGGCTTATTTTTAATGGGTAATCTTAAGATGCCATATCTTAACTTAGGTAACCTAACTTAATATTCGAAAGACCTAGTAAGTAAGGTGAAGTGGACAAGGACAGTACAAAAGGCCTTCTTGCCAAAATATGGGCTATATTCAGTTTACCTTTGGAATAGAAAACGGTTGTGATATGATGTCACATCCCTTTTCTTCCTGCGGAGCTTCGATGCCATTTTTGTTTGCTAGGTAAGGTTTTGATATTTTACATGTCTGCTGAAAAATTTTACGAGTTACATTATAGTCTACAGTGTTCGTGAATATTGCGTGATTCC
Source organism: Ceratothoa steindachneri (assembly GCA_963969495.1). Classification (NCBI taxonomy): domain Eukaryota; kingdom Metazoa; phylum Arthropoda; class Malacostraca; order Isopoda; family Cymothoidae; genus Ceratothoa; species Ceratothoa steindachneri. The sequence continues at coordinate 161,286,467 of OZ018330.1, read as the reverse complement.
ACTGGTTATAGTTTGCATGGTGAATATTATCATTGTGAAGGAAAATGAGTATGATTTCATAACGGTGACCAGCGTGGGGATTTCTGTGTTTACAGTTTACATAAAATGGCGCGTAGTTCACGGTCCGTGCAAAATTTGGAAATTCGTGTAAATGATACTAATGATGATTTCGGTTTGAAAATACTGTATGTTGATCACCTAACATTTTTTTGTGTTTTAAATGTAAAAAGGCGACCAAAAAAATGAATAAAAATAAAAGATATCAAAGTACAAAGTTGACCATTTTTATCAGTGTTATATTATGTTATTTGTGTTATCTAACATTAAATTGCATTAGATGCAAGATTTAAATATAGAGGATAGTTGTGCTAAGTATATTGAGTAATAGTATAAGTGTTTATATTTTTTAAATATGTCATTCTATTTTTTGGCATTTATCATTCTGTAGGCTATTTTGTATTCAATTTTGTGAATTTCAATTTTCAATTTTCCAGTTGCATTATTGCAGTAAGATTAGGAGTTTACATTGCCTAATGAAGTTATTAATAGATTTATGCAATGATAAACAATAAGGGCTGTGCATTACTTTCTCAAAATGTACTATAAAATTTATAAATCTATTATTTTTATATTATTTTTTATACCTATGTAAAAATTTGTAAGATAACAATTCTAACCATTTTTTTATGTTATGTGTCTTTTCATTACATTTGTTTATTATTTAGTAGTAGTAGATCCTTTAATTTCGGTTGTGGCATATCAAAAAAACTACAAAAAATGGTCTCAACGGCGTACGGAGCTTGTCCTATATGGCCACGATCCGTACAAAAACACTTTTTTTTCAAAAATGACACCATAAATCTGAACCTGTAAATATATTTCAAAGTTCTATATGGGAAAAAGAAAGGTATTTATGTGAGCTACCAGTTGGGTACTTTGGATTTTTGCTAACTTTAAAACTTAAGTTTTAATGACCAAAAAACAACTAGCAGTACGATCCGAGTTCACTTGACCGTATAAGTAGTATTATGAGATCACTGAAACACAAAAAACTTTGGTCACTTAACCACTAGCAAAGATAAACCATCTATAAGATTGACCAAGTAAAAAGACCCTATTTTTTAAGATGACTTGTTTTTTAATGACCTCATAATATTACTACTTACTACGGGGCGTTTTTCCGGGCATAAAAAAACTATCTTGAATAAATTAAATTCCCTGCTTGGGTTAAGTTACGTAATTAAAGGTTAGTAGGTATAAAATATAAGGTTTATTTTAATTTTGAGTAATGGAGTAGTGTATCATAAAAGACTAACAGAGAACGATTTTCACATTACAGTAGTGCGACAGGGCGAGCAAGCGGGTGGGCGGGCAGGCAAACGTGAGTACATAGGTGGCAGCCACAGACTTTAAAGCGCGCCTCAAGCAGATGGTTGCGAGTTTTAATTAAATATCTAAATTATTCAAGCTCGGGCGTACTGATAATAGGTATTATCGCGTTTTTTAAACATTGCAGTTTCATAGTTGGTCTGGCAAACCCTATTTTTTGCACGGGAAATATTTATGTTTTAATTGCAACTCATAGCCACGATTAATTGTTAAAACACAAACTAGAGAGGGTAAAAATCTGAACTTAACCTAACCTAGCCTAACAACAAAGTCGCGCCACTTTCGTCAAAATAATAATAATAATAATAAAAAGTTTTTTGTAATGCGCTCTTCAAGGCCTGAGGCCTTCCCAGAGCGCACGTTGTGCTGAGATGAGAATGGAAATTCAATGGAAATTCAAGAGGGGGAGAATGCAATTCTGAAAAGATGCGTTTTCAGGAGACGCTTAAATGTGGTAAGAGAGGGAGAAGACCTGATTTCAGCAGGAAGAGCATTACACAACTCAGGGGCACAGATTGAGAAGGAGCAGTCCCCCATTGAGTAGAGGGATGAACGAGCAATATTCAAAAGAGGTGCATGTGATGACCGAAGGGCCCGAGGGACATGGCGTGGCGAGAGGGCAGAAGAGAGGTAAGACAGGGCCTTGTTGTTTAGGGCCTTAAATGGGAAGAGAAGTATCTTAAAGTGAGTACGGGATCTGACAGGGAGCCAATGCAGTTCATGCAGCAAGGGTTTCGATGGAGAGAAGCGAGGGCGACGGAGGAGAAGCCGGGCGGCATAGTTCTTTACAAGTTGAAGGGGGCGGAGAGAGGAGGATGGCAGATTCACAAGCAGAGAGTTACAGTAGTCAAGGCGTGAGGTGATGAAGGCAGGAACAGCAGTCTCAAGACTTCGGCGATCAAAGTGAGAGCAAATGCGAGAGAAGTTACGAGGGAAACATAGAGAGGATTTGCTGACATTGCAGATATGAGGCTTAAAGGAGAGATGCTCAATAAAAACAACACCCAGATTCCTAACGCAGTCAGAGAAAATGATAGTATTACCACCTAGAGTAAGCGAGGGAAAGAGAGATTTAGATTTTTTGACAAGAGCAGGGGTGCCAACGAGGAGAACCTCAGTTTTGGAGTGATTAAGCCTGAGGAAGTTGGTAGAGAGCCAGTCAGAAATGGAGGAGTAGGCAGCCAGGAGGTCAGTGATAGAGTAGGCAAGAGACGTGGGGGATGAGAAAACGGAAATTTGAGTGTCATCAGCATAGAGGCGGAAGGATAGACCGAGAATACGGAAAAGGGAACTAAGATGGAGAAGTTAGATACAAAATAGTAGAGGACCAAGGACAGAGCCTTGTGGCACTCCAAAGCGAATGGGGGTAGAGTCGGATAAAACGTCGTCAATCATAACGGATTGGGTACGAGACGAGAGGTAAGAGCGAAACCAGTCAAGCACGGTGCCTGATATGCCAAGGAAAGAGTGGAAACGATCAAGTAGGACGGTATGGTCAATAGTATCGAAGGCAGAGGAGAGGTCAAGTAGAACGAGGATGGAGGCACAACCCCTGTCCGCTGCTCTTCGTAAGCGATCGGACACATTGAGAAGGGCGGTTTCTGTGGAGTGACCTGACTTGAAACCATATTGATAGGTTTCATCAATGTTACAGGCCACCATTTGACTGTTGATGCGTGAAGCAACCACTCTTTCCAGAACCTTAGAGAGGAAAGGAAGTTGCGAAATCGGGCGATAATTGGAAGGGTCAGTGGGGTTCAGTTGAGGCTTTTTAAGCGGACGGATGTGGGCAGGTTTGAAGGAAGAGGGAACAAGACCAGTTGCAATTGAAGTGTTGAACAGGTGAAAAAGCGTTGGGAGGATAGTAGGCATAATTTTACATAACAGTTTAGGCGGAAAAATGTCTTTTGGGGAGCTCGATTTCTTAGAACACGAGAGCAGGGCTGTAAGCTCCAACGCAGTCACAGCGGAAAAAAACGATAAGCGGCTGTAGCGGGAAGTCAGGGAGAATGGCAGGAGCCGGGACAGAAGGCTGAGGGAGGGAGGCACGGAGGTTAGTGACCTTATCTGCGAAGAAATTCGAGAGAGTAGCAGGGCTAATGGGTGGGGAGACCTGGGCTGGGGAAGTAAGACGGGAGAGCAGGCGGAAGACGGGGACCTATGTTACTCCCCGGGTCAAGTTACCCCTAATGGTGACCTATGTTTGCCTTCAAGGTCGCTTTAAGTAGCCTTCTATAGCGGTTATATATATATATATATATATATATATATATATATATATATATATATTATATATATATATATATATATATACTTTTGGAAATATATATTAGATACATACTTACCTGGCCTTTCGAATTTTAATTTAGATTACTTAAGTGAAGACATGGCATATTAAAATGACCCAATAGAGAAGAGGAGGCCTAACCAGGGAAAGTAGGCTTTTTTTATTCGCGATAATAGGCTTGAATAAATAAAATAAGCCGCTCCGCAGGAACCTGGCCATTATTTCGCCCGCACTTATTTAAAAATACAGAAAAATAAATGAAACAGTGTCATATTAAAGAGTCCAGTTTTAATTGGACTCCTTTCCAGTTATAATGTGACTCCGCTATAATCTGCGATGATATAAATATATATCTATTGATTTCCAGCTTAAATCTTTCTTAGTTTGTTTCTTTATGGATTATAAGATATTCCTGTAGCTTTTCATTTCCCTCCCATTACGCCATTACCGGAAAAGGTGAGTAGATGACAAAATAACAACTTAAGAAATATCCAGAATATTAAAAGACCCTAATTCCCAATTCCCACCTACGTTAACTACATACAAGTTTTCCTTTCTGCACCAGAACCATAATACTACCTAATAATATATCGTTGTTACAGTGGCGGATTAAGGGGAGGCTGACTGGGCTGTAGCTAGGGGCCCCATCATATTTAGAGGGTCCAAAAAAATTGTTAAATTTTTTTTCAGGGAAGGTTTATAAATTAAAAATCATTTTTTATTTATAAACCTTCCATCTAATTCCTTGGTCTCATACTATATATATATATATATATTTATATATATATATATATATATATATATATATATATATATATATATATATATATATATATATATATATATATATATATATATAAACATTTTAGTATATATTTGATTTCCTATCCTTAAGTAATTATAATTTTGGAATTTCGGAAATGATTTTGAAGTTGAACGTTTCGGACATTGTATATTGGACATATATAAGTGATATATAATATATGCCCTCTCTCTCTCGCCCACTTCCTCTGTATCTATCTATATCTCTTCCTCTTTTCTGCCTAGAATGTGAGACCAAAGTAAATATTAAAAATTGCACGAAACACTCACGATCCAATCCATATAATTAAAATTGATTCAATTTTATATTAATTTTACCTAACAAATTCTTTTTGTTCAAGTATGTTCGATGCACATCAACGCCAATCTTATAATAGACTTGACAAATCGTTCACATTGTTAGAGCCTATTATCATTTCTAAATAGATTCGAGAATTTTAACATAATTTTATTATGTTGAAATTTATGAACTTTAAAGTTGAGAATCATACTAGATTTTATTAAGGGTTTAATTAACAACCTCCTTGCTCCTTAAATGCGTCTCCCTAGAGGGAGAGAATGAGAAGACAGAAATATGTGTAGGATTCTAATGAAATTAAAACCAAACATTGCTTTTCGAACTTATTTAAGATCAAAGATCAAAGAACTTCAAGGATAGGAAAAGAATGGTTGTATCATAGTAGGAGCAGGTATTGGTAGAAAAAAGTGTCAGTAAAAGAGTATGCGTGCCAGTACGTCTGGCGATTTCTTCACATGGGCCTTTATTCTTTATGGCATTCTTATTAAATTTTATTTTGTTTTTTTCTATTATGGATCTTTTTCTTGTCCATTTCAGATTTTTATATTTATTTTTTTTCTTAATTTTAGATAAATTTTCCTATGTTTGTCTTTATCTATTATATCCACTACGTATCTTTTTCCCCCCTCCGATTAATTTATGTGCGCATATATATGGACATATGTATACATTTATATGTATATTCTTTTTATTGGTTGTCCTCTTTTTTAAATTATGTTTTGCCGTTGTGTAATTATCTATATATCGGATCAACATCCTCCTGTGCACGCAATTGGCTGCTGTAAAATCCTCTTCGGTAGTGTCTGTTCTGGAGTTCGAAATCTGGTATTTTAATATCTCGCAGTATTCTATCTGGGACGTAGGAATAAATTTTCTTCCATATTATCTTTATTCTCTCGTGTAAAGTCACGTTTATTGGCTCAAGTTCTGAAAGATTGTGCAATATTCTTGATGGAATGGTATTGGAAATAAGTCACAATGCTCGGTTCTGTGCCACTTGTGCCTTCTTTAATTGATTTTTACTTGCTAGGTGTAGGGGAATGACAGGGTAGACTAGAATAGGGCTTACCAAGGCCATGTAAAAAAATCACATTTCTATGTAAAATATTCTTAATTATTGTTTGTATAGATTAGCTAATCTATTTATTTTTTTTTGTCACAATATATCAAATGCCATAATGTTTCGCTCAAAACCAGTCGATCTCGCCCGTTCATTTTTGCGCCGATGTCATTCCGTAATTTGTTACTGTCAGAAGCACCAACCCGGTTCTGTTAGCTCGTTTGTTCAACTCTAATCCCACTTCCATTTCTCCTACCGAAACAGGAAATTACTTTCCTCAATTAGAGGTTTGGGGTGTAAATAACGTGTAGTGTATATATGTATTATATAATCTAAGCTTCGTGTCACTATTTCTTGGTATTTCCTTAAGTGAAAGGCTTGCACTCCGAGCATATTATTTGCTCTCTTGGTTGTTAAAAGATGAGTAGCGTATTGTAAAATAAAATCTTTTCCCTAAAGCCAATGCACTTCTGACCTCCTTGATGCGTTAGTAGGAAGACCTGATCAAGACAGAATGAGTCGATTTGCCAGAATTTCGGCTTTGTAATAAGTCCAAAAATGGAAAGGAACCGCCGGAGTCTACATTGAATAAGGCGAGATCTTCCTAAGAAGGAATGTACACAATTGGGGATTTAGGCGTTGTCATAGACACCCGATAGCAGAGATTATGCAGATAGTAGGCCTCAAATGGAGCATTCATTATTATTTATTATACGCAATTTCTTGATAATATTTTGAAAGGCTTTGGTGGGAAAGGTAAATATTCATTTAAATTAAATTATGAGCTTGAAATGATGCTGGTTTATACAGCTGATATAGTAACAACGAAATGAAGTCGCGTATTAAACAGGTCAACTGTTTATAATAGGGGTATTGATGTGGAGTGTCTTTCTCTCGGCAAACACAAAGTAGACGGAAAACTGGTAATCTTCTTTAAAGTAACCTAACCCCATATGATGGTAACTCATAATTATTAGCTGGTGAACAGATGGTAAGCAAAGAGCGCTTTTAAATGAGATCACTTTCGACTGGCTACTAATCACAAGTGGCATTCCTCAAGGCTCCGTTGTGGGACCACTCCTATTTTTAAATTTCGTAAACACCATTTGTCTAGAAGGAAGCGCCAAGTAAATTCATTTGGGAAGATAATAAATAATAAAGAAGGCAGAAATTGTTTACAAAATTGCTTAAATTGGTTAATTAATTGGTACGACCATTTTGGCCTGAAACATAATGCTTCTGAATATAAATACTAAAGCCAAGGTACTGAGATTAAGGAACTAAACAACGAGTAGATATAAAAGTTAAAATAGATGATAAAGGTCAATTTTTCCAGTCAGTGCATTGCAGTTAGAATCAAAGAAACAAGAGTCGCATCGACACGAAAAGCAGACACTATTTTAAATATCTAAACGTCGTTACTCAGACCTATGTTAGATTATGCGGCTCAATTCTGGTCTCTGCAATGAACTAGATATATAGACATAATACAACAAGTTCAGCGTCACTAGATGAAAATGATAGAGGGAATGAGACATCCTAGCTACGAGGAGAGGTTAGAGAATGCAATCTCTTTTTTTTCTCCGAATATAGGATGAGAAGGGGGGGAAAACAAAGAGAAATTATAAATTATTGAGTAACCCACGATAATGCAGAAAATATGTTTGATTTTTGAGTCTTGGAAGCGACGAAAAGACGTTTGATTTTTCAGTCTTGGAAGCGGCGAAAGGACGTTTAATTTTTCAGTCTTGGAACCGACGAAAAGAAATTTGATTTTTGAGTCTTGGAAGCGACGAAAGGACGTTTGATTTTTCGGTCTTGGAACCGACGAAAGGACGTTTGATTTTTCGGTCTTGGAACGGACGAAAGGACGTTTGATTTTTCGGTCTTGCAACGGACGAAAGGACGTTTGATTTTTCAGTCTTGGAAGCGACGAAAGGACGTTTGATTTTTCAGTCTTGGAAGCGACGAAAGGACGTTTGATTTTTCAGTCTTGGAAGCGACGAAAAGACGTTTGATTTTTCAGTCTTGGAAGCGACGAAAGGACGTTTAATTTTTCAGTCTTGGAACCGACGAAAAGACATTTGATTTTTCAGTCTTGGAACCGACGAAAAGACGTTCGATTTTTCGGTCTTGGAACCGACGAAAGGACGTTTGATTTTTCAGTCTTGGAAGCGACGAAAGGACGTTTGATTTTTCAGTCTTGGAAGCGACGAAAAGACGTTTGATTTTTCAGTCTTGGAAGCGACGAAAGGACGTTTGATTTTTTAGTCTTGGAACCGACGAAAAGACATTTGATTTTTCAGTCTTGGAAGCGACGAAAAGACATTTGATTTTTCAGTCTTGGAAGCAACGAAAAGACATTTGATTTTTCAGTCTCGGAAGCGACGAAAGGACGTTTAGATACGTCAGTCACGTCGTCACACAGGGCAAATACAAGACGAAGAAGCGTGGAACAACCTTCAAGCAACTGGTCCCCTTCCCCTGCCTTTGGACGGGAAAATGATGCAGGAGATGGGAGGGAAGACACTGAATAGGGTTGCAATTCTGGAAAATGTTCAAGGATTCGATAAGTTGCTGGGTATTTCAAGTGCTGCCCAAAGTACTGCAGAAACTCAGGCCGCAGTGTGTCTGGAATTGCCCGAGTCTTGGAAGATTCGAGATGAATTAGCCGGATTTGTCTTCGATACAACTGCCTAATGACGGAGGAAAAAGTTTATTATAGAGATATTTATATATATATATATATATATATATATTAATTAAAGAAAAGTTAACAATAAATAAATAAACAAACAAAAAAGGCAGGACTAGTTTTGAGATTTAATACCATCTTCAGTTGTACAATGACAAGACTGCACATACAAATGCTTTCTATAAAGGAAGGGAGTGGAGGAGGGAAGGATCAGGGGGAGAGAAGGAGGACAAAGGAAATTATAGATTAAGTAAGCGCTAAATTTGTGAAGATATTCAAATTTTAGAGCGACAAAATTATGAATAACATTGATTAATTTAAATGAGCCCTCTGACATGTTTTAATTTGGATTTTGTTAATCAATATTGACTCGTTCTGCGTCTTTTTGAATAAATATTCTCCTGCCGCTGCACCTCCTCCTCGACCCCTCAATCCATCCTATATATATATATATATATATATATATATATATATATATATATATATATATATATATATATATATATATATATATATATATACGAGGGGCGGTCAATAAGTTTTGCAATTCGGATATAAGGAAACGAGATATGAGGAAAAGTGTTTTATTACTTTTCTATATAACTACCCTCCACTTCAATGCACTTGCGCCACTTGTCTCTGAGGCTTCGAATTCCCGACAACCAGAAATCTCCCGATTGTTGTTACATCCAATCCTGGACGGCGAGCTGGACATCTTCATCGTCCCCAAACCGGTGTCCATGCAGTGAAGCCTTGAGCTGGCAGAATAAAATGTAGTCGCTAGGGGCCAGATCTGGACTGTAGGTGGGATGGTTCAGCTCTTTAAATCCGCACTCGCGCAGAGCAGCTTGTACAACTCTGGCCTTGTGGACTTTGACGACGTTGAAGTCGATCATGAAGCGTGAGATTTCGTGAGGTTTCTAGGGACCCAACGAACAGAGACCTTGGTCATGGATAAATTGTCGTGGATGATGTTGATAACACTTCCATGTGATATTCCAAGTTCTCGCTCGATTTCTTCGACCTTCACCCGTCGATTTTCGAGGATCCTCCTATCGACACGGGCCACATTGTCCTCGTTGGTCACTTCTGACGGGCATCTTGGACGGGGGTAATCTTCAAGGGACTCATGACCATGGCGGAACTCTCTATTCCAGTGAACAATGGTTGCATAGGAAGGGGTGGTGTCGGTGTACACTGCAACCATGCGTTCATGGATCTCTTTTGCATTCTTGCCTCTTGATCACTGTGCGGTGCTCAACCTTCTCCATTGTTGAAATACTTGTGACTGACGATCTGCAATCAGCTGCTACTTCTTAAATAGACGAGGAAGGAGCGTGTGGCTGCAGGTCCTGACTTGTCATAACTTGTCCTAACACGCCCACAAACAGCCATCCCCCTTCCTCTGTTTTGCCCTACCGATTCGCAAAACTTATTGACCGCCCCTCGTGTATATATATATATATATATATATATATATATATATATATATATATATATATATATATATATATATATATATATATATATATATATATATGTATATATGTATATATATATATATATATATATATATATATATATATATATATATATATATATATATATAAAAATATATATATACATATATATATATATATATATATATATATATATATATACGATTAGGTAAAAGTAATAGTAAGTGTAGGGGAATCGTCACTCCCCTGTTCTCTCGCGGTGGAGTCACGAGGTGATTACCTCAAAGACATCCGGCGCCAGGCACCGTCGGGTCAATGTAAGACCTAAAGGTTGAAATGCAAGATTTTCCCCAGGAGAGTGAGATTCACTTTCACTTCAAGTAAGAAATTGGAGACGTGTTTCTCCCAAGCTCGAAGGATAACGAGGAGCCGATGTAAGACTTGGTGAGAAAAACCGTTTGGCATAAGAACCCTCCTGGGGCCGTCCTCAAGACCCTCCATCTCTTACCACTCCCTCAGTGGGGTGACAAGGTATAATTGAGGAACACTGAGGAAAATCGTGGTAGAATACGTCAGTCTCCAGGTGACGAAGTCCCAGGATTAAGATCGGGCTACTGAGACTGGACAGGTAGATTACCTGGCTCGCCAGACCAAGAAGTACCCTGCAAGAGAGGCGGGGCTACCTATCTTAAGGGGCTATGAAGCAGCTCATGATCGAGCTAGTCCCTGGTTATAAAACCAAACGTTAAGTTAACTTTGTTAAGTTCAACTTATTCTCGTCAGGGAGACTCCTCATATCCTGGTGCATCTTAAAAACCAGGGGTATTCCTCGTCCTTGACGAATTAAGAAAGGAAGAAAGAAAAGGCTCCCCCTCAAGCCCGTTACTCGGTGGCCACACCAAACGCATAAGTTAACTTGGTTGAGGATCCAAGTTCAACCTATTCTCGTCAGATAAACCGCCCTCCGTTATACTCGCCCTTGAAGAAGACTGGAACTAAGAAGAAGCTCATCCTCGAGCTAGTTCCTGGTTACCAAACCGAACTTTAAGTAACTTATTCTCGTCAGAGAAACCTCCCCTCATCGATCCTGGCCATTGAAGAAGAGCCTCCCCGAGTTCAATCCTTGCCCCTGAGGAATTAAGTAACGAAGGAGAAAAGCTCCTCCTCGAGCTCGTTACTCGGTGTTCACACTGCACTCCAAATTAACTTGGTTTAAGAACCAAGTTCGACTCACTCTCGCCAGAGAGACCACGACTACCTTTGTGCCGCATAAAGCACCATAATTGTTCTCTTCCTTGAAGCACCCCTCCCCTCGGAATACCGTGTGGACCCCATCAGCTGCTACCCTCGCCAAAAGAACCTCGTGATCCCGCCCACGTACATCTGGCCAGGCGGCACGCGTCGTGAGACAATAACATTCCTGAGGTATTTAAACTCCAGTAGAGTCCGTAAGCCAAAATCTTATATATTGCTGTGTGTAGCGAGATTAACCAATTTTAGAGGGTCAAACTAATTGAATTAATTCTTGTGTATGATAATATTCGGAGTATTGCTGAGGTTAATGTTTAAATTTTGTGTATTCAATTGTTAAAGTTATTTTTTTTTTTTTTTTTTTTTTTTTTAGGGCTCATCTGGCGACTGCCTACTTAGGCATTAGTCGCCGTATTAAAACTGGCCTAGTTCTAGGCTACTTTAAAATAAAATTAAAGAGAGAAAAAAAAAACACCCCAAAAGGGGGAAAGGAAGCAAGCTGGTGCGTCGGGGAGAGGTCTCCCCGGCGCAGGAGCGTGCAACCAAAGAAAAAAACAAACAAAAAACAAAACAAAAAAAACAAATGCAAAAAAACAACAAAACAAAACAAAAAAACAAACAAACCTTGCTTAAATAATAGGGAGAAGGCCGGCCTCCCCGAAGAAGTCAACAAGTCCACAAGTCAATGTGCACGAATCTGTCCCGAGCACAAGGGACAGGCGGTAGCGACCCCGCCCACCCCGGTACTGGGACAGGTATCGTGCGCGAAGATCACCCAGACTGGGACATTCGACAAGAATGTGCCGAACAGTCTGGGGGACGACGCAGTCGTTGAAATAGGGCGCAGGCCAGCGCTCCATCAGATAGCGATGCGTCACACGAGTGTGTCCGATTCGGAGACGACGGAGAGCAACCTGAAGCCGCCGCGGCATTGGGGGATAGGTCCATGGGAACAGTCGCGGTGCAATGGCACGCAACTTTAAGTTCCCTTCGACCGTCTCCCATCTTCTTTGCCAAGCAGTCCGAAGAGCTGCCCGTATTCCTGCCATGTAGTCGGTGTGAGGAAGAGCGAAACGCTGGTCCGGTCGCAGAGTCCTCGCGGACTCTTTGGCGCCCTCATCGGCGTGCTCATTCCCCGCAATTCCTACATGTCCAGGAACCCAGCAGAAGATAATCTCGACATCTGCCCGGCTCGCCAAAACCGTGGCGTCACGGATATCGCGAACCAGGGGATGCGGAGATTCCAATGCCCCGAGAGCACTCAGGGCGCTTTGTGAGTCGCTACCGAGTGGTGTATTGCCACCAGCTCGGGCGTGAAGACAGACGCAGCGCCTGGTAGAGCCCCGCTGACTTCAAACAGAGGGGATACGGCGTGGAAGCCGACCCCCTCTTAGGACTTGGAGCCATCCGTATACACTGGCACGGTACCAGCGTGACACGATGTGTGCTCCAAAAAGGTCGAACGCAATACTCCCGGCGCAGTACAAGCTTTGGGAGCAGAGGCGTGGCGACAAATAGCCAAATGTGGTACCCTCCAGGGTGGCGTCCTGGGCAGAACCAGGGGCGCCACCGGCCCGAGAGCTATATCTAGCTCTCGAAGGAGTTTCCTGGCCCTAAACCCAAAGGGCTTAGGGTATGACTGGCGTCTCTCGGCGGCATAGGCACCATCGAGATCAGCTGCGGATGCAGTGAGAGCTGTTGGCGACTGAGGGAGGCGCCGGGCTCGCGTGTACAGGCGAGTGATGCACTGAACGCGGCGCAGAGCGAGTGGCATCTCACCAGCATCGACCAACAGGCTCTCAATGGGGGAAGTGCGGAAGGCACCGGTCGCAAGGCGAAGGCCGGTGTGGTGGATTGAATCCACCTTCCGCAATAAACGCTCGGCTGCGGATGCATAAAACTCGCATCCGTAGTCGAGCTTCGAGCGAACAAAGGATCGATAAAAAAGTAAGGCGGTAGCCCTATCAGCGCCCCAAGCGCTGAACGTCACGGAACGGAGAATGTCCATGGTGCGGGTACAAGAGACCCTAAGGCTGCGAATATGAGCCTCCCAGGTGAGGCGTCGGTCGAATACAAGACCAAGGAAACGGTGCGACTCAACCACATCCAGGCGCACCCCATTAAGAAACAAATCTGGGTCGGGGTGAAGCCGTGGATGGCGGCAGAAGTGCACCACCTTTGGCTTGGCCAAAGAAAACCGAAACCTGTGCACTTCGGCATTGCGAGAGACGCGGTTCAATGCCTGTTGGAGTCGACGCTCCAGAGTTGGCACCCCGTAAGGGGCGCGGCGATTTGCCATCCTGGCCGCCGTGCTGACGGGATCCAGCGCTCCGTCCGGCCCCAGCTTAGCCTCTCTTCCTTCCTTCAGATAGCCCGATTTCTTCCCTACCTCGTCGCTTTTCATACAACCTCTCCCACAACTTTCTCTGGTCAGCCTCTAATTTCACAGGGTAGATGCTGACCTTCTTCTCAAGCCAACCACCCCGGATCGGGGCTGGGGGGGAGGGGACATTGTTCCCTAACCCCTGAGCTCCGGTTCGGGATGGGGGTTTTTTAACAACCTGCTTCATCCCCACCCATACCTTCCTCACATCCCTTTTCCTCTCCTCTTCAAAATCTATCCTTTTTACGCCGTGTCCAAGGTGGAGCCGCCATGCCGATGGACTGCCAGGCCACCAGGCGGGAGGGGTGGTCCCGAATGGCGGCGCCTGGCTCTGCCGGGCTTGTAAGCACCTCTCGCAGTGCGGGCTACTGCGAGGGGTGATGAGCTATTGCGTCCCGTGGCAAAAATAGGGTCACTATGCCCATAGATGAACAACCAAAAAAAATCCAAACCCCTTTAACTCCACCTTGCTCATCGACGGAGCCGCCCTTGGGCAGCTCCACCGAAAAAATGGAGGTCCCCCCCCCTGTGCTTGCACAGGGGACCCTCCATATTTCTCTAACCGGAGAGTAGGCTTACTCCTCTCCTTCGCCTACGGGTGCAGGGGACTCCCCCTCACCCCCTTCTCTGGAGGTGCTTTCGGGCACCTCCCTTTTCCCAGCGGCAGTCCCATCTTTTCTTTTCAAGGGGACTGCCAAGAAAGCCAGCAGGCAGCCCTTAGCCAGCCGCTCCCCATCAAAGCGGCTCGGTAGGGCAAACCCCCTTAGGGGGGAGAGGGAAGCCAGGCCCCTTCGGTCGCTTCCCTCAAAAGACCTGCTGGCAAGAATATTAAACCTTGCCGGGGTCAAGGCCTGTGCCTCCCCATACAAGACTGGCGACACTGCCAAGGGGACCTGCGATGTCCTGGGAGGGGATGGCCAACTGGAGGCCCCTCCTGTGATAGACATGGTCCTTGAGGAGACCCAGCCCCAGACGGTAGGGCCTTCCATGGGGGGGGAATTCGGGCTCGGCGCCAAGCACCGAACCCGAATCCGCCCCTATGCAAGGTCCTCCTCAAATGGCTGAGGGCTCCGAGGCAGTAGAAGGAGGGGAGGGATCTCCTCCGACAGGTGCCCCTACGACAACCAGGACCTTCTCCATTTCGGAGAGGGACCTGGCTGAGGCTGGTCCATCTGGCCTGGGGGCCTCTGCCGGCGGAGGTGAAAAGCGGGTTCATTCCCCGCCCCCTTCTCCGAAAAAGAAAAAGAAAAAGACAAAAAAGACAAAAAAGACTCGGGGCTCCTCTCCATCCGCGGGGGCTGCGGGGACGGATGGGTCTGCTGCCACTCTGGCAAGCGACCAAGCCAAGATCGGCACATCCGCCCCCTCTGCCCCCCCGGTTGCGGAGCCTCTGACAAAGAAGACTAATACCAAGAGTGCACAGGGCGGAGCCTCGATGACATCGGGGCCCCTGATTCAGAGGTTACCTGGCGTTTTCGAGCCCGCTGGCTTCAAACGCTTCCTCGTTATTCGCTCCACTGATGGCACCATGTTGTCCAAGGGCAACATGATCCATCAGAGGAGAGGATTAGCTAGTGCAATTGGTAGAGAGCCGAAGGTAACCCGTTTCTCGGACGGGAGCCTTCTGGCGAATGCGGCGAATCCCGCCGAGGCGGCTAAGATTAGTGCTCTTCGGACACTTCATGGCACCCCGGTGAGTGTGACGCCGCACTCTACCATGAACTTTGTGAAAGGAGTAGTTTATGCGAGGGAACTCGTTGACTACTCCATTGAGGACATCACCTTAGAGCTGGCCGACCATGGGGCGGTCAAGGTCGAACGTGTGATGAGAAAACAGGGAGGGGCCTCGAGACCCACCCCTACACTCTTCGTCACGTTCGACTGTGACAAGCTCCCTGAGTCGGTGCGTGCCGGTTGGTACCGCTACCGCGTGAAGGCATTCGTGCCACTTCCGCGGCGGTGCTATTACTGTCACCGCTTCGGCCATACGAATCGCTCATGTAGACGTGCAAAGTCGGGGTCACCCGAAGTCTGTGTAAATTTCTCCAAGGTCGCACACGATAAGTCCAAATCGTGTGTGGCCAAGTGTGTCAATTGCGGAGAGCCGCACCCTGCTTCTTCGAAGCAATGTGGTGCATATCTCCTTGAAAAAGAAATCCTGGCCGTTCAGGCCCAGGATCGACTCTCATTCCGCGAGGCAAAGGACTTGGTCCTGGCGCGCCCAGCTCTGCCTGGGACGTCATATGCCTCAATAGTTAGGAAGGCACCCTCTGCTCCCGGCCCATCCAGGCCAACGAGCACGGTTGTTTCCGCGCCCATTCGGAGCCCTTCTGCGGGCTCTACACAACCCGGGCGCTCCCCTGGTAAAGCTGGCGGCAAAAAAGGCTCATACCCTGCCCCGGCTAAAACCAGGGCTCCCCCCTCTTCCCCCAGCGTGACCGTTTCCCGTAAGGCGAAACGGCCACGCGCCTCCACCGAGTCGTAAGACTCACAGGAGGCAACACCCCTGAAGATGGTCGATAGGCCATCTTCCGGGGTTCCTAAAGCTGCCCCCCGAAAGGAGGACAGCAACAAAGGAGCTTCGGCTCCTTCGCCCACGCCCCGAGGTGGAGCGAGTGGCTCGGAGACGGTGGTTCCTCGAAAAGAGGGCCCCCCACCTCCGAAGCCGCAACGCCCGCCTAAGATTTCGAGGCGGAGGGAGAAAAGACTCGCATGGCGAGCCCAACCTCCCCCAATAAGTCCTCGAAGGCGACAGCGCCTTCAGCGCTTTGTCCGGCCAACAGCGCCCGGGGTTCTGCCCCCGGGAAGCGTACGGCCATTCCCGTGAGGGTCTTCAATTCGAGGAGGGCCCCCACGTCTCCTCCGAGCTAGGCCTGGAGGGCATATTCCTTCAATGGAATTGCCGTGGACTCCGGGCCAACTGGGAGGAGCTGCGGAGGCTCGTCTCGTCCCGTTTCCCGTTAGCTATTTTTTTGCAGGAGACCATGCTAGGTGCGTGCCCCCTCCCTGCCCTCCCGGGGTATATGGGTCTTGCGACCCCACCACCGCGGGATGGCCGGGCTGGGGGATGCGCAGTTTACACCCGGCATGATGTCTCCGTTCTTCCTTTCTCTTTAGATACCTCCTTTCAGGCAGTGGCTGTGCAGCTGCACCTGGATAGGAGGTATACTATCATTTCTGCGTACATTCCACCGTCAGCTGACTTCGACGCGGGGGACTTCCGCCGCGTCGTTGCACGGTTGCCGAGGCCCTATCTCTTGCTTGGAGATCTGAACGGCAGGCATCCTCTCTGGGGAGATTACTCCATAAATCCCAGGGGACAAGTCCTTGCCGATCTGATCGAAGAGCTTGAGATGGGTGTCCTAAACGTGGATGAGTTTACGCATCACTGTCCGAGAACCGCTTCATTTTCTTGCCTTGACCTATCTTTGTGCTCTTCGGATGCACAGCCTGATTTTGATTGGGGGGTGGTCGATGACCTCCATGGTAGTGATCACTTTCCCATTCAAATATCATTTTCAGGGCAACTGCCGCCTGAGAGACCACCTCGGTGGTGCTTGGCGCGGGCGCGGTGGCCTACATTTCAGGAAATGACTGAATTCTCTATCTCAGTCGAGGAGTTTAGGTCGGTAGATGAGGCCGTTGAGTTCTTCTCCGGCAACCTCATCGCCGTGGGCCTGACTACTATTCCTAGGACGTCTGGCCGTTTTGCACGCCGACCACTCCCATGGTGGTCGGCCGAGTGTGAGACGGCCCTCAAACAGAAGCGTTATGCCTACATGCGCTATAAGCGCCGCCCGAACGATTTCACTGTCGCTGAATTTCGTCGGGCTAGGGCTAGGTTCCGGTATATTTCGAAGCACGCCCGCCGCTCTTCTTGGCGGGCATACGTTTCTTCACTTAACGGGAAGACCCCTTTAGCTGAGGTGTGGAAGCGAATCAAAAGGATTCGGGGCAAGTTCTCGCAGGACCCCCCTCCCGTTCTCCAGGAGAATGGGACCGCAATCTCAGACCCCGCGTCCGTGGCGGAATCCTTAGCGACCGCTTTTTCCGCATTCTCTAGCCGTGATGCTGCTCCGCCAGCATTCAATGCACGTCGTGATGTCGCGGAAGGCCGCCGGCTGGACTTTACCTCCAGTGGCGGAGAACCCTTCAACGACAAGTTTACTGTGAGTGAGTTGCGTTCCGCTCTCGCTTCGTGCGCGGACACCGCCCATGGTCCGGACGATGTCCCGTACGCCATGCTTCGACAACTGGGTGAGCGAGGCATGGCCTTTCTGTTAGATCTGTTCAACAGGATCTGGGTGGAAGGTCTTCTCCCAGACTCCTGGCGAATCGCTACTGTGCTCGCCTTTCGCAAACCGGGGAGAGATCACTCTACTCCGACCGGTTTCCGCCCAATCTCTCTAACCTCTTGCGTGTGCAAGTTGATGGAGAAATTGGTAAACGTTAGATTAGCTTTTTTCCTGGACAGCGGAGGCCATCTGTCTTCCGCACAGTGCGGCTTCCGCAAGTTCCACTCCACGTCGGATGCTCTGCTCCGACTGGAAAATGCCGTCTGCGAGGCTTTCCTTCGTAGACAACACTACGCCACGGTGTTTTTCGATCTGGAGAAGGCCTATGATACCGCATGGCGATACGGTATCATGGTGACTCTCTACACGATGGGGGCGAGGGGACGCCTCCCAATGTTTATATCTGAATTTTTGCGAGATCGTCGATTCCGCGTACGGGTGGGGGGAGCTCTCTCCGGCCCAAAGGAGCAGGAAGAGGGTGTCCCGCAGGGAAGTGTCCTCAGTGTCACACTCTTTGCCCTGAGCATCAACGGCATCACCTCGGTGCTGCCGGAAGATGTTCTCGCTACGCTCTACGTGGACGACCTTTCGATCTCTTTTGGCGCGGCCCAGATGCCAACTCTGGAGCGTGAACTCCAACAGGCATTGAACCGCGTCTCTCGCTATGCCGAAGCGCACAGGTTTCGGTTTTCTTTGGCCAAGACTAAGGTGGTGCACTTCTGCCGCCATCCACGGCTTCACCCCGACCCAGATTTGTTTCTTAATGGGGTGCGCCTGGATGTGGTTGAGTCGCACCGTTTCCTTGGTCTTGTATTCGACCGACGCCTCACCTGGGAGGCTAATATTCGCAGCCTTAGGGTCTCTTGTACCCGCGCCATGGACATTCTCCGTTCCGTGACGTTCAGCGCTTGGGGCGCTGATAGGGCTACCGCCTTACTTTTTTATCGATCCTTTGTTCGCTCGAAGCTCGACTACGGATGCGAGTTTTATGCATCCGCAGCCGAGCGTTGATTGCGGAAGGTGGATTCGATCCACCACACCGGCCTTCGCCTTGCGACCGGTGCCTTCCGCACTTCCCTCATTGAGAGCCTGTTGGTCGATGCTGGGGAGATGCCACTCGCTCTGCGCCGCGTGCAGTGCATCACTCGCCTGTACGCGCGAGCCCGGCGCCTCCCTCAGTCGCCAACAGCTCTCACTGCATCCGCAGCTGATCTCGATGGTGCCTATGCCGCCGAGAGACGCCAGTCATACCCTAAGCCCTTTGGGTTTAGGGCCAGGAAACTCCTTCGAGAGCTAGATATAGCTCTCGGGCCGGTGGCGCCCCTGGTTCTGCCCAGGACGCCACCCTGGAGGGTACCACATTTGGCTATTTGTCGCCACGCCTCTGCTCCCAAAGCTTGTACTGCGCCGGGAGTATTGCGTTCGACCTTTTTGGAGCACACATCGTGTCACGCTGGAACCGTGCCAGTGTATACGGATGGCTCCAAGTCCCAAGAGGGGGTCGGCTTCCACGCCATATCCCCTCTGTTTGAAGTCAGCGGGGCTCTACCAGGCGCTGCGTCTGTCTTCACGGCCGAGCTGGTGGCAATACACCACTCGGTACGGGAGATTACGCGACGTGCCCGGTTCGGAGACCGGATTGTGATCTATAGCGACTCACAAAGCGCCCTGAGTGCTCTCGGGGCATTGGAATCTCCGCATCCCCTGGTTCGCGATATCCGTGACGCCACGGTTTTGGCGAGCCGGGCAGATGTCGAGATTATCTTCTGCTGGGTTCCTGGACATGTGGGAATTGCAGGGAATGAGCGCGCCGATGAGGGCGCCAAAGAGTCCGCGAGGACTCTGCGACCGGACCAGCGTTTCGCTCTTCCTCACACCGACTACATGGCAGGAATACGGGCAGCTCTTCGGACTGCTTGGCAAAGAAGATGGGAGACGGTCGAAGGGAACTTAAAGTTGCGTGCCATTGCGCCGCGACTGTTCCCATGGACCTATCCCCCAATGCCGCGGCGGCTTCAGGTTGCTTTCTGTCGTCTCCGAATCGGACACACTCGTGTGACGCATCGCTATCTGGTGGAGCGCTGGCCTGCGCCCTATTGCAACGACTGCGTCGTCCCCCAGACTGTTCGGCACATTCTTGTCGAATGTCCCAGTCTGGGTGATCTTCGCGCACGACACCTGTCCCGGTACCGGGATAGGCGGGGTCGCTACCGCCTGTCCCTTGTACTCGGGACGAGTGCGTGGACTTTGACTGGTGGACTTGCTAACTTTTTGGGGGAGGCCGGCCTTCTCCCTTTTTTTTAACCAGGCTTAATTTTTGTTGTTGTTGTTTTTGTTTTTGTTGTTGTTGTTGTTGTTGTTGTTGTTGTTTTTGTTATTGTTTTGTTATTGTTATTTCTTTTTTGTTGTTCCCTGTTCCATTTTTTGAAGTAGCCTAGAACTAGGCTGTTTGTTTACGGCGACTTATGCCTAAGTCGGCAGTCGCCAGATAGCCCCTTAAATAAAAAAAAAAAAAAAAAAAAAAAAAAAATCTAGAGTTGGCATCTGGGCCGCGCCAAAAGAGATCGAAAGGTCGTCCACGTAGAGCGTAGCGAGAACATCTTCTGGCAGAACCGAGGTGATGCCGTTGATGCTCAGGGCAAAGAGTGTGACACTGAGGACACTTCCCTGCGGGACACCCTCTTCCTGCTCCTTTGGGGCAGAGAGGGCTCCCCCCACCCGTACGCGGAATCGACGATCTCGCAAAAATTCAGATATAAACATTGGGAGGCGTCCCCTCGCCCCCATCGTGTGGAGAGTCTCCATGATACCGTATCGCCATGCGGTATCATAGGCCTTCTCCAGATCAAAAAACACCGTGGCGTAGTGCTGTCTACGAAGGAAAGCCTCGCAGACGGCATTTTCCAGTCGGAGCAGAGCATCCGACGTGGAGTGAAACTTACGGAAGCCGCACTGTGCAGAAGACAGATGGCCTCCGCTGTCCAGGAAATAGGCTAATCTAACATTTACCAATTTCTCCATCAACTTGCACACGCAAGAGGTTAGAGAGATTGGGCGGAAACCGGTCGGAGTAGAGTGATCTCTCCCCGGCTTGCGAAAGGCGAGCACAGTAGCGATTCGCCAGGAGTCTGGGAGAAGACCTTCCACCCAGATCCTGTTGAACAGATCTAACAGAAAGGCCATGCCTCGCTCACCCAGGTGTCGAAGCATGGCGTACGGGACATCGTCCGGACCATGGGCGGTGTCCGCGCACGAAGCGAGAGCGGAACGCAACTCACTCACAGTAAACTTGTCGTTGAAGGGTTCTCCGCCTCTGGAGGTAAAGTCCAGCCGGCGGCCTTCCGCGACATCACGACATGCATTGAATGCTGGCGGAGCAGCATCACGGCTAGAGAATGCGGAGAAAGCGGTCGCTAAGGATTCCGCCACGGACGCGGGGTCCGAGATTGCGGTCCCATTCTCCTGGAGAACGGGAGGGGGGTCCTGCGAGAACTTGCCCCGAATCCTTTTGACTCGCTTCCACACCTCAGCTAGACCCTTATACCCCGGGAGGGCAGACAGGGGGAACGCGCCTAGCATGGTCTCCTGCAAAAAAATAGCTAACGGGGAACGGGACGAGGCGAGCCTCCGCAGCTCCTTCCAGTTGGCCCGGAGTCCACGGCAATTCCATTGAAGGAATATGCCCTCCAGGCCTAGCTCGGAGGAGACGCGGGGGCCCTCCTCGAATTGAAGACCCTCACGGGAATGGCCGTACGCTTCCCGGGGGCAGAACCCCGGGCGCTGTTGGCCGGACAAAGCGCTGGAGGCGCTGTCGCCTTCGAGGACTTATTGGGGGAGGTTGGGCTCGCCATGCGAGTCTTTTCCTCCCTCCGCCTCGAAACCTTAGGCGGGCGCTGCGGCTCCGAAGGCGGGGGGCCCTCTTTTCGAGGAACCACCGTCTCCGAGCCACCCACTCCACCTCGGGGCGTTGGCGAAGGAGCCGAAGCTCCTTTGTTGCTGTCCTCCTTTCGGGGGACAGCTTTAGGAACCCCGGAAGATGGCCTATCGACCATCTTCAGGGGTGTTGCCTCCTGTGAGTCTAACGACTCGGTGGAGGCGCGTGGCCGTTTCGCCTTGCGGGAAACGGTCACGCTGGGGGAAGAGGGGGGAGCCCTGGTTTTAGCCGGGGCTGGGTATGAACCCTTTTTGCCGCCAGCTTTACCAGGGGAGCGCCCGGGTTGGGTAGAGCCCGCAGAAGGGCTCCGAATGGGCGCGGAAACAACCGTGCTCGTTGGCCTGGATGGGCCAGAAGCAGAGGGTGCCTTTCAAACTACTGAGGCATATGACGTCCCAGGCAGAGCTGGGCGCGCCAGGACCAAGTCCTTAGCCTCGCGGAATGAGAGTCTATCCTGGGCCTGAACGGCCAGGATTTCTTTCTCCAGGAGATATGCACCACATTGCTTCGAAAAAGCAGGGTGCGGCTCTCCGCAATTGACACACTTGGCCACACACGATTTGGATTTATCGTGTGCGACCTTGGAGCAATTTACACAGACTTCGGGTGACCCTGACTTTGCACGTCTACATGAGCGATTCGTATGGCCGAAGCGGTGACAGTAATAGCACCGCCGCGGTAGTGGCACGAATGCCTTCACGCGGTAGCGGTACCAACCAGCACGCACCGACTCAGGGAGCTTGTCACAGTCGAACGTGACGAAGAGTGTAGGGGTGGGTCTCGAAGCCCCTCCCTGTTTTCTCATCACACGTTCGACCTTGACCGCCCCATGGTCGGCCAGCTCTAGGGTGATGTCTTCAATGGAGTAGTCAACGAGTTCCCTCGCATAAACTACTCCTTTCACAAAATTCATGGTAGAGTGCGGCGTCACACTCACCGGGGTGCCATGAAGTGTCCGAAGAGCACTTATCTTGGCTGCCTCGGCGGGATTCGCCGCATTCGCCAGAAGGCTGCCGTCCGAGAAACGGGTCACCTTCGGCTCTCTACCAATTGCACTAGCTAATCCTCTCCTCTGATGGATCATGTTGCCCTTGGACAACATGGTGCCATCAGTGGAGCGAATAACGAGGAAGCGTTTGAAGCCAGCGGGCTCGAAAACGCCAGGTAACCTCTGAATCAGGGGCCCCGATGTCATCGAGGCTCCGCCCTGTGCACTCTTGGTATTAGTCTTCTTTGTCAGGGGCTCCGCAACCGGGGGGGCAGAGGGGCCGGATGTGCCGATCTTGGCTTGGTCGCCTACCAAAGTGGTAGCAGATCCATCCGTCCCCGCAGCCCCCGTGGATGGAGAGGAGCCCCGAGTCTTTTTCGTCTTTTTAGTCTTTTTTGTCTTTTTCTTTTTTGGAGAGGAGGGCGGGGAATGAACCTGCTTTTCACCTCCGCCGGCAGAAGCCCCCAGGCCAGATGGACCGGCCTCAGCCAGGTCCCTCTCCGAAATGGAGAAGGTCCTGGTTGTCGTAGGGGCACCTGTCGGAGGAGATCCCTCCCCTCCTTTTACTGCCTCGGAGCCCTCAGCCATTTGAGGAGGACCTTGCATAGGGGCGGATTCGGGTTCGGTGCTTGCCGCCGAGCCCGAATTCCCCCCCATGGAAGGCACTACCGTCTGAGGCTGGGTCTCCTCAAGGACCATGTCTATCACAGGAGGGGCCTCCAGTTGGCCATCCCCTCCCAGGACATCGCAGGTCCCCTTGGCAGTGTCGCCAGTCTTGTGTGGGGAGGCACAGGCCTTGACCCCAGCAAGGTTTAAAATTCTTGCCAGCAGGTCTTTTGAGGGAAGCGACCGAAGGGGCCTGGCTTCCCTCTCCCCCCTAAGGGGGTTTGCCCTACCGAGCCGCTTTGATGTGGAGCGGCTGGCTAAGGGCTTCCTGCTGGCTTTCTTGGCAGTCCCCCTTGGAAAGAAAAGAGGGGACTGCCGCTGGGAAAAGGGAGGTGCCCGAAAGCACCTCCAGAGAAGGGGGTGAGGGGGAGTCCCCTGCACCCGTAGGCGAAGGAGAGGAGTAAGCCTCCTCTCCGGTTAGAGAAATATGGAGGGTCCCCTGTGCAAGCACAGGGGGGGGGGACCTCCATTTTTTTGCTGGAGCTGCCCGAGGGCGGCTCCGTCGATGGAACAGGGGAAGTTGAGGGTTGGGTTTGTTTTTTTTTATCTTCATCATTGGGCATGGTGACCCTTTTTTAAACACGGGATGCAATCGCGCACACCTCTCGCAGTAGCCCGCACTGCGAGAGGTGCTTACAAGCCCGGCAGAGCCAGGCGCCGCCATTTGGGACCACCCCTCCCGCCTGGTGGCCTGGCAGTCCATCGGTATGGCGGCTCCACCTTAGACACGGCGTAAAAAATATAGATTGTGAAGAGGAGAGGAAAAGGGATGTGTGGAAGGTATGGGTGGGGATGAAGCAGGTTGTTAAAAACCAGCCACCCCAGACCGGAGCTCAGGGGTTAGGGAACTTTGTCCCCCACCCCCTCAGCCCCGATGCGGGACGGTTGGCTGAAAGGAAGGTCAGCATCTACCCTGTGAAATTAGAAGCTGACCAGAGAAAGTTGTGGGAGAGGTTGTGTGAAAAGAGAGGAAACAAGTATTTTGAAGGAAGGAAGAGAGGCTAAACTGGGGCCGGACGGAGCGCTGGATCCCGTCAGCACGGCGGCCAGGATGGCAAATCGCCGCGCCCCTTACGGGGTGTTAAAGTTAAAATATAAGTTTATTTTGGGAATTATTGTGCGTTTCTCTATATCCTTACGTGTTTCCAACGGCTCTCTTCTTTGTGATATTAATATTAGCACTCTTAGCACTCTTAGAACAAAAAGGGGAAGGGGGGCATTCTACGACAGTAAGAATGCCTTAATCCACTATAAAATTCTCCTAGATTCCTTAATTCCTCTTCAGGAGCGCTACACATAAAAGATAAAAAGATCAATTTCAAGAAGACTTTTATAGGAGTTGGCATTTGCTTTAACAGAAAACGAGAACTGGCAGTCCTTTCGCGGTTTCTTCTCCTTAGCTAAATCTTTAGAAAAGTGAATAATAACGCCCATTGCAAGGCGGTGAAATCAGGTCAATGCTAATCATTTTTTAATCCACTAGAAAATTCTGCTGGGGTTTCTACATAGAATAAAATAAAATAAGTGGATAAAAATCCACAAGAACCAAAAATGTTTGTATATATATATATATATATATATATATATATATATATATATATATATATATATATTTGGTGAAGGGGTGAGTTGCCGACTAGGGGCAATTTAATTTTCAATATGAAGCCAAAAATAATCCAAGCATTTTTTCAAATCCATTTATTCAAATTAACAACGTTTCGAGCTTGTGCTCTCATCTTCTGGTTCCTAGAAATATGTGACAATTCAGTAGCAATTTAACAATAATGAGAAATATATCTTTAGATTGCTTACATAATGGATTGTAATAACAATTGAAATTAGGGTAAATGCTCAATTCGCTGTATGCAATAAATTGAACACTTTAAATAAATAATACTACAAAGTTATGATATACAAGGGGTTTGGGTAACTATAGTGAAGAACACACCCCAACACTAAGCGATAAAATATTTCAACTGACGAATATTTGGAAAATAATATTGAGTATGTTTTGCTAGGTTGTGGTTTTTACATAACATGAAAAGGAAATGACGAATTAACTGAATTAAGAGTTGTTTTAAAGATTTAATATAAAGGGTGTTCCATTAAGACGGATCGAAGTTAGCAGTAAATAAAACAGTGTTATTGGTGAAAATTTATTGATTTCACTATTTAGATCATGTTATTTGAGTCATGGCAATTATGTGTGAAAAATAATATCGCCTAAATGTCCGCCAAGGATTCGGCGGCACATCTCCACTCGATGGTCAAAATTTTTGATGACGTCTCTGCATAGTTGCTCCTCGATCTCACCAATATGCCTTATTATCTCATCCTTCAGCTGTTGAATTGTTGTTGACTTATTGGCATATACCTTACTTTTGAGATGACCCAAAAGGAAGAAATCTAAAGACGTCAAGTCACACGATCGTCGTGGCCAATTGACCTCGCTGTTTCGAGAGATGATGCGACCTGGGAACTTCTCATTCAATAAAGCCATTGTTGCATTGGCTGTGTGGCATGTGGCGCCGTCCTGTTGAAACCACAAATCTTCGACATCCATAGAATTAAATTCAGGCCATAAAAAGTTGGTTATCATGGCACGGTATCGCTCGCCTGTCACCGTAACAGAATTCCCGGCATCATTTTCGACGAAATACGGCCCAATGATTCCGCTAGCAAAAAATGCACACCAAACAGTGACCTTTTGTAGATGCAGTGGCTTTTCAACAATCTTCCTGGGATTTTCATCAGCCCAAATGCGACAATTCTGCTTATTAACAAATCCACCAAGATGAAAATGGGCTTCATCACTAAAGATGATTTTTTGCGAAAAATCATCATCGGCTTGTCTTTGCTTGTGCACCCAATTGACGAATGTACGGCGCTTCAAATGGTCAGGAGTCTTCAGTTCTTGTGTCAATTGAATTTTGTAAGCGTGTACAGTCAAATCTTTTGTCAAAATTCGATGTAACGTTGTTGTGGAGAGGTTCAATTCCTGCGCGCGATGACGAATAGAAGCGTCTGGAACTTCGGCCACATTCTCGCGCACTGCAGCAATGTTTTCAGCTGAACGGCGTAAACGAGAATGCAATGGAGTTTTCATATTTGCCACTGACCCCGTTTGTTTGAATTTACGAACAATTTTCCCAATTGCGCTCTCGGTTGGTCGATTATGCTGACCAAAACAATCGCGAAGTGCCCGAAATGCGTTGCTGTTTTAACGTCCATTTTCGTAATAGGCTTCGATAACTTTAACACGTTGTTCGATTGTTAATCTTTCCATGGTTGAAATTGCCAAAGTCTGAAGTTGTTGAACCTTAAAGACAAAGAAAAAAATCATTAGACGCTTAAACTTAACTGAGATTCAAAATCGGTCCAAGTTATTGGAACACCCTTTATATTGATTCTGCGATCCTGAGTGTGGTCGGACATTTATTGCTGGCAATGATTTTAAAGTTATTTATTTTTATTGAGGTTTTACCATTTACTATGTGGTCTCTTACAAGTGAATGTTCTTTTGTCGAAAGAACGGACCCTGTTCGATGGCTAATTCCCATTGTGAAGAATAACGAGCTCCCAATGATCGCAAAGTGCTGCCGATATATGAAGCCGAGGAAAAACCTGGACAAATAAATTTGTAGACAACACCACTGCGCAAACAATCAGGTGTTCGATCCTTGACAGGAAACTATATTTTGTATTAATTTATCATTTAAAAATACGAATCTACATTTCAATTTGAGAGAAATATTGTTTAACACCACAATATATATATATATATATATATATATATATATATATATATATATATATATATATATATATATATATATATATATATATATATATAGCAGGAATATAAAGAACCAGGTGATTACACTAATCATTTATTGGCCGGACGTTTCGGACCTTCACTAAGAACATCTTCAGCGACTGTGTCGACTAATGAGAAGGGAAAGGAATATTTACGATAACAGTTAAAAGAATGCATTAAATAATGGCTAAAAAAGCGGATGAAGATAAGTTAAAATAACAAAATTGACAATTATTGAGATTAAAGTAAAAACACAAAAAATATATAGAATTAATTAATACTATCCAGAATCGAGGAGGTTCCCATGTTTACTTAAGTAGAAATTCGAGAAGAGAGAAGAAAAAAGCATAACGATAAAGATATTTACCCGACTATATACAAACCCAACCAACGAAATAACCAACCAAGAAACCAGATTGATACCCTAATAAGACAACGGAATTTAAACAACCTAAAGAGGAAGAAACAACCGACTAAGGAGACAACACAGATCAAAAGAGTAAATAGAAATAATGCAAACAAAATCAACTAAAAGTATAATAAGTGAACTATACTAAAAAATTCAACAAAAAATGTTAGTGAAGTGAAAGTTAAGAGTAAAACTAAAAGTGTAATAAGTAAAATATAGTATTAAAAGGTTTAACAAAAATGATAGTAAAGTGGAAAATAATAGTAAAACAAGTGAACAAAGTGAAACTAAAGTGAAAAAGTGATAACAACAAGAGAAAGTGAAACAAAGTAAGTAAATTAAAAACAAGTAACATAACAATACATAAACAAAGCTCAGAGCTAAGATAACTCAAAACGGCATCAATGCTACAATAAACACGTGAATAAAAGATGAACAGAATAAGGGAACAGAGATTAGGTGGTCCTCCCGCTTCTGTATGAGGAACATAGGTACTAATGTGTGAGAAAGGCAAAAGGCATGATGAATGATGAGTAAATGCATGACGGTGGTTCGGAATCCACGTTAATCAGCAGGTCCCCCTTGTCCCTCGAGCAAGGGTATTCCACCCTTTCCACCTTTGACTACCGAGGTTGTTCAATCCGCCTCCTCACCAATCTGTCCTCTTTTTTCTCAAAACTTTCCGTCTCCCACAGCTATAAACCCTCTTCTAAAGCTTGTTCCGGACTCCCCACTAAGCACTTCACTATCGATTCACTTGAACTGAGAGTTAAAAGTGTTGGGGGGTTCTCCAGGAGCAAGTCGGCTGCGGACCTCCTCCTCTTCTGTGCCATCCCGATCGTTGGGAGGAGTACAGAGGGGAGTAGTAACCGCGAGCCGTACCTTTTCTCCCCCTAAAAAAAAACCCTTTCTGCCAGATCCTCACTCCACTCACTACATTGGTAAAGGAGGCAAGAAATTCCATGACGCTCTGAAGATGATCGAATAAGATCGAAAGCTTATCATTTTAGTTTGTTTTTTACCAAACACATTCATTTAAAAAAGAGATAAATACTGGACAAGAGAAAAGAAACTTGCCAAATGAAATTAATTAAGGCAAAATAAACAATGGTCTTCAACAAAATTTGCATATATGAGGGGTGGTCGATAAGTTTTGAGAATCGGTAGGGCAAAACAGAGGAAGGAGGATGGCTGTTTGTGGGGGTGTTAGGACAAGTTATGGCAAGTCAGGACCCGCAGCCGCACGCTCCTGCCTCGTCTATTTAAGAAGCAGTAGCTGATCGCAGATCGTCAGTCACAAATTTTTCAACAATAGAGAAGGTTGAGCACCGGACAGTGATCAAACTTTTGACCAAGGAAGGCAAGAATACAAAAAGAGATCCGTAAACGCATGGTTGCAGTGTACACCGAAACCGCCCCTTCCCATGCAAACATTGCGCGCTGGAATAGGGAGTTCCGCCATGGTCGTGAGTCCCTTGAAGTTGACCCCCGTCCAGGACGCCCGTCAGACGTAACCGATAGGGACAATGTGGCCTGTGTGGAGAGGGTGATCCTCGAAAATCGACGGGTGAAGGTTGAAGAAATCGAGCGATAACTTGGAATATCACATGAAAGTGTTATCAACATGATCCAAGACAATTTGGCCATGACCAAGGTCTGTGCCCGTTGGGTCCCTAGAAACCTCACGAAAACTCACGCCCCATAATCGACTTCAACGTCGCCAAAGTTCGGAGGAGCTGCTGCTTCTGTACAACCAAGACCCAGCGGGATTCGAGTCATGCTTAGTGACAGGTGATGAAACGTGCGTCCATCACTGGGATCCCGAGACCAAGCTCGAAAGGATGGCCTGGAAGCACAGGGGCTCTCGGACCCCATCAAGTTCCGGACCCAACCCTCAGCGGGAAAGATCATGGCCACCATCTTCTGGGATTCTAAGGGAGTGTTGATGGTGGACTATACGCCTCGTGGAAGAACCATCACAGGCCAATATTACGCCAAGGAACTGGCTGGTTTTAAGAAGTGTATCCGCCAGAAGGGGCGCGGCAAGTTGACACGCGGTGTCCTGCTCCTCCATGACAATGACCCTGTCCACAAGGCCAGAGTTGCACAAGCTGCTCTTCGGAGGGGGGATTCGAGGAGCTCAATCATCGTCCCTACAGTCCAGATCTGGCCCCTAGCGACTACTTTTTATTCCGCCAGCTCAAGGCTACACTGCGTGGACGCCGGTTTGTGGACGATGAAGATGTCCAGCTCGCCGTCCAGGAGTGGATTGAACAGCAGTCGGGAGATTTCTGGTTGTCAGGAATTCGAAGCCTCAGGGACAAGTGGCACAAGTGCATTGAAGTCCAGGGTAGTTATATTGAAAAATAATAAAACACCTTTCCTCATATATATATATATATATATATATATATATATATATATATATATATATATCCGAATGGTGTGTTGTTGTATTATATGGCAGCCCCTTGAAAATAGAAAAGAATCGAACTCCAGTCAGCGCCTGTGAGCTCCGTCGTTGTACGAGTATATTAAGTTCGATGAAGCGATAGCAACAAGGTCGAAACTCACAAGGCGGAAAATATTATTCACTGTGATTCTGAGAAGGGACGAGTCAGGAAATTATCTTGTCTAGACTATCGTTGTCATTTCATGATCTACTCTATTTTGAACTACTTCTAAGAAATCAGCGAATGAACCTTGTAAATAGAGTCTATTAATGTTCTTACAATATTATATTTATTGTGATAAGTATTAGAGAAGATAATATATAAATGATTTATATGAGAGATAACGTAAAAGTTTGTTTGAACTCATGAGGAAAACATTAAATTTAAAAGTTAAGTCTGTATTTGACTAACATTTTTTAGATCGGTTCATGGAACAAGTGTCCATGATCGGTTCATAAGACAAGTGTCCATGATCGGTTCATAGGACAAGTGTCCATGATCGGTTCCTAAAACAAATGTCCATGATCGGTTCATAAGACAAGTCTCAATGATCAGTTCATAGGACAAGTGTCCATGATCGATTCATAGGACAAGTTTCCATGATAGGTTCATAGGACAAGTGTCCATGATCAGTTCATAGGACAAGTTTCCATGATCGGTTCATAGGACAAGTGTCCATGATTGGTTCATAGGACAATTTTTCATGATTGGTTCATAGGACAAGTGTCCATGATCGGTTCATAGGACAAGTGTCCATGATCGGTTCATAAGACAAGTGTCCATGATTGGTTCATGGAACAAGTGTCCCTGATCGGTTCATAGGACAAGTGTCCATGATTGGTTCATAGGACAAGTGGTCATGATTGGTTCATAGGACAAGTGTCCATGATCGGTTCATAGAACAAGTGTCCATGATCGGTTCATAAGACAAGTGTCCATGATCGGTTCATAGGACAAGTGTCCATGATTGGTTCATAGGACAAGTGTCCATGATCGGTTCATAGGACAAGTGTACATGATTGGTTCATAGGGCAAGTGTTCATGATCAGTTCATAGGAAAAGTGTCCATGATCGGTTCATAGGACAAGTGTCCATTATCGGTTCATAAGACAAGTGTCCATGATCGGTTCATAAGACAAGTGTCAATGATCAGTTCATAGGATAAGTGTCCATAATCGGTTCATAGGACAAGTGTCCATGATCGGTTCATAAGACAAGTGTCCATGATAGGTTCATAAGAAAACTGTCAATGATCAGTTTATAGGACAAGTGTCCATGATCGGTTCATAGTGGAATACACTAGAAAGTGCATTCCAAAGCCTTGTTGTGACAGGAATAAAAAGACCTGGAGCATTGATTAGTGTTATGTGTGATAGAAAGCAACGCTATTAGCAGCAGCTTGCCTTGGGGTACAGGGTGAGACGAGTCAAAGAATATCAATGCAATAGCAACGAAGCCGTATCCCACTGGTTAGTAAGAGGAGATCTGTAAAGAAGGAGGTGAAGATATACAAAGTTAAAATGTATGGAAGATATATAGCCACAGAATTTCCGCCAAGCAGAGAGACCCAGAGGGTATGTAAGCCCCCAGATGCCCCCATACACCCTCTGACAGGAGGGTACAACATAAAAAAGATGAATGGAAGTAGAAGCAAAAAAGTAGAAGAATGCAGACGTGTAAAACCAACACCCCCAACCAGAGCCAAGAACGAGGGGCGCACCAGCCTCCTCATATACAGGGCCCCGACTTGAGATAGAGGGACAAAAGGTGGTCAGCGGCCATCATGCGAAATCAGCCGCCGGCCAAAAGAAATGGAAAAGAGGCTGGTCAAAAAATGTCGAAAAAGTGGTAAAATGTGGAGAAGAAATAAAGCTCCATCTTGTTCTAAAGTGATGGGGGCACTCAGGAGGGGGGTCGTGCTACGCCCCCTGGGTACCAGGTAAAACCGTCTACGCGGAGCACCCCCATATGGATTTAGATTGTCTTGAGGAGCGCAGCTTGGTCATGTGTGAGTGGGAATGAGATGAAAAGGAATCTGTGTCCGAGGATGAAGAGAGGGAACATTGAATTAAGAGAATACATACTCTTATATGAGTGGCGGAAAATTGAGTTGGAGTAAATTAAGTGTGGGGAAATTGAGTGTGAGTTTATTGAGTAGCGGTAAATTGAGTGAGAGTAAATTGAGTGTGGGGAAATTGAGTGTGGGTATATTGAGTACCGGTAAATTGAGTGAGAGTAAATTGAGTGCGGGGAAATTGAGTGTGGGTGTATTGAGTAGCGGTAAATTGAGTGAGAGTAAATTGAGTACGGGCAAAGGGAATGCGAGTAAATATAATAAGGGTATATTGAGTGTGTGTAAATTGAGTGGGAGTAAATTGAGTGCGGGTAAATTAAGTATGGGTGAATTGAGTGAGAGTAAATTGAGTTTGGTAAATTGATTGTGAGTAAATTGAGTAAGGAAAAATTGAGTAGCGGTAAATTAAGGGGGACTAAATTGAGTAGGGGCAAAATGAATGTGGGTAAATTGAGCAGGGGTATATTGAGTGTGAATAAATTGAGTGAGAGTAAATTTAGTGTGGGTAAATTGAGTAGGGAAAAATTGAGTAGCGCTAAATTGAGTTAAAATAAATTGAGTAGGGCTAAATTGAGTGTGGGTAAATTGAGTAGTGATGAATTGAGCAGCGGTAAATTGAGTGAGAGTAAATCGAGTGTGGGTAAATTGAGTGTGGAAAATTGAGTAGCAGTTAATTGAGTGAGAGAAAATTCACTGCATGACTCCTCTCATAACATCAGTTGCATGATTATTATCTCGGAACATTCACTCCATGATTAGTCTTTTGCAACATTCACTACATGAATAGTCTATCGCAACTTTCACTGCATGATTAGTCTCTCAACATTCACTGCATTATTAGTTTTTCGCAAAATTCACTGCATGATTAGTCTTTCGCAACATTCACTGCATGATTAGTTTTTCCCAACATTCATTGCATGATTAGTGTTTCGCAACTTTCACTGCATGATTAGTCTTTCGCAACATTCACTGCATGATTAGTCTTTCGCACCATTCACTACATGATTAATCTCTCAACATTGACTGCATGATTAGTTTTTCGCAACATTTACTGCATGATTAGTTTTTCGCAACATTCATTGCATGATTAGTGTTTCGCAACTTTCATTGCATGATTAGTTTTTGTAACATTCACTGCATGATTAGTCTTTCGCAACATTCACTGCATGATTAGTCTTTCGCACCATTCACTACATGATTAATCTCTCAACATTCACTGCATGATTATTTTTTCGCAACTTTCACTGTATGATTAGTCTTTCACACCATTCACTACATGATTAATCTCTCAACATTCACTGCATGATTAGTTTTTCGCAACATTCATTGCATGATTAGTGTTTCGCAACTTCCACTGCATGATTAGTCTTTCGCTCCATTCACTACATGATTTATCTCTCAACATTCACTGCATGATTAGTTTTTCCCAACATTTACTGCATGATTAGTTTTTCCCAACATTCATTGCATGATTAGTGTTTCGCAACTTTCACTGCATGATTAGTCTTTCGCAACATTCACTGCATGATTAGTCTTTTGCACCATTCACTACATGATTAATCTCTCAACATTCACTACATGATTAATCTCTCAACATTGACTGCATGATTAGTTTTTCGCAACATTTACTGCATGATTAGTTTTTCGCAACATTCATTGCATGATTAGTGTTTCGCAACTTTCATTGCATGATTAGTTTTTGTAACATTCACTGCATGATTAGTCTTTCGCAACATTCACTGCATGATTAGTCTTTCGCACCATTCACTACATGATTAATCTCTCAACATTCACTGCATGATTATTTTTTCGCAACTTTCACTGTATGATTAGTCTTTCACACCATTCACTACATGATTAATCTCTCAACATTCACTGCATGATTCGTTTTTCGCAACATTCATTGCATGATTAGTGTTTCGCAACTTTCACTGCATGATTAGTTTTTTGCAAAATTCACTGCATGATTAGTCTTTCGCAACATTCACTGCATGATTAGTCTTTCGCAACATTCATTGCATGATTAGTCTTTCGCAACTTCTACTGCATGATTAGTCTTTCGCAACATTCACTGCATGATTTGTCCCACTTTGATGTAAAGCGATGCAGTGAATGTGGCAGGAAACGCCTTATTCATCATTTGTGTAGGTTTGGTTACCGAACCTAACCTCATTGAATTAACCTAGAGTGGTAATTTTAACATCATGCTCCCTATATCTAGGCTCCCCCCAAACATTCTAGGTAGGTCTATGTTAAAGTGAGCCCATATGTCTAACCGGCAACACTATGTGGAAGTGATCAGAAAACGATCAAATCCGTAGTTCATGTAATTAGAGCGTGCAACGCTCGGGTAACTTGAGACCAAGATTCAATTTAAAACTATGGCCATACCTTAAATACTGTATACATATATCTCGGTGGCATGGTCAAGATTTTCTTGCGAGTAAACTATTTTAACATGAACTTTGCAAGAGAATTTAAAAGAGAGGAAAATGTTTTATGTAGGGATCATGCCAAAAATTAATTAATGATCAAATAATACAAATGTCAACCCTTATCGACACTTAATCACTTATCCAAATACACAGAAACCATTTGGGGTGATCAAGCAATGGTGTAAATTTAGGCAGAATTTTCTCTTTTTTAAGAAATTTCAATCGTGGTTGTTTCAAATGGCAATAATGTATTTTATTTCCTCAGGATAGAGAAATACAGAGAAGGAGAAATTTGTGTCTTGCTTTCCTTCCACACACACTACACTGAGGACGTTAATTGTGTCGAATGAAATGGAAATCGAAAGTGGCTCTAAAATGGTAGAAAACAAAAGCCTATTGGATGTATCGGAACCAAGCAAGCCACTAGGAAAAATGACGCCCGAAGTGGCCTACATGGGCCGGATTGCGTATGGAATTGTCGCTCCAATAATAATTACCTTCGGAATATTCACAAATATCTTAAATTTGATCGTACTTACACAACCTACGTTGAGAGGTCCAATTTACAGGTAAGAACGTTTTCTTCCGTTATTCTTCCCCATTCAAAACAGGGCGTAGACATAATACAGTCAGCCCCGTTAGTTTAGAGTTTAATGTTAAGATTAGGTTAAGTTAGTACATCTAAACTGCTCAAATAATAACTCATCTGAATAACTCCCTAGAACCACTAAGTCTGAAAAAGTGTGACGGTACATTTAGAATACAAGACTTAGAATTAGGGTTTCATTTTTACACTAATGACATTTTAGCTTAAACACAAATTCTATTTTTAGCTAATGGCATTTTAGTTTCAACAATAAAGTCCATTTTTAGCTAATGGCATTTTGGGTTCAACAATAAATTCCACTTTTACACTAATTAAGCTTTATTTTGCATAATAAATTCCAATTTACACTAATGAAATTTTAATTAAGACAATAGATTCCTCTTTTACACTAATCAAATTTTAGTTTGACTGATAACTTCTACTTTTAACCGATCAAATTTTAGTCTAAACAATAAATTCCTTTTTTGCACAGGTGACATTTTGTTTTGAATAATAAATTCCACTTTTAGACTAATGATATTTTAGTTTAAACAATAAATTTATCTTTTACACTAATGATCTTATTGGTTAAAAATACATTCCAATTTTACACTATAAAATTAGAGTTTGAACAATAAAGTTTCATTGTATACCAACAACATTTTAAGTCAAACAATAAAATCCACATATACATTGAAGACCTTTTAGTTTAAACAATAAATTCTGCATTTACACATGTAATATTTTAGTTAAAACAATAAATTCCCCTTTACACAAATAATATTTGAGTTTAAACAATAAATTCCCATTTTACACGAATAATATTTTCGCTAAAACAATAAATTATCCTTTACACAAATAATATTTAGGTTAAAGAATAAATTCCCCTTTTACACAAATAATATTAAGTTTAAACAATAAATTCCCCTTCTACACAAATAATATTTTAGTTAAAACAATAAATTCCGCTTTTACACAAATAATAATTTAGCTAAAACACTAAATTCCCCTTTACACAAATAATATTTTAGTTAAAACAATAAATTGCCGTTTTACAAAAATAATATTTTAGTTAAAACAAGAAATTCCCCTTTACATAAATAATATTTTAGGTAAAACAATTAATTCCCATTTACACAAATAATATTTTAGGTAAAACAATAAATTCCCCTTTACACAAATAATATTTTAGTTTATCAATAAATTCCCCTTATACACGAATAATATTTTAGCTAAAATAATAAATTACCCTTTAAACAGTTAATATTTTAGCTAAAACAATAAATTCCGCTTTTACACAAATAATATTTTAGTTAAACAATAAATCCCCATCTAGACAAATAATATTTTAGTTAAAACAATGAATTTCCCTTTACACAAATAGTATTTTAGCTAAAACAATAAATTTACCTTTACACAAATAATATTTCAGTTAAAACAATAAATTCCTTTTTACCCAAATAATATTTTAGTTTAAACAATAAATTCCCCTTTTACACAAATAATATTTCAGTTAAAACGATAAATTCCCCCTTTACACAAATAATTATTTAGCTAAGACAATAAATTCCCTTTTACACAAATAATATTTTAGTTAAAACAATAAATTCCCCTTTACACAAATAATATTTTCGTTTAAAGAATAAATTCCCCTTTTACACAAATAATATTAAGTTTAAACAATAAATTCCTCTTCTACACAAATAAAATTTTAGTTAAAACAATAAATTCCGCTTTTACACAAATAATAATTTAGCTAGAACACTAAATTCCCCTTACACAAATAATATTTTAGTTAAAACAATAAATTGCCGTTTTACAAAAATAATATTTTAGTTAAAACAAGAAATTCCCCTTTACATAAATAATATTTTAGGTAAAACAATAAATTCCCATTTACACAAATAATATTTTAGGTAAAACAATAAATTCCCCTTTACACAAATAATATTTTAGTTTATCAATAAATTCCCCTTATACACGAATAATATTTTAGCTAAAATAATAAATTCCCCTTTAAACAGTTAATATTTTAGCTAAAACAATAAATTCTGCATTTACACAAATAATATTTTAGTTAAACAATAAATCCCCCTCTAGACAAATAATTTTTTTAGTTAAAACAATAATTTTCCCTTTACACAAATAGTATTTTAGCTAAAACAATAAATTTACCTTTACACAAATAATATTTTAGTTAAAACAATATATTACTCTTTTACACAAATAATATTTTAGTTAAAACAATGAATTCCCCTTCACACAAAACATATTTTAGTTAAAACAATATATTCCGCTTTTACACAAATAATATTTTAGTTACAACAATATATTTCGCTTTTACAAAAATAAAATTTTAGTTAAAAAATATTTTTTCACTTTTACACAAATAATATTTTAGTTAAAACAATAAATTTTCCTTTACACAAATAAAATTTTGGTTAAAACAATAAATTCCCCTTTACACAAATAATATTTTAGTTAAAACAATAAATTCCCCTTTTACACAAATAATATTTTAGCTGGAACAATAAATTCCCCTTTACACAAATAATATTTCAGTTTAAACAATAAATTCCCCTTTTACAAAAATAATATTTTAGTCAAAACAATAAATTCCACTTTACATAAATAATATTTTAGTTAAAACAATAAATTCCTATTTACACAAATAATATTTTAGTTAAAACAATAAATTCCCCTTTACACAAATAATATTTTAGTTTAACAATACATTTCTCTTATACACGAATAATATTTTAGCTAAAATAATAAATTCTCCTTTAAACAGTCAATATTTTAGCTAAAACAATAAATTGCGCTTTTACACAAATAATATTTTAGTTAAACAATAAATCCCCGTCTAGACAAATAATATTTTAGTTAAAACAATAAATTTCCCTTTACACAAATAGTATTTTAGCTAAAACATTAAATTTACCTTTACACAAATAATATTTTAGTTAAAACAATATATTACTCTTTTACACAAATAATATTTTAGTTTAAACAATGAATTCCCCTTTACACAAAACATATTTTAGTTAAAACAATATATTCCGCTTTTACACAAATTTTATTTTAGTTACAACAATATATTTCGCTTTTACATAAATAAAATTATAGTTAAAACAATATTTTTTTCACTGTTTCACAAATATTATTTTAGTTAAAACAATAAATTTCCCTTTACACTAATAAAATTTTGGTTAAAACAATAAATTCCCCTTTACACAAACAATTAATTAGGTAAAACAATAAATTCCCCTTTTACACAAATAATATTTTAGCTGGAACAATAAATTCTCCTTTACACAAATAATATTTTAGTTTAAACAATAAATTCGTCTTTTACAAAAATAATATTTTAGTCAAGACAATAAATTCCACTTTACATTAATAATATTTTAGCTAGAACACTAAATTTCCATTTACACAAAATAATATTTTAGTTTAAACAATAAATTCCCCTATACACAAATAATATTTCAGTTTAACAATAAATTTATCTTATACACGAATAATATTTTAGCTAAAACAATAAATTCCCCTATACACAAATAATATTTTAATCTAAAACAATAAATTCCACTTTTACACAAATAATATTTTAGTTTGAACAATAAATCCCCCTTTACAGAAATAATATTTTAGTTCAAACAATAAATTTCCCTTTACACAAATAATATTTTAGCTAAAACAATAAATTTCCCTTTACACAAACAATATTTTATTTAAAACAATATATTCCTCTTGTACACAAATAATATTTTAGTTAAAACAACAAATTCCCCTTTACACAATTAATATTATAGTTAAAACAATATATTCCGCTTTTACACAAATAATATTTTAGTTAAAACAATATATTTCGCTTTTACACAAATAATATTTTAGTTAAAACAATAAATTCCGCTTTTACACAAATAATATTTTAGTTAAAACAATAAATTTTCCTTTACACAAATAATATTTTAGTTAAAACAATAAATTCCCCCTTTCCTCAAATATTATTTTAGTTAAAACAATAAATTCCTTTTTACACAAATAATATGTTAGTTTAAACAATGAATTCCCCTTTACACAAATAATATTTTAGTTAAAACAATATATTCCGCTTTTACACAAATAATATTTTAGCTAAAACAATAAATTTCCCTTTACACAAATAATATTTTAGTTTAAACAATAAATTCCGTTTTACACAAATAATATTTTAGTTTAAACAATGAATTTCCATTTTACTCAAAAAATATTTTAGTTAAAACAATAAATTCCCCTTTTACACCAAAAATATTTTAGCTAAGACAATAAATTCACTTTTACACAAATAATATTTCAGTTAAAACGATAAATTCCCCTTTTACACAAATAATATTTTAATTTAAACAATAAATTCCCTTTTACAAAAATAATATTTTAATTAAAACAATAAATTCCCCTTTACACAAATAATATTTTCGTTTAAACAATAATTTCCCCTTTTACGCAAATAATATTTTAGTTAAAACAATGAATTCCCCTTTACACAAATAATATTTTAGTTAAAACAATATATTCCGCTTTTACACAAATAATATTTTAGCTAAAACAATAAATTTTCCTTTACACAAATAATATTAAGTTTAAACAATAAATTCCGTTTTACACAAATAATATTTTAGTTTAAACAATGAATTTCCATTTTACACAAATAATATTTTAGTTAAAACAATAAATTACCCTTTAACCCCCAAAATATTTTAGCTAAGACAATAAATTCACTTTTACACAAATAACATTTTAGCTAAAACAATAAATTCCGCTTTTATACAAATAATATTTTAGTTTAAACAATAAATTCCCTTTTACAAAAATAATATTTTAATTAAAACAATAAATTCCTCTTTACACAAATAATATTTTCGTTTAAACAATAAATTTCTGTTTACACCAATAATATTTTAGTTTAAACAATAAATTCCCCTTTTACACAAATAATATTTTAATTTAAACAATAAATTCCCCTTTACACAAATAATATTTTAGTTTAAACAATAATTTACCTTTTACACAAATAATATTTAAGCTAAAACAATAAATTCCCCTTTACACAAATAATATTTTAGTTTAAACAATAAATTCCCCTTTACACATATAAAATTCTTTTTAAAACAATAATTCCCCTTTTAAACAAATATTATTTCAGTTAAAACAATAAATTCCTTTTTCCCTAAATAATATTTTAGTTTAAACAATAAATTCCCCTTTTACACAAATAATATTTCAGTTAAAACGATAAATTCCCCTTTTACACAAATAATATTTTAGCTAAGACAATAAATTCCCTTTTACACAAATAATATTTTAGTTTAATCAATAAATTCCCCTTTACAAAAATAATATTTCAGTTACAACAATAAATTCCCCTTTACACAAATAATATTTTAGTTAAAACAATAGACTCTCCTTTACGCAAATAATATTTTAGTTTAAACAATAAATTCCCCTTTACACAAATAATATTTTCGTTTAAACAATAAATTTCCCTTTTACACAAATAATATTTTAGTTAAAACAATAAATTCCCCTTTACACAAATAATATTTTAGCTAAAACAATAAATTCCACTTTTACACAAATAATATTTTAGTTTAAACAATAAATTCCCCCTTTACACAAATAATATTTTAGTTAAAACAATAAATTCCTTTTTACACAAATAATATGTTAGTTTAAACAATAAATTTCCCTTTTACACAAATAATATTTCAGTTAAAACGATAAATTCCCCTTTTAAACAAATAATATTTTAGCTAAGACAATAAATTCCTTTTTACACAAATAATATTTTAGTTTAATCAATAAATTCCCCTTTACAAAAATAATATTTTAGTTAAAACAATAAATTCCCCTTTACACAAATAATATTTTTTTCAAAACAATAAACTCTCCTTTACGCAAATAATATTTTAGTTTAAACAATAAATTCCCTCTTACACAAATAATATTTTCGTTTAGACAATAAATTTCCCTTTTACACAAATAATATTTTAGTTAAAACAATAAATTCCGCCTTTACACAAATAATATTTTAGCTAAAACAATAAATTCCCCCTTATACAAATAATATTTTAGCTAAAACAATAATTTCCACTTTTACACAAATAATATTTTAGTTTAAACAATAAATTCCTCCTTTCCTCAAATAATATTTTAGTTAAAACAATAAATTCCTTTTTACACAAATAATATGTTAGTTTAAACAATAAATTCCGCTTTTACACAAATCATATTTTAGTTTAAACAATAAATTCCCCCTTTACACAAATAATATTTTAGTTAAAACAATAAATTCCTTTTTACACAAATCATATTTTAGCTTAAACAATAAATTCCCCTTTTACACTAAAGACATTTTTGTTTAGATTTTTTATCTGTTGAATTTCTCAATTACCATCGGTTCTTTTCTTGATAACATTGACTTCTTGTTGGTTCAACCCATTTCGTGGATTATTACATCGTAGTGGATTCACATCTCGCCATCCATATATTCGATGTGCAGTTGACACCAAGTACATATCTTTCTCACCCATGCTTTTGCGTCCTTTCCGGGTCCTAAGTCCTTAATTCTGAATTCTAATTTTGTAAAACTTTTGAAATTAGTTTCAAACTTCGTTATTATCCTTTAATTTCCTTCGTAACTTTCTAAATTCAACGAAACGGAATTAGTTTATTCATCTCTTTGCTCACATCCATGTAGTGATTCTTGGCTCTCCAATCCTCAAGAGCCCGCCAGAAGGCGTCATTCGTGGCGAGGATGAGCATGTTGCAGCTGTCATCCGGGGTATTGCGATCCGTCCAGGGCCCAATACATGCAGTAACGTGCCTATCGGCCCCAACGCCCGCAGATAAACTTACGGCTATTTATTTTCCCCTTATTTAAACTTCGGCCGATGGCTTAGCCGAGTGGAAACACCGGTTCGGATTTTAGAGAAGTTAAGCCACATCGAGTGTGCTTAGTCCCCGGATGGATTACGATTGGGGCTGCCTTCCCGGTGGCTGGCATACGCTGTGGATATCTTGGTTCAGATGCCACGTTAATCAGTAGGTCACCATTAAAATAAAAACCTTTCCCTCCCATCTTCACATTTTTCAGATCTTTCCTTACACATTTTCTAGGGTGGATACCCTCTTTGGTTTCACTTTAAATAATAAACAAAACTATCCTCAACATATGTTTATTTTAAATCATCTAATTGATAAATATTTATTCTAATTGAGCAGTTTATTTACAATGGCCTGTTTATCGCACAACATTACTAACGAAATGGGGGAAAATAGCGTTTAATATGTCATGAAAACGAAAAGAATGCAGCATTTTATGTTTAAATACAATCATTCATTTGCTGAAATATTAGCTCCAAATTGAGAATTTTCCATTGCGAATATTCCCTGAAGTGCAAAGATGTATCACGCACTGTTCAATGGACTTTCAATTAATTTGCATTCTACCTTACATATTAGCTAAGTTTTATAAGGTAGCGGCCATAATGATTCGGAAACAGGTTTCCAACACAAAACTTTCATTAGCTTCAAACCATATAGTGGTAGGTAGTGTAAGATAAATCACAGGTATAAAATAAGCATGGCTATAAGTTGCACATGTACAATGTACATGCTAGGAGGGATGAAATTGCCGCTTAACCCTTTCAGCCCTGGCTCTGATGGAGAGATGAATCTCTTGACGTAGCTTAACAATTAGCTCCTGGATATAGGCAGGTTTAGCGGGTCCACTATGCATAATTGCTGCTCGCAAATTGTGAAAGTAATGGCTGAAAGTTTAAGAATTCGTGGAAGTAAGTTACTAGTAAATTAGTTGGTTGTCTCAAAGATAGAAGTAATAGAATTAAGCCGTCCGGATAATTTTGAGCACCATATAGTTGAAATGAAAATGCTCAATTTAAACATATATTTATATGTTCAAACAAGAAAAACTAGTCTAATTTAATTCAAACTATCATTGTGTCTTTTGATCAGATCTTCATAGTGAATGTAGCAGGACTTTTGCAATACCTCGTATATATATGCGGTTAGGTAAGGTCCATAGTATAAATTCCTTCAGGAGCGCCATCCATACAACTGGGCTACCATTACCATCCAGTCGAATGGTGATTGCTCCATAAAGGGTTGGGGAATTCCAGGAAACTTCTCTTGAGGAATTCTTACTATTACCCTTGCCTAACCGCATTGACATGAACACGTTATATATATATATATATATATATATATATATATATATACCTGCGCGCCTCTTTTTCCAAAAAACAAAATCAGGTCTTGAGAAAGTCACTTTAATTCTCATCTAACCACAAACTCCGTCCGATTTCGAGAATACTTGAGTTGGAGCTATACAAAATTAGTGTTGATGCAGCCAAGATCCCCCGCGAAGTACTTCGTATAGAAAGTTCATATAGGCCTTTTTCTAGGGTTGTTATTTCATTTGTTGAAATACCCTCACTATCTTTTCGTCTAAGGGGTCACTTTGACAGTTCATTTATGTGTTTTGTGTCACAAAGAAATGTCTAGCAAATCTTTTAACTGCCCCTATTTCATGGGGAGGGGGGTTAAGACCTTCCACTTGCACATTCTTAGAAAATTATCCGGACAAATATTTCCCCAGTGAACCCCTTTTGAATATCCCTCGGGGACCTTTAAGAACGCACTTATCTGCGTACGAATCCAAGGTCCATCCTTATTCGAGGTTCTTCTGCCGATGGTCGAAGCTCCTCTGTCACTATAGACACCGTCTCCTCTCGCCCAGTGAAGTCGGCTTCTTCTAACTCAGAGGACCATTCGCCCGGTTTATAGCTACCTCTCTCGCCAGTATCTTTTCAAACTTCTTGCACAGGTTCCGATGAACCTGCTTCCGTCTTTGGTTTTCCTTGAAGTGGTAGAAACAATGTCCGGTCTACTTCCGTTCCTGCATCTATCTTTCCTCCGAAACCGCTAAATGTGCTTCTGCCTAAGTCAATCGTCGGCCTACGTTTTGCCCTGCGATTTCTATGCTTATGACACGCAAATATTTCTATTTTGGTCCTCCTCAAACTCATTCACCGTTATCGTCACCAATCTTTTATCCGCATTTGACACGACAACTGAATCGTTTCCTCAAACTCAACTAAAACTGAGGTTCATACAATGATACAATTATAATTTTCTCGACACTCTCTTTACACTCCTTTTGCCTCATCAGAAGGTGGCATGTTTGTAGCAATCTTGTGTACCACTCGTTCAATAAGACGACTGGTGCATTTTGGTACCCCAATTTCCTGCACAACTATGTTTACGCGATTATCGGGACTTCTCTCTTCCTGAGAAAAAACTGGGACAAATCTCTCGACTAAATTATACCTAATAGAAGATCATAAATATTTCCTTTGGGATGCCAC
The DNA here is from genome assembly GCA_963969495.1 of Ceratothoa steindachneri. NCBI lineage: Eukaryota > Metazoa > Arthropoda > Malacostraca > Isopoda > Cymothoidae > Ceratothoa > Ceratothoa steindachneri. The sequence continues at coordinate 161,241,734 of OZ018330.1, read as the reverse complement.
TGAAGGGACAACAATATTAAGTTTCTTAATCCACCTTTATACACACAACAACACACTTTGGTTGGGGATGTTCATACATACAAAAGTTTTTCCCTATCATCCTTAGCATGATTTATTGCGACAATCTAATTTAGATATTACAATACCTTTTTGTATTATAATAATAAGGTTGGGAATATAAGAACATAAATTTCTGTGACAGAGTAAATTTTAGATTCGCATGTTCCTGAGCTGGGGAAAGGCGGGACTACCCCCGATGCCGGAGCACGCTTAGTTCTTGCATTTTTGCTTTTTCTCGTTGTTGTTATTTTTTACCATTTGTCTTCTTTTATCGTTGTTATTTACTTTTGTTATTTGTTTTTTTATCGTTGTTATTTATTTTTGTTATTTTTTTTTAATATAACCTAGAAGTAGGCTGTGTTGTGTACGGCGAATTATGTTCAAGTAGGCAGTCGCCAGATGGCCTACCACAAGGAAAAAGAAATCTCACAGGATAAAAGAGGCGAGAGAAATTTTCCAAGGGCTACAATATTACATCTACTCGTATTAAGAATATGAGCTTCTACGGTAGATTTGGAGGGAGAAAATATCACGAAATGGGATGGAAATTCATAGGAGAGTATTAAGGCAGATAGATTATTAAGGCTAAAGATGTATGCATGCATATAATTTTGAGGTTGGATATACGAGTATGTATGTAGTCACGTGAGAAATGGAAAACACTTTCACGGGGCAATTTATAAAGTGAAAAAGTTAGGAAGTAAATATTGGGATGTATGGTAAAATAGTATCATGTATTTGGTAATACGAATGCTGTGAACACATTAGGTGGGTAGGTGCTCCGGGCCCTAATTCAGAGCATATCAATCTTGCGCTCTGATGGCCGGGAATTCAAAGCCCACTATGTGACTTCATTTGGTAATTCGATTGCCTTGTGAGGATAATTCATGGTTTATGCAATAAAATAAAGAGCATCCTTTAGAGAATTACTCATAAAAAGTGTCGTAAATATTTCATAGGTTTCTCTGTTTAATCAGTTAATATTGATTAACATTTAATACGACTAGTGTATAGATATGTAATAATGCAATATTATCTATAATATGATTTATTACAGACATTATAATAGCTATTTAAACGTTAATAGTACAGTTGCAATATATATATATATGGTCATTTTTATTAGAGTGTTAATGCCAAAATTTAATTTCTCTTGACCTGTATTGAAAAGGAGTAAGTTCGATTGATTTTTTAGTAGATAAGCTGTAAAAAAAACTTAGGCCAAAATAAGAGAGAAAGTTGAAAAGTTACCTTCACAAAAGCTACTACTGAAGAATTGAAAAATGAGTAGTTAAATAGGCTCACGTTTTAATAATAAGAGGCAAGATGTTGTCATAGATTTAAATTGTCGTCAAATTGAACAAAAGGCTTACAGACATATGGATAGTTAAAAAATGGGAACTTTTGGGATATCACCCGATATATATATATATATATATATATATATATATATATATATATATATATATATATATATATATATATATATATTATTCTTTTAATCTTGAAATTCTCTTTACTACCCTTTACGTCTACATATTTTAGTGTTCCATTCTCCATTTGACCTGTGATCATTTTAAACATTGGTCCTCATTTCTTTTTGTTTCGAGACATAAATGTTTTGGATGTTTATGTGATCTACTTTTAAAATCAAAATTTGTATTTCAGTTTTTCTGTTATCTTTATAGTTTATTTACCTCCTTTGATAATTTCTTTTATTTCCTGTTCTTTCACTTACTCAGTACTGAGATTTTCACGTAGAAGTTCCTTCCATTCGCGCTCAGAAAAGGTGATGGGTTTTCAAGTCAAATTCAAAAAACAAAACAAGCAGACCTTAAATCCTTTATTCATAATTCAAGTTAAGTTAACAAAGAAAACTTTTTAAAAACCCTTTAATTAACAGTCAGGTCAAGTGTATAAAAGAAGGGGAAGGCAAATTAGGTAGCTCTGAAACGTAAACAAATGCTTGACGGGAGCGATTCAAAGTATAATTAAAAATTCCTTGTCTATTTTATCGTAACACTCTTTGTTAACTATTCTTTAATTTAAATATATTATACCAAACAACAATTTCTATATATAACAAATACTTAGCAACATAATCCGTATTATTAGCAGAGCGCTACGAAACACCTCCAACATGCGCTAGATCTGAAAGCTATTGAATTTATTGATAGACCAACGTTTCGAAGGCCAGCCTCATCATCAAGGTACTGGAAATAATACAAGAACAGCTAGTTTAGGGAAATACTTTATGTCTATATTATTTAATCGGACATTTTAAATCTTTTAAATACAAAAACTCAGGATAGACGTGGATGCATTTAGCGAGTAACGAGCAAAGGAACGGATGAAATTTGATCATTGAGAGTGGGTTCAGCTTTCAAATCGAAGTAGTGAGAATTAGTCATATTTACCTGAGAATTACAAGATTCAGTATCGAATCTTATTGCTGAATGGTTGGGTTTAGCAATCGGCAGACCTGTTTCACATGACCTTCCAGCGTGTCGTTCAACTTTCAAAGGAAGGGTTCGGCTCGTGTTGCCAATGTAGGTTATGTCGCATGATTCACGCTTGAATTGATAAATTAGAAAAGAACGGTAAACAATTGGGAGGCTCTGTTTATAATGAAAGAGTGAGCCGATTGTATAGTTATTAGGGGGGGATTATCTTTAGATCTAAAAAAGGAGGTGTCTTTGCTTATGAAGAAGAATGTGGTGGTTATTTTCGAGGTTTGGGGACCAAAGAAGGGTACAGACCAAATGTAGTTTAGCTTGTTAGCCGTGGATTTAATTACGGGGAATTAGCGTAAAGATCAAGGCGCTTCGTAATAATATTGTCTATTAAAGAACTCTGGAATCCATTTAATAAGTAGAAACAATTTGGAGGCCTCTGTGAAAAAGAGTATGAATAGAGTTTAGTTTAAAAGAACGAGGAATGGAACTGAAGAAGCTGGTTTTTAGGCCAGTAAAGGGAGGCTTGTGGTATACGGTAGAGGAGAGGTCAGTAGTTGTGTGGGTTAAATTGATATCTAAATAGGGTAGAGAGCAATTGTTTTCTAATTCCATTGTAAATTTTATGTTTTGGTGGTTAAGAAATTCCAGATATATGATGGCATGTTCTTCTTTACGGAACATGATTAGACCGTCGTCAATAAAATGTCTATTAAAGACGGGAGATAATTCCTGTGGGCAGGTTTGGAGCCAGGAAGTATCATGGAATCACAGAAAGATATTTTCAAAGGTCGGTCCAAAGGAAAGTCCCATCCCAAACACTTCCTTTTGTAGGTAAAATCATTATTAAAAAGGAAGTACGAAGTGGAGACAGATAAATCTAGAACAGAACAAAATTGACGGTGGTCAAAGAGGGATAATTATTTAGAGGAACCAAAAACTATCAATGATATCCTGTAATGGGATGTTATAAACAAATGATTAATATCAAAGCTGTCTGAGGTATATTTGTGACTGTTGGAAAGGCCGAAGATTTGCTCAAGTAAGTTTAAGAAATTGAGGGTAATTTTATTTGTGATGAGAGAGGAGAACAGCATGACCAAGAATGTGGTCAAGGCATAGGTAGGGGTGCTTATAGTAAAGAAAATGGGTTGGAATGAAACTACAGGCTTATATAGTTTGGGGAGGCCGTATAGAATACTCAAGGATGAGCAAGCTGCAAAAAGGCGGGTATATGTCCCTGGCTCGATTATCTTTAACGTTTTAAATTTAGATTTAAAATGTATGATCAAATAATATAGACATATTTTATTGCCCTAAACTAGCTGTCCTTAAATTATTTACCAGTACCTTGATGATGAGGCTGGCCTTCGAAACCGAAACGTTGGTCTATCATTAAATTACAGGAATCCATCTGTTGATGTTGCCTTGGTTCTCTAATTTTATTCGAACTTCGAACCCTAAAGAATAGCTCACTTGAATATATATATATATATATATATATATATATATATATATATATATATATATATATATATATATATGCCAGCCTTTCTAAGACAAACAAAAATTTGTCTTTCAATCTGCTATTTTAATTGTTATCCCTGCTTTCTAAGATAATGGAAAATTTACTTTTATCCATTCTAGCTCGGCCTTACAAATCGAGAATTATTTGCAATTACGCAATCATATGCGGTTGAGAAGGCAATGCTGTAGCTATCTAAGCTCTTCATTAAGCTATCAGAAGGAGCTCTTCGCACAATCACGAGAAGATTTACTATTAAGCCAGCCTTATTAAGACAAACAAAAATTATGATTGCGTAATGGCAAATATTCTCGATTTATAAGGCCGAACTAGAATGGATAAATGTAAATTTTCCATTCTCTTCTAAAGCAGGGATAACAATTAATATATATATATATATATATATATATATATATATATATATATATATATATATATATATATATATATATATATATATATATATATATATATATATATATATATATATATATATATATATATATATATATATATATATATATATATATATGTATATATATATATATATATATATATATATATATATATATATATATATATATATATATATATATATATATATATATATATATATATATATATATATATATATATCAATTAAAACAAGAGATGTAATAATGATTTTTTTTTCAATTCTAGAAGTGGACGATAAAATCTGTTATCTTACCTCACTAGTTAATGTCAGAGTTGAGTTTAATGCTTACTAACAACTTCTAACATATCAGCTTCATCAACTCATCAAGGGCTCTCAGATTAGCGGTATTGACAATTTGCAGGTGGTTTCGTAGGAAAAGATATGAAAATAATTTAATTGCATCCCATAGCTTCGAATATGTTTTACATTTCATCCTTAGGACCAAAAGTCTTAATATGATTTTTATAAAGGAATCTTACTTCTAAGTCACTTTTTCAAACAATCAACTCTTCATGCTAGACTCCATTTCTGCATCCGTGCACAAATTAATAAATGTGTTTGGTAGCCGATCTGGTATTTCCATTTCAATAAGATGTGTGAATATTTTGCCCATGTCTTTGAACAACCGATTTATGTGATCACGACAAACAACAAGATTAGCACAACTATGACGCTATCATCAAATTTTAATTCGACTAGATTTGGAAATTGAGATAGCTAGCCTTCCACAACCAATATATGTTTGAATTTTAAAAACAGAACTAAAAGTGCACACATAACATATTTCACAATAATAAGATTGATGTAAGTTACGTGCAATTACAAATTTGAATCATTAAACTTAGTGAATAATTCTGCCAAATATAATTTGGCAAATTTGCAGGCCTCGAGGTGGTCATTTAAAAGGCAACTTTTAACTTCCGGAAAAAAATGTGACAGTGCCAAAGAGTGAATAGGAGGGTTTTTAGGAGCCGACGTTCAAATCTTCATAATGGGCAATAGAAAGTTGTTGGAACAATCGAGGGTCTTGTTTTTTTTCACTACTGCGCTATCATTCGAGATCGATTTATGAAGCCGTTCACTTAAATCCTTTTCAACTGAATGTTGCCGGTGGATAATACAGTGCCCTGTAAAATCTTTGGCTACAGCTTTCTTTAAAAATGCAAGTAAACCTCGATAACGTCATGTTAGAGTTGAAACTCCAAGGCAAAATATTGATTCACCTCGGGTGTCTGCTTCAAGTACCTTCTCAAAGAGCAGCTCTTGCATAACTTTCTCATCTTTAATGAACTCACGCAACTTAAAAGTAATCCTTCGTTGCCTGGCAATCTAGGTTCAGCCAACTGCAATCCAAAAAGTGGCGACTTAACTATGTTGCATAAGATTGATTTAATACAAAAATCCATTTCATCAATTCTTCTCTATACCGAATTATTAATAAATGGAATTGCTTTAACTATTTGGTAAGGTGTGGGGCGGTTTATTATAGTACAAAGAACCTATTCTATACCTATCAAAATAGTTGTTCATCAATGGTATGGTTCTCAAATCGAGCAATCATAGAGATATTGCACAGCGCAATCCTTCCTCGGGTTATGCGTTAATAAGCAAAGTTTGAATCCATTTCTCTTTAGTCGCGTCCACGCGATTCTATAATTTACTATGTCGGTCCGTTGAATGTAACTATTTTACTTTTCAATGAGTTTTTGAAAATGTTGAAGGTCCTAATATCAGATGATATGTGTGTTAATAAATCCTCTTTTTAAATCACTGAAGTAATTGAGAGCACGCGACTTAGGTCTGTTTAACTTGTTTCAGAAACTTATCTCGAAGTGCCTCGAAGCAACGCGGGTCTTCTTTCATTTTATCAGGGTGTGCCTTCTTCATATGTTCACAGGGCTTGGAAGGTTCAAGGGCTTCATTTGAATATACCTTCTCGTAAAAGAGACACATCGGTTATTGTTTATTACTTAGCGAACGACTAAATCCATAATTACAAGATATTTCACATTGCATGGTATACATCTTCGCTTTGATTGATCTTCTGTTTGTATTTCTGTGTAACGTGTTTGAACCCATTGCGTCATAGACACACGCACGACAGTGTGTGACAGAGAATTGATTTTCTGTCACGAAAATAGTTTCGTCAAACTACTCGCGGCTTATCAAGAAATAATGACCACTTAACAAATTTTGTCTTAGTAATCTCCAAATTTACTAGAATACATTGTTCAACTGCAAATTAGCAAAAAATAATTAGTAATTAGTAAAACGTTTACTAAAATGACAAGATAAACATTTAAATTTTACTCGAAATGGTAAATTGCAAATGTAATTTACGTACATGTTCTTATCAAAAGAGAAATCTAGTTGCCAACTTTACAAATAAAATTCAAGTTTTTATTATTTAGTAATAATATAAAATCAACTTCCTCGCATAAAATGTTCTTTTAATTTAAAGTTATTTTCTAAAAAAATATATAAATTTTAAAAAAATAGATGATTTCATAGGAAATTTACTCGAAGAGCTACCAAACGTACCAGAAGTCCTTCAAAGTAACAAATTTGGTACAACGCACCAAAATGGCAACACAGCTAACCAGAAATGTATTTTTCCTGCTCGAAAACTACAAGTGGCAAAAAAGTAATTTTACCACTAATCAACCAATCGCAAGTTGCGTAATAATTGTAAAAAATTCCTCTATGCATCTTTTTAGCCAACAATTACTCATAAAATTAATTTAGATTGGTCGAAGGTCGCAACATATAAAAATAATTATAACCAAATATAAAATGTAATACACTATTTATGTAAATTTCAATTAAATAAAAGATACCTCCCCGTCCTCCTAATTCTAGAAATTTTCTAACACCTCCTTCCTGAGATTTTTAAAACGTTCCCAGGAGGGCGCTAGTACTGACGTTAGGAACCACTGCTATAAAGGAATATTCACGCAGGTGAAACTAAACGCATTTTCATTTACCCTAATGTCTGAAATGTTCTTTCAGAGGTGCATTCGTGCATATATGCATGTGCATTTATGAACTGTTACTTTTCAACATAATGTGCATATATATATATATATATATATATATATATATATATATATATATATATATATATATATATATATATATATGAGGGATTAAACCACATTCTCCGAAGACAATTTAATTCAGAACAGTTTCGGTGTATCTCACACCCTTTTTCAACTGACACTGGGCAGAAAATATAAGAGAAATGCATATAAGCATAACACAAGATCCCCTCTTTTTTCCAACAATCCCCTACTTGTGGCTAATCTGGGGAGGGGGGGGGTAGGCCTAAACATATTGAAGGGCTGACATTTTACTATTTTATTTATTTGCGATCTTATTACAGGATTAAAAGAAAATTGACCCTCAGATAGATTTAAATTAGGAACTGACGATATCAAGCTCGATTCTACGATTCTTCTCTTAACATAGTTATCCGATTTAAATAACATTTTACTTCCATTGAAATCGATCGTATGATTCTTGTCTCTAACATGGCAAAATATTCCACTACTTTCACTGCCCACTCTAATATCTCTTTTGTGTTCGTACAGTCTCTTATCTAGATTTCTTCCTGTTTCCCTTATATAAACTTTATGGCAATTGTTGCATGGTACTGCATATACTCCTATGTTATGATGTTCTTTGGGTTTCCTGGACATCATCAATTGGTTTAAGGAATTATTATATTTAAAGGCTAGATTAATACCCGTTTTTCCAAATATGTCCTTTAAACTATTTAATTGATTATTAAATGGCAATGTTATACATTTGTTGAAGTCGTTAGTGCGGGAAGGCTTATTACCATAGAATGTTTTCCTAGCTGCAAAATGGGCAGACGATATGAACCAATCGTGGTAATACAAATTAGAAAAAATGGTCCTGATAATGACAATTTCTTCATCTAAATAGGAAGGATGACATATTTTTTATGCTCTAAGGAAAAGGTTAGAAATTACCGATTTTTTAACAGTATTATCGTGAAACGAAAAATAATGTATATAGGCATTCGAGTGGGTTGGTTTCCTATACACGTCAAGTTTTAATTCACGGTGATCTTTATTAATGAGGACATCTAAAAAGGTAATCTATTATCATATTCCCATTCATATTTAAATTTGATGAAGACATGCAAATTTTTCAAATTATTAAAAAAAGTATCAAAATCATGGCCATTAGGCCATACAGAAAATATATCGTCAATGTACATTAACCATATGGCCTAATGGCCATGATCTTGATACCTTTTTTAATAATTTGAATAATTTGCATGTCTCCATCAAATTTAAATATGAATGGGAATATGATAATAGATTACCCTTTTTAGATGTCCTCATTAATAAAGATCACCATGAATTAAAACTTGACGTGTATAGAAAACCAACCCACTCGAATGCCTATATACATTATTTTTCGTTTCACAATAATACTGTTAAAAAATCGGTAATTTCTATCCTTTTCCTTAGAGAATAAAAAATATGTCATCCTTCCTATTTAGATGAAGAAATTGTCATTATCAGGACCATTTTTTCTAATTTGTATTACCCCGATTGGTTCATATCGTCTGCCCATTTTGCAGCTAGGAAAACATTCTATGGTAATAAGCCTTCCCGCACTAACGACTTCAACAAATGTATAACATTGCCATTTAATAATAAATTAAATAGTTTAAAGGACATATTTGGAAAAGCGGGTATTAATCTAGCCTTTAAATATAATAATTCCTTAAACCAATTGATGATGGCCAGGAAATCCAAAGAACATCATAACATAGGAGTATATGCAGTACCATGCAACGATTGCCATAAAGTTTATATAGGGAAAACAGGGAGAAATCTAGACAAGAAATTGTACGAACACAAAAGAGATATTAGAGTGGGCAGCGAAAGTAGTGGAATATTTTGCCATGTTAGAGACAAGAATCATACGATCGATTTCAATGGAAGTAAAATGTTATTTAAATCGGATAACTATGTTAAGAGAAGAATCGTAGAATCGAGCTTAATATCGTCAGTTCCTAATTTAAATCTATCTGAGGGTCAATTTTCTTTTAATCCTGTAATAAGATCGCAAATAAATAAAATAGTAAAATGTCAGCCCTTCAATATGTTTAGGCCTAACCCCCCCCCCCCAGATTAGCCACAAGTAGGGGATTGGGGGGAAAAAGAGGGGATCTTGTGTTATGCTTTTCTCTTATATATTTTCTGCCCAGTGTCAGTTGAAAAAGGGTGTGAGATACACCGAAACTGTTCGGAATTAAATTGTCTTCGGAGAATGTGGTTTAATTTCTCATCTTTTCTTGCAATATTGCATTAATTTTCATCATATATATATATATATATATATATATATATATATATATATATATATATATATATATATATATATATTAGAGTTGTCCAAAGAAAAAACTATTTTAGTTTTTTTATCTCCTCATGCCTGATTGTATTACCACATTGAACAGTAGGTCATATACTCAATTTCATCAAAATCGATCTTAACTTATTACTCTGCTGATAAATTAATTTTGGGGATAAAAATAAATAGTCTTTGCAAATACTAATTTATTTCAAACAGATCTTGGTGTTGAAAGACAATTTTTAAAAAAATATTTATATGAAAGAAAAAAGAAAATAGTTAAATGGCAAATGATTTCTTTTTGACACAAATTATAACTAAAATTGCTGATTAAACATTGATCCTTTTGAGCATGAGGGAAAATTTTTGTGATGTTTCGCCACAAATCTGAGAAGTAACTGTTTCTGTTCTTCATCTTTTGTTAGAGATGCATTATACGATTTTATAAGTGCAATACCTCTTTCTGCTGGATCGTTAAAAACCATTAAGTTAATCGCTCGACGTTGAAATTCTTGAAAGCACGTACTCTCTTCCCAAGAACTTGGGTTTGTCTTCAGGAATGTATCTTCTGCAAACTTGTATCCATCTTTCATTAGGAGACTGAAGATAACTTAGTTTTTTGAGTTACCAGCTCAGGCAAGTCTAAATCCTCGATGTTTTTTGTAAGATTAAATCGGCGAACAACTTTGGTGTTTTCATTACGTTGGAGATTGGAGACCATCTTCTGTTTGGTCTCAGCATTAATTCTATGATCGAAAAATGCAAGACCAACAAGATGTTCTCCAAGATACCAAAGATGTCTGTGAAGGGCTGTGGTTGCTTCTTTAGATCTTGTCTGATTTGGATACTTTTGCAAAGTTTTAAGAAGCAGAAGGTCATTTAAAGGAGCATTAATTCGGCCTCTTTCTCATACTTTTATGACTTTTTTGCAAGCGAGATGTAACTTTGTGTCAAAGTCATTGACTCCACTTGATGGTGGTACTGAACAACACGAAGCACATCACCACAATTTGGTAGTCTTGCATATGAAAGCTCACTAGTAGGATGTCCTAAAAGCCAGACTGCCGCAGATGAACGAGTACTTCCAGCCATAATCTGAAACAACAGAATTTATATTTTATTGTAACTGAGTGAGCTCACGGTTCCCCTCCATTTAGTTATACTTAGAAGATATTTTTTTATACTCTAAAATATTTAAATATTCAATATTCATGAAAGAATAAGCTTTCATTTTACATAAATAAATAGGCTCCTGTGCTTGTAAAAAATTACGGTAGTCATGCTTAATTAAAAAATATATATAATTATATATATATATATATATATATATATATATATATATATATATGAATTAAAATATGAACATAAAGTGTATTAACATATAATTCTAATATTCTTTAAGTAAGTCTGATATTGATAAAAAACTGCAAATTATCTATGCACGGAGTAAACAAAGTATATTACTTAACTAAATAATTATATATATACTTGCATAAACCAGCACTTGTATTCACTTGTATTACGTTAACTGTTAAACTTCAAACTACAAATGAACAATTAATCAATCCTCGCTGACTTATATAGGAAATGGTGCGATTGCATCACCATTTGAAATGAGGGGGCGTTATTGCGTCATCACTTTACAAATAGGCTCAGAAATCAACAAGCTGAAACAACAATTATTATTGCATCATACGCCGAGTATGTGAATGTCATTCCATTTTCCAGATAATGCAATTTCTTGATTTTTTTTGCGAATTATTGTAATTCATAAGGAATGAGTTATCAATGACAAATATATGATAGTATATAAGTAACAACCAATAAATGCCTACTATTAAAAAGTTCCAATATTTTAAATGAAATTTGAAAATATGGAGACACATAGCGAACTCTAAATATTCACCAATTTAGTTAATATTTTGCATCAGCTCTTTTAACATCTTATAGCATAATTTTAGCCATGTGGAGAACATTTCCAACTAATTTCAATTTTTTTGCATATATTTTTGACCATCCCACTATATATATATATATATATATATATATATATATATATATATATATATATATTTATTGATTGGTTCGGTCACGTATTGGAACTTACAAACACAAAGGTTGGGGGAAACAACCTAAAACAAGGGTCAGATGAAAATCCAACCAACTAAACCAATTTAGTGGATCGGGGAGGAAAAACTCAAGTATATTCGAATCGTCTTTGGAACAGGTTCCAAACATGCTCACTATATATATATATATATATATATATATATATATATATATATATATATATATATATATATATATATATATATATATATTGAGAAGGTCTACAAATAGCATTCTTCTTGATTGCTCAACTCGAGGGGCTTTCAGCTCGCGTGGATGGAGAGCTGCTTGGAGGTTGATGTAAAGGCTGGCACTTGGCGTGGAGCAAGCTGAAAAGAGAGTAAATGACAGATGAAGTGCCTTCGTGCGTGCCAGATGAGTAGGCCTGAATGGCATGAGGTTGTAAGGTTCCACCATCATGGAATTGGCAGTGATCGCTTGTTGCGCCAGATCTTTGCATCACTATCAACAAAGACTTGAAATATATTAGTTCATTAAAGCATCAAAGAAAGCTAAGTTCTAGTACCCATTCAAAGTTTACCTATATCAAAGGATATTATTAGTCATGTGTACATTTTTGCATCGTCCTTTATTAGAAAATACAGTAGGCTTTTGGTCACATTTAATTTCGGACAAACACTTCCAAAGAAACTCAAGAAATATAGCGCCAATTTGTTAGAAGGAAAACGGCTTAATGGGTAACTCATACAAATTTATATAATCTCGAAGGATTTCGAAAATGTTAGAATATAAATTATTTCACTAATACCATCTGAGCACTAGGCAATGGACAGAATGAAAAGAATTGTAATTCCTTACAATGTCTAAGCGAGTTCAAGCACCCAATTATGAGTCCCATTTGACGCTTGTTCTTGCTATCTTTGTCCCTTCTGATCCAATTCCCTTTTGCTTTGTCTATTCTTATCCTTTCAAGGCTCTTGAATTACTCTATTTTCCTTAATGATCCGACCTAAAAAAATCCTATGATACTAGGGTCGTTGTATTTGAATTTTCAGAGAAATAATGGAACCAAAATGAATATGTCATTTAGGAGACTGACTAGAGAAGGATGTAAATGGTTTTTCGAGTTATTGACTAACAAAATTATATTTATTAATTTATTAAGGTTTAGGATAGTGAAAGAAAGAAGGAAAAGGCAAATAAAGTTTATCATCACAACGGATCAGGTTCACGTGTAGTAAATTTACCAGTGTTTAATGGAATGAACCAACATAAAACCTGTATTATCTCTTTCTAGGAATGTAGACAAAGCCTATCGATAACAATTCTCTTGTATTTAACGTGTTCCAATATTTCCTGAAATGGAGCAAACGCTTCTGGCTACAGAAAACTTTTGAAAAATAGATAAAATTTAAATAGATTTTGAATTTAACACAAACATTGTGGTTGTTTCCTAATTTCTCACTTTGATTCTAGGTATTTGATGTGGTTGGCGGTGGCAAACCTGCTAGTATGTGTGACTCTTCTGCCTTTCATTCTGCATTCACATCATACTCCAGTTTGCTATTTAGCTGCTATATATCTCGCTCATGTCGAGGTAAGTAGATAGTGAGGAAGAAAGAGAGAGAGAGAGAGAGACTGTGTGTTTTCTTGTTAATTAAGTAAGTTTTTCATGTCAAAGACTAAAAAAAGTTCCCTTTGTGTTTACTTCTGAAAGACTTTACGTGTGCCTTCCCACATAATTGCCTACTCCTAACTCTATTCTTTATAAAAGACTTCAAAATAATAAGGAATTGCTCCATATAAAAATTATCTTCATTTCAGCCAGCAACCGTTTATTGCAAGCGCATTTTTTTTTTAGATTTAAAAGGTTGAAAGCTACGTAATGAATCGAGTATCTTCATAACTTAAATAGCGAGTCTTATAAATTGGAGTGGTGAAATTCCTGTTTGAAAGGAGAATTAGAGAAACTTGAATTAATTAATTATTTCGTGCAGAGCATGAATGAGTCAAGGCAGACGAAAGAGATGGGGAGTTTGAAGTTCTGAGGTGGATCCCATCCCCCCTCTTGAAATTCACTATCGTCTGGAATGGGACGCGAGGGATAAATCTGTAGTTTGACAGGGTCTAAAAACGCACAAAGAGATCGAATGATAGGATGAGTCTGAGATCGAATGATAGGATGAGTCTTCCACCATTTTACAGAGGTAAATCTTCTTCGCCCTTTTGGCTCGGATTCCTCCCTCATTTCTGAACGTGATTAATAATAAATAACCTGTATTTACAGGGAGATCACGAGAGTTTCAAGAAACATGTCCCACATCTCTCACGTGTCCCGCACTTCGAAGCTCTAGCGTTGTACTTTCTAATTAACTTTATTCCCTTCTTTTGAAACTAGTTTCCCATTATTTCTACATACCTGGATGAGTGAGTCCAGTTTTGGCCGCCATTACAATTGGTTTGGGTGGTTTTAAAGCTATCTTTTCGAATACATTACCCCACCATTTCGTTGCTGCTTTAAATTTACTCCAAGTTATTATGGTAACCTCCTTCTGCCCCCCCCCCTCCCCTCCATGCTTCGCTTAATTGCTTGATTCTAGCTATGTTAATTAACTGCTGTAATTTAGATTTTACTTTTGCTACAATGTTTATCATATCAACGCTTACGATTAGGTCATAAACAAGTTTGATATTTTCGTACATTTACCGGAATCCTATTACCCTCTGTCTCTTCCTGGTTCTTTCTGGTCCTATTTCGCCCTTGATTCACTAGTTTTATTTGTGCCCCAGTAATCATTATGTCCTCAAAGTCTATCAACATATATACAGGGTGGGGCAGAGAGGACGGACGTTTTTGAAAAATTCACTCGATGCTCTATCGTCCACAGCACCATGGCTTTAGCTGAAGGGAAAAGAACAAAAACATGCTAAGACACCATGGGCAGAATGGTACCTGCCAGACATATGTCCCTTCCCCTGGGGCTGAGTAATAGACATTTCAAAAACGTCCGTCCTCTCTGCCCCACCCTGTATATTATGTTGCAAATCATTGCATATCTTCTTGCTGAATGTCTTAATGTGTTCTGGCAGTTATTGCCAACAAACAGCAAGCCGCCCCCTACCAACTCTCCTCAGAAAACGAACATTCTTACTCCATTTAATGGTATCCATTGATCAGAAGTAAATGTCATTAGAATATTCGCATCTTTGTGTGCTCATCCTAAGAATGTGTTTATTTGTGTGCGCGTCCTATAAATCTCTTCATTTGTTATCTAACACTTTTTTTCTAGAAATCATTTGTTAATTTATTAATGGGTTTCCATCTCTCCAGGGAAATCCACCGAAGTGAATAATCAGCCCCATTATCTTACTAAATAATTGTACAAAATTACCATGAGAATTGAAAAATAAATAGTATGTTAATTCAGCAAATTATTTACTTGAGGCTTTCGTAAATCTGGGCTTTATCAAAAGTGTTTGGGTGTTTCACCGAGTTCTTCTCCTTTGAGAGGTGCGGGGAGTGGGGGAGGCAGTTTCACTCCCCTCCGAAGACGGGGCAAGGGGTCAATAAAGCGGTTGTGCTGAGAGAAGGAATGCTCTTTTATCTCTTGTGGGGAAGATTTTTGCCTTTTTGACAGATTTACCACTTATATGCAGTGTATGATGAATATTTCATTCAGGAACTACAGTTCATTGTGGGGTCCTAAACACGCGTCACTACAACACCTACCGCAAAGTTAACCCAACTCTGGACATTCCTTTCGATGAACGAAAGTCGTCCTTTCTAGGCTAGGCCGTGTTCAGCATCAGGTAAAAGTTCTGCGTTCAAGAAGAGATATGAATCTTCAGAAGCTGTAGCTAAGATTTCCCACAGCTCTACAGCTCAGTTTAATAATGTTCTTCTGGTGATTTCCTTTACAATACAACCGTCAGGAGTCATTAGCTGTCTGAAGTAGATGTCTTGTTCTACCCCCTCCAAGATTTGATCATCAATTCTAATTGCAGTATCTTCAGCAATACTATTAATCGATTTCGTCTTTAAAAGGTTGATTTATAGTCAGACTGAGAACGACTGACATTTGATTATTGTATCATTGACTATTATTTACTAGCCTCAAGAAAAATAAGTCCCACAGCTCTTAATTTCTTATTACCCATCGTCCCTCGAGAGGTTATAAATTAACGTTCCAATATTTCTCCATTTCACTTGAGCCTTCGGCCCAAGGCCATTAACTGCAGGTATATAATCTTTTAAATTAGGAAAGGACTGGAAAAGGGGTAATAAAATACCGAATACTTAATGATAATGGGGTAACTTGGGAAACAAGATTTCGGTGGTTGTAGGTGAAAGCACTTACCTATTTGATATTCCTAATTTATGAATTGTATTTAACCTAAATATTGCTTAATCTAAATAGTACCTAACCTAACCTAATACATAAATTGTACTTGAACTAACCTAATCCAGAAACAGTTTGTGTAGCCGACAGAGGCGGTCAGTTTTGCATTTAATTGAATTGTTTACAACCATCACTTTTGATAGCTATATATTATGATGCATTTCAACATGGTATGTTAACCAGTCGCGTGCGGTCAATGGAAGCAAGGGAAGCAATGCTTCTCCTATTTAAGAAGAAAAGAAAAAGAAATTACACTGAAACAATTAATATGACAGCAGAAACAATTTTATTCTCACATTTATGCTTTCATACATATGTATACCTGTATGCGCCATACGATGTTATTCACTTTCAATCGAATCAGCGTTAGAACCTGATGAGCCAGACTGCAATTGAAGAAATGCATCCTTTTCGTCGAGATTTCTACCCTATTTTCATTCTCACCGAATTTTCTCACTTTTTTACATTTATCTCCAACCCTTCCCATATTTTCCCCCTTCCGCTAGCTGTGAAAGAGTGGGACTGGGTTCGTACTTAACCAGCCGCACCTCGGCTCTAAAATAAACAGTATTCTCCAACCACAGTACACCTCATTCCATTAACAACTCTGAGGAAAGTCCTTAACATATGTCCGAAAGTTTATAATAAGCGCCGTTCAACTCAGTTTTATTTAATTTGGGCTAATACAAACAGTACCTTTCAGAAAGATCAGAAGTCATAGATTGCTATCGCATGTTTTGCCAGAGAAAATCCAAGGTTTGGAAAATTGGTATACGATTACTTACAAGTATGTATAACATACGTATGGGAAATGGTTATGTAAATTTGATAAAATACAACAAAAGATATTAGCAGATAAGCAATTTACTAGAAAATTTGAAATCTCAAAATTGATCCGAACTCTTAGATTTTTTGTAGAGAAAACCAGACGTTTTTGCACAGTAACACATTTAAAGTAACGTGCCTAAGAAATTTGTCACGCCACCATCTGCCGCGAGCTGATCGTAAAGCTAGGCAACCAAGATAGTCTTCCAAATGGAGCCATTGTAGTGACTTTCAAGTGCTCCGAAGTTGTAGTCCATAATATTCTGTAAACCTATTTCAAAACCTGTTTATGTAAGGCTGGCAAATCAATCGTTAGGCCAGAAAAGACATCACATAAGGAAGCCCGAGCCATTATCCAAATTGTGAATAATAATAATAATAAGTATTTATAATCCGCCCTTCGGGGCTGTTAGCCCTCACAAAGCGCAGGTTGTGTAGCGAATGTAGAGAAAGTTTACAGGGGAGAGAAGGCAATTCTGAAGAGATGAGTCTTCAGGAGACGTTTAAAAGTAGTGAGGGAGATTAGGGAGATTTTGACCATCAATGTCTCAGGCAGACAATCTTCACGCTTGCACACCCGCGGTCAAACCATTGATCAGTCCGAAGAATAAGAAGGCTCATATTGCATTCGTGATTGAGCCCGGAAAATGGACGGATAACCATTGGAGCCAAGTTTGCCTTAGTGTTAAATTTAAATTTAATTTGTTCGGATCAGATGACACAAGGTTCTTCCTTCGAAGAACAGACGGAAGATTGTCAGTCAATTGCACCAAAAAGAGTGTGAACTTTGGCAGAAGAAGTATCACTGTCTGGGCCGTGATATCGGTAGAAGGAAGTGGGCCACTTTTGCTCTTACGTGCCACAGTGAATGCCTAAGTGTACACGTCATTATTGCACCATCACGCTTTGCAACAAACGCAAACGTCCGAAGCTCAACCTGCAATTTTCATGCAGAATAACGCCCCCCACCATAGGGTCTAATTCGTGAAGACTTTCTTGGACGAGGAGCACATCACACTTATGAACTAGCCTCTACAGAGTCCGGACCTTAATCCTATTACAAACGTTTGTAAGAGACTCGGAGACAAGTCCAAAGCAAGAATTCGAATAAGTTCAAGAACTGTGGGAAATTCTTCAAGATGCATGAAGCAAGATTACTGCGCAAGTGTGTCAACAGTAGTAGTTCGTTTCTATTACAAGATGCCAAAGCACCATCGAGGATCAAGGTCTTCGCACTAAATATAAATTACTTAAAACTTGTAAAATGTTTTCCACTGATATATTTAATCGCTGTATTTGAAATTAAATTAGTCTCTTCCGTTGTTTGGATCATTTTGGATGCATTTTTTTAGTAAATTGTTTATCTTTTGATAACTTTCGTTTTATCTATCCAAAAACTTTGCCCATTTCTAGTTTCTACCGATAGGTTCTCGTAAGCCATTTTGGGAAACTGGATTTTCTCTTGTGAAAATTATAAAAGATGTTGTGATAGAAATACAGGTCCACTGATATTTTGGACGATACTGTAGCATAAGTTATTTTTAATGGTAGGTTTATCACCAATCTGGTGTCATTTAAAATGACTTATTTTCTCAATGGGGAATTGCTGATTACAGTAGAATCCAAACCACTGGTATCTGAATCCCATGACAGCCACCGATAGGTCGGCCTGAATCGGTGCTCCATCCGAGGACTAACCGCACCTGATGTAGCTTAACCTCACTAAAATCGGAAGAGGTATTTTCACTCGGTTAAGCCATAGCCAGTTTTTTTAGTATATCTGAGGAGATTAAAAGTACAAATTGAATAAAGAAATAAAACGCTGAGCATACAGAGAGAATGTTAAAATCACTGGGGAATTTTTCGTTATATACAAAAATCGCTAAATCTAATCAGGCTATGGCTTCGCCGCTCTTCCCTACGGGGGAAGCTTGCGCTTCGCTACTAAGATTAAAATTTAAAATCTAAAAAAAAAGCAACCATGGTTAAATTTTTATAAATTTCCTGAACTTCGCCAGTTATAATAATTACAAAAAGAAACTCTAAACTAAATTTTTCCCCCTTTCAAAATATCACGTTGCTAAAATATAGTTATAGATAAAATAGAAAAGCGGCCTTAGTTAAATTTTAATAAATTTTCTGAACTTCACCAATTGTAATTCATTTTCTTTTAAAACATTATAAATAATTGGATAATCATATTTATTTTTCCTGAGCTAAACTATTTTGTTTTTTAAAACTCTAAAGAAATTCTTAGAAATTACCTTGATAAAAATTTAAAATATACTTAAGTCGTAACCAAACTAAGATGAATTTATTATTCAAATACTCAAAAAAAATCCCCTTCTTAAATTATAGAGTTAGTGATGATGATGATGATGATGATGATGATGATGATTAAGACCTATGTTTATATACTCACAAAAATCATTCTGCAATACAGGACTTATCATGAATGCAAAATTTTGGACTTTTGAAAATAAGACGCGGATAAGAATTTTAAGGTTTTAGTTAGATAGATAAGCAAATGATTTAAGTCTAGAAATATCCGGTCACTCTGATAACAGGTTAGGACAGCTTCGTAACAGAGAAGGTAACCTAGTAAGGATTCAGTGAGGGATCCAGGCTAAAAAATGAGGGGTGGGGGGGATAACCTGATTCCCTCCCTCTGAGGTGTCTAAAAAGAGGGGCATTAAACATGAATAATGATTATCTTACACAACATTGATAATAAAATAACGATAACGAACACAAGACTGATCCCTAACTCTTCAAATCCGAAATTTTTCCCACACATCCGAAAATTAGGAATTGTGGTTTATTGTAGATTTTGGGCATCATCAAAGGTATAATATTGAATTTAATAATTATTTTTTTGAGATTTACCTCTATATTTAAACATGTATCATATAAGATACATTTGATGCAACGGTTTAAAAAGGTGTTTGTATATATTCTATATTATTACATAACTCTTTCTGCATAGCAGAATACAAGTATCGCTTTAAAAAGAAATATAAATAGAAACGGTTCTGAAATGAAGAAACAAGCGAGAGGAAGTTGGATTGTTGTCAAAGATTTTCCACAAAGACGTGATCAGACGAAGAAATTTATCGAAGCTCATTACCATAGCAACCGATTTATTGACGACCGACTAAATAAAAATGATGAAAGGTTGCTATAGAAAAATAATTAATCACAACATAATTACAGAGCACTCACGGCTAAAATTTAAGTTATATTTACCTTCCTTAAATATATGTACATAAACCAGGCAATGGCTTTGCTACTAAGATTAAAATTTAAAATCTAAAAAAAGCAGCCATGGTTAAATTTTTATAAATTTTCTGAACTTCGCCAATTATAATAATTTTAAAAAGGAACTCTAAACTAAATTTCCCCCCCACCCTTTCAAAAAATCATGTTGCTAAAATATAGTTATAGAAAAAGATATATAAAAATAAATTTTCTCAACTTCACCATTTCTAATTCTTTGGTTTTTTAAAAATTCACAAAATTTCGATACTTATATTTATTTTTGAACTTTGATAAAAAAAACATAGGTCATAACCAAACTAAGATGAAATTATTATTCAAATACTCAAAAAAAATCCACTTCTTAAACTATAGAGTTAGTGATGATGATGATGATGATGATGATGATATATGGATATACATTGATCACCGACACCAATTTGACGTTTATCACTATACAACATGCAGCGTTCAGAGTTCAAAACGATGGGACAGCGATAACATTAACAACGTTAATTAATTTACGTTTTGTATTAATTAATTTCTGATTTCCCAGCGATGAAAAACAACCGGTAGAAATCAAATTAGTGACAAAAAGGCAAGAAATCAAAAAGGAGCTGGCGATTAAATGTACATCGCATACAATGCCTTGTAGTTGACTGAGACATTTTTCATATATAATTGTTGGGTAGAATGAAATTAAAGAAATTTTACCCCACCTAGAAGAATTGGAGGATTCATGACTCGACTTGCCTCTATTGTGCGGTTGAATACTTGGATCATGTGAAGAAGAAGGGACTCAGCACCTGTATGAGTACCTATTCTCTAAATCAGTGATGGGCAATAATTTAAAGCAGCAGGACACATCGAAGTTTATGTAAAGCTTTGCCGTTGCACTTAAACAGATAACTAAAGGTAATTTTGGGCATAGTTTTGCCACCCTTTTAAACTATTTTCCGACTTATATCAGAGTTTGGGATCTAGAGCTTAACGTTGAATCCGAACCATGATTTACACTTCTACATCATGTGATCATTTCCCAGGGTCCAGGCGTTTCCCATCCAGGTACTAACCACAGTCAACGTAGCTTAACTTCTGAGAGCAAAAGAGAGCCCGTAGATAAGGGTAAAGTAAATAAGATACATAAAGTATCCTATTTATCATCATCATCATCATCAACACTAACTCTATAATTTAAGAAGGTGATTTTTTTGAGCATTTGAAAAATAATTTCATCTTAGTTTGGTTATGACTTAATGTTTTTTTATCAAACTTATTTCTAATAATTCTTTTATAATATTAAAAATGGTGAAGTTCAGAAATAAATATAAG
Organism: Ceratothoa steindachneri; assembly: GCA_963969495.1. Classification (NCBI taxonomy): domain Eukaryota; kingdom Metazoa; phylum Arthropoda; class Malacostraca; order Isopoda; family Cymothoidae; genus Ceratothoa; species Ceratothoa steindachneri. Next base: position 161,219,963 of record OZ018330.1, on the reverse strand, counting down.
TATCGAAATTTTGTGAATTTTTAAAACCTAAAGAATTACAAATGGTGAAGTTCAGAAAATTTAGTTTAGAGTTCCTTTTTATAATTGGCGAAGTTCAGAAAATTTATAAAAATTTAACCATAATTTAACCCTGGCTGCTTTTTTTATATTTTAAATTTCAATCTTAGTAGTGAACCGCAAGCTCCTCCCGTAGGGATGAGTGACGAAGCCATTGCGTGGTCTACAAATATAATATATTTAAATATGATTGATTTAAGAATCCAGCATTTACATAAAAAGTAATGAGGTACGTTTTGAGCATTAAAAGTCCCTCGAAGTCAGGAGGAGTCAGCTCAGACGTTGAAATTGTTAATATTGCACTCAAATACGACAGAATTGGCGCTTAAGGTCAGATTTAGGCAAAATGCTCATTAATAAATTTTAATAAGTTTTAAGTATTTTTATAACTTTGATGCATATTTAATCCTTTCTCCGATAGTTCGCCCTGATGATATATCTCTACTTAAATCTATCGTCTCTGATAAAACACGTATAATCTATAAACCTGATAAAGGAAATGGTGTTTTTATTATGGATCGGGAAGAATACACTGACAAAATGATGGTCACAATTGCAGACAAATGTAAATTTCAAAGGGTAAAAGATCCAATTATTCAAACTTTGATTCATATAGAAGATCGTATCAATAGATTCTTATTCAATTTCTTAAGTACTTGAACTCTAAACATAAAAATATAAATTAAACAATGGAGATCAAGAAAAATAGTAGACTTCCATCTTTAGATATAGATTTTAAACGTTCAGGAACAGAGTTTGAAACTTCAGTCTATAGGAAGCCTACATTTACAGGTTTATTATTATTATTATTAAAGTTCCAAGCCACAACCCCAACTGGAAGAGCAAATAGCTATAAGCCCAAGGGCCCCAGCGGGGAAAGAAACCTGGTATGGAAAAAACGAAACAAAGATTAAGAAAAACACAATAAATAAATAGAAAATTAAAAAAAAAAAAAAAAAAAAAAATTAAATGCTATAATGTTAAAAATATTATAATATTATATATGTGTGGATAATGAATAAAATATTAAAGTTATAAGTTTCTGTTAATTAAAAATGTATTAGCACCCACTTTAAATTTCTGAAGTTCCAAGGACTCAACAACAACACTAGGAAGTTCATTCCACAGTTTAGTTGTGTTAGGAATGAAACTTCTTGAAAACTGTGTTGTGTTGAATCTCATAGGCGTAAAGGCCCTACTATTGGCATTTAGTACACCTCTGGTAACTCGTTGAGGGACATATAAATTGGGCAGATCGTGATGCAGTGGATGATCTGCATTGTTAAAAATTTTATATAAGATGCATAAGGAGCTTATTGCTCGCCTGTGCCACAGATCAACTTTGAGGTCAGGAATTAAAAATTTTATTGCTCTCAAATTTTTATCTAATAAATTAAGATAAGAGTTGGCTGCCGAACTCCAAACAGGGGCGCAATATTCAAAACACGGAAGAATAAAAGCATTAAAACAATTTTTAAGAACAGTCTGCTCTCCAAATACTTTGTAAGATTTCCTCAAAATGCCAATTTTTTGAGCAATAGAGGAGGAAATAGATCGAATGTGATTCTCAAAAGTAAACCTAGAGTCAAGCATAACTCCAAGCAACTTAAAAGAATCACATATGGAGATGGGAATGTTATTTATTAAAAGATCTGGATGGGGAGGATCTAGTGTTCTGGATCTGCTAACAATCATACTCTGGGTTTTCTTTGCATTTAACTTCATGACCCATGAAGTGCACCAAACATTTATCTTAGCCAGATCTCTATTTAAAGACTCTGCAACCGATGCTCTCAACTCAGGAGATGGGACTGGGGCTATTAGAGTAGCATCATCAGCATAGGCTATAAGTCTATTTTCCAGTCCAAACCACATATCATGGGTATATAATATAAACAGTAGAGGACCAAGAACACTGCCTTGTGGTACACCAGATAGCACCTCTCTCTCATCACTAAAATTATTGTCAACATAAACCTTTTGATGTCGATTTGTTAAAAATTGTTCAATAATATTTAAAAATACACCACCTACTCCCAACTGCTTCAACTTAAATATCAGGGCCTTATGATTGACACGGTCAAATGCGGCACTGAAATCCAGGCCAACTAAGCGAACTTCTTGACCAGAGTCTAATGATTTTTGGACAATGCTTTGGACAAGCTTTGGACAAGCTTTAGTTTCTTGCTAAAAAGCCTTAAGAAATCCTCGATGAAAACTCTTATTCATCGAGCCTACAATATATGTTCTTCATATAAACTGTTGCATTTAGAATTCTCTTTTCTAAAAATTATCTTTTAAAAATAATGGTTACCCTGACTCATTAGTGGAAAAACACATAAATCCTCAGAAAATACTATAGAGAAATTATCCATTTTCTTTAGTGTTCCATACTTTGATAAAAAATCAAACGACTTTGTAAATGAAATTAAGAAGACTCTAAATATATTCTATCCGTATCTTGACCCAAAATTCATATTAAAAAATGGGTAAAATATAGGATCCTATTTCAGCTATAAGGACCGAATTCTATTCTCTTGCCGCTCCTCTGTGATTTAGAAATATAGTTGTGAATCTTGCGATTCATCTTATATTGGTTCGATCATTAGGTCAATCCATTGTCGCATCGAGCAACATCGGGGAAGGTCACCTGCACGGGGCTGATTCTAAACAAACCAGACCCATTAAGAAAAACTTACGCCATGTGTAGAAAAAAATAAGAATAAATTTAAGAAAAACTTATCCAAGTGTAGAAAAACAGAAGAATAGAATTAAGAAAAACGTACGCCGAGTTTAGAAAAAAAGCAAGACTAAATTTCAGAAAAACTTACGCCAAGTGTAGAAAAACACAAGAATAGAATTAAGAAAAACTTATTCCGAGTGTAAAAAAACACAAGAATAGAATTAAGAAAAACTTATGCCAAGTCTAAAAAACACAAGAATAGAATTAAGGAAAACTTATGCCAAGTATAGAAAAAAACAAGAATAAATTTAAGAAAAACTTACGCCAAGTATAGAAAAACACAAGAATAGGTTCAAGTAAAACTTATGTCAAGTGTAGAAAAACACAAGAATATATTTTCAAAAATCTTACGCCAAGTCTAGAAAAAAATAAGAATTGATTCAAGAAAAACTTACGCCAATCTTAGACCAGACACAAACTATATAACAACTTCGAAGCTACAAAACGTCCATATTTCAAGTAAAGTTATAGCAAAACTTAGATCAATAAATGGAGATAAATTAAAATTCAAATAAATTCCAGGTTCCTAAACATCCTAGGGGCGACATCACCTTCACAATATTTCTTCAAGGTTTACACTTTGTGACTTATTATTATTCGAATGGTTGTTTGATTAGAGTGATTGGTTGGATGTTATTATGCGATTTAGAGAGGTGTAGAAGAATGGACAGAATTCAGACTTGCACTTCGAGCGATCACAGATGATTGCTGAGCAAAATCAGAAAAGATTTCAAAGGAGAGAGAGAGAAAAAAACTCACGGAAATAATAACGTCTAAGGAAACTTGACTCCCTAAGTAAAACAATACTTTTCATTCTCAAACAAATTTAATAAACATAATCAACAATTATCAGAACCTTCATTAGACAGCTACAACACTATATAAAATAAACTATATCGGAATGAGAACCTTTGGCAAAGAATTAAGACAAAGTCGTTTAATAAAAAAAAAAAGTGAGGTTACGAAAGGAACTTTATAAAAAAGCGGAAAATGAAACGGAGTGGAACAATTAAAAATTAATTTTGAAGAGAAAATATAACACAATATAAATCTAGTGAGAAAAAGCTATTGGAAACAATAATTCACTATAACAGGTGAAACAACATGTAACAATTGATAGATAGCAAATGACAACACTATATGATAAATAAAAAGATAATAAAGTTACAAACTGAGAAAACAAAGACATTGAAAGAGTTGAATGCTATAAATAAAATAGCACTTCTTAATAAAAGAGGAGGCATCCTACCCGTAAAGAAGGACGAAATCTTTCAAGGACTTATGAGCATGAAAAATGGTAAAGCATCGGGGAGGATAGGATAACAATCGATCCTTATAAAGGCTCTGAACGAACGTATTGCAGAACTCCAATCTAGTATGTGTTCATAAATTTAAGAATAATAGAGTTTCAATTGCAGGGTCAAACTTTTTGTCCTAATTATCTAAAAAAAAAAGGGACATGGAAGATTTAAAGATCTAGAAGAAATCAATCAACGCCCTTTTAATTACTTGCAAACATCATAACCAACAAACATTCGATTGCAATCAGCCACTGGAAAAGGCAGGTTTCAGAAGAGACTAGTACTTAGGAGCGTTTCCTGGCTGGTCAACAAGTATTGCAGAAAAGAACCCACTATGAAATATCTATCTGCATTGCATCCATAGACTATGGAGAGCACTTTGACTCACTATACACCACCGATTCAGTTATAAGAGCAATACAGAAATCTGGAATTAACAAAAACTACAAGGACAAACTCTCTTACATATAAAGACACCCAACATCGTCATTTAAATCGCACTCAGTCACTATTAAAATGCAACTAAAAAGGGAGTGAAAGGGTGATCCTAGTTGCTCAAAACTGTTTAGAGCACTACAAGTGGAGATTTTCAGAACTTTGGAGTGGGGTTAGCGTGAATTAACTTCACTATTGACATGGTTTAGCTTAGTCATGAATGCCCATTATCGCAGTTCCCCAGTCCAGCATCCGCTAACTAGGCTTAGTCAGGGTTTGCCTCAGGGGCTGGCAGGTGGTATCGGGATTACTCGTGCTCCACGTTAATGGCAGATATCTAAGTCCCCTCTGCCGATATTTCTATTATTTGTCTTGAATACAAAAGAATTACAGTAAATAATGACAGAATTATCACAAACCAATCTCAGAGTTGGAGACAAAATTAACTTTTCAGAGCCGAAAATAATGAGCCATTTTGGCTGAAGATCACGAATTAAGGTTGAAGAGAATTTAGTAAAACTTAAGAGTACTGGTGGGAGTATGATAAATGGAGTGAGCAAATGAACAAAATCCGATAAGAGAGCGGTGGAAAAGCTTAAAGGTGTGCGAGAGTTTTTCTAAAAGTTCGTAGAAAATGGAATAAAATAAATGCAAAAAGAAGTAAAAAAATTATTTGTCAAGATAAGCTCCATTGAGGTCAAAATACTTTTGCAAGCGTTGATACCATCTAGTTAAACCATTTCTATAGAACTGAAGAGAATTAACCCAAGTTAAAACAGGTCTTTTTAACATCATCAGAAGAAGAAATAAAAAATGTCGGATGACTTAGGCGCCAGACTTTTTTTTTACTTGCAAACCTTAAAGAAGAATATGAATGGAACTCGTTTATCTTCTGTCGATGATGTTAAAAAGAGACGTTTTAACATAGTTTCATTATCCTCAGTTTTATAAAAATGGTTTAAATGAATGGTATCATCGCTCCCCAAAATGTGTTAACTTCAATGGAACTTATGTTAAAAAATAAAATTTATACTTCTTTTTTTTTATTATATTTTTCTAATAACTTTTTGAAGAACTCTCGTATATCTTCGGGAGCGACTTGGCTTCATGCTTAAGCCACAAAATATTTAATAAACAGCTCAAAATAAACATGGAAAGATACATGCTAGGAATAACCAGCAGCGACCATAAATTAATACATAAATAAGGACTAAACCATGGTGACAGATATAATATAAGGAATAAAAGTTTATAAACAGAAATGAGCGAGTCATTGTAAATAATTAGAACAGAAAACGGGACCAAATAAATCGACTCGAGATTCTTCATACAGAGTGAACATTCAAAAAGTGTCTGGTTTTAAATAACCATCCATAATTATTAGTCCGTAAAGCTAGAAGGATGAAATAAAAATATTCGAAAGAGGGTAGTATTATAAGGTAACCAAATTACACTTTGATCAACCATTGCATTCTCCGAAGAGAAAAGAATAACTGTTTGGTGTGGACAGTATTAAAAAGATTTATGGAACAAACGTTTTTGGGTTTTTTTTTTAAGATACGTTCGTATGCTCCGTTGCGTTTGCAAGTGTAAATATTTAAACAATGTTTACAAGAAAGGTAAAACATTGGTAGATGTGTTAACGTTAAGGAGAGGGCCCTGTGAGGTCGCAAATTATCATCGTTAATACATACACCAAACGCGTGCTTCGCTACAGTTCAACAAGAAGTTATTTTAACAAGAAATCGGATAATTAAAACAAATTTTGTTTAACAATAGCTTTGTTAACAGAATGATTGACCACCAAACCAGTTTTCAGCTGCACAAATACCGCTGGTCCCACAACAACCTGAACTACTACTGCCTGACGACATAAAAAATATTTTACAGGATGCAATTTAGTTTTTCTTTGAAATTGACGAAATAATTATCATAGAAATGTCAAGGGTAATCATTTCAACAAGAAAATAAATCGAAAAATTTATACAAGTCTATCAAAGTCATCAGCTTCATTGTGAAAAACAATATATTCACCAACTATAGCAAAATAAAGTCAATCAACATTCTCTACGAGTTTGTTTTCCCCCACGAATTATGTGGGCTTCGTTCAAAATCATGTTATTTTGGACTGATTGCAATAATCCTAGTTTTCCGCCTAACTATACATTTGCATATTGGAGCTCCGAAAATCCACATGAAAACCAAACATAATATGCAAATATCAAGAGACATACTTGTTAAAAATACAATTACAAAACGACAAATGGCTGAAAGACAATTTCATATTACAAACATTGATCTTAACATATGAATGACCAAAACTGAATATACAAATTACAAAGTAGGTGCGTTCTCAGGACCTTTGCTGATTGATCAATCGGATAAGATTATATTCAGCAACCTTCTATAATAGGAGACTCATTTTCTCATCCAAATCAGTCAACAGAAGCAAATTGTTGAAGAGTTTAGAAGAAAATTTGTACCTAGTGGATTCTGCTTTTCGAGATTTTGATTCTAAGTGAAGTTGATTACGATTAACACCACTAAAAGCCTTGAGATACTAGAGAGCGGGATTTTACACTTCGACACTAGACGTGACTCTATCTTTTCCCTTTCAATATTTTAGAGCTGTCAGTTAGGAAAGCTCAAGTCCCCCTAAAGCCCCTTCTACGAAGGAGCCATAAATGAAACTTGAGGCTTACCCCGGGTAACCGGGCGTTCGAGAGGAAGAGGTTAGACTTGTGTGAGGGAAAAACGCGGAAGGTGGGGGCAAGCACCCCTAGGACTAGGTGTTACATAGGAAGGTAAGGCCACTGACATTCCTTAGCATAATAAACCAGCGCCTCCAGTAACCTGGATTTTAGCCGCTCTTAATTTTTCTGGAATTTGCTATCTCTAAATAACTGTACATATTATAATAAGTTTTAGGTGTAAGGTTAGGTATAAGTCAAAATAGTTTTCAGACCTTAAGCTGATGAACAGAGTGCCGCTCAAGAAGACCAAAATTGACTCGTCAAAGGGTTTCTCTGCGCGTCCTTAGGGATGTGCATAAATTCCCAAACAGGAGGTCTTCAGGAAAGTTTACGAAGCTCTAAAGAGAATTTTAATGATCCGGCTGGATAGTACAATTTTTCTGTATCGAAAATTCCTACTCATAGTAAGACATAGATGCCCTTCCCCCCGAGAAGACAACTAAAGATTTAAGAAGCATCAGGTTGGAGCAAAGAATTCCTCCCCTCATATCGAAACCAACAGACCACTTAATTACTAGCAACAAGACCACTGGATGGGCGAGCAATTACCCGAAGAATTGACTGAGAATTGAGAGTAAACTATGAGCGAAGAAAAAGAGATGATAAAATTTAATTACAAACATGAAGTTTTCCCATGTAATAAAGATTATATTTCAAAAGACAGATATAGCGAAGAGGAGCAAAGAAAAGGGACTCTTAGTATTTAACTTAAGAATTACACTCAACAAATACAATGACATTTTCGTAAATGTATTAACGTGCCAAAGTTGTTACGTGTCGGGAAACTATGTCACCAAAGACTCCCCGTGAAAAGAGCTCAAAATGTTCCGAATGTACTGACAAAACCCATTCATGGAGGAAAATCAACATTATCACCGAGAAATTAATTAATTGAGGCAGTCTGAATAGGACACCGGGAAATGGCATGCCCAAGAAATATGAAGGAATACAAAATAAAAACCAAAGCAGGAGAAATAAAACAACTTTGGATAAAATTGAGAGAGCTAATGCCGATTAATGCCAACTACCTCTTCAGAAGATCAAAATCAAGCAGCAGAAGTCGCTGAACATTCATGCATGCATTATGCACACGCACGTCCTGAACATAGCAAGACCGAGTACGTATTTGATCAAACTGAATAGAAGGCTTAAAAACAACGGACAACAGATGTGAATACTGGACAACCAGCCGTCAGTGGAAGTTGTAAACGCCTAGTACGCACTATTCACTGTTACACAAGCGATATCCAACTGCAAATTACAACCCTAAGCAAAGCCAGGCGGTTCAAACGCAAAGGATACCCTATTGTGAGTTAAGCAAATAAATAAAGTTTCTTTTTTGAGCTGGTGATTTGAAAACACTGATAGACTCCGTCTTTAAGAATCTACAGGGGCTACAAAACGTTTCAGCACCTCCCTTAAGCATGATATAATATTCTAACACATCGTGACAAAACATATGCACAGAATAATTTGTGTTATTCATAGCACTCCCTTAGTATTTGGTCATATTCCCCTGGGCTTTGATGACCATTTGAAGGCGTTTGAGCATGCTGTCACTGAGTTTCTTTAAATAATTCAGGCTTGTCTCCTTGACCCTTATGTTGGCGGATGAAGAGTACAGTTACTTGAATGACGTTGTATCGCAATTCTCAAGAGGTTTTTTCATGAAATTTCAAACATTCTCAATTGGATTGATTTCTGGACTGTTGCCTTGTTACTCCAAGACCTCAATCTTCTAGTCAGCAAGCCACTTGATAACCTTTTAGGCCTTGTGACAGTGGGCACAGTCATTTGTGAAGGTAGTGCATCGTGAATTTCTTAAGAATTCAGCAAATTATCCTCAAGTAAGGTCATATAGCGGTCAGCATTCATCTTATCATTCTTGGTTAAAAAATTACAGCTGGTCCCTGCTCATATATGCATTAAAACAGCCTCACACTATCACAAATTCATAATGTTTAATTGTGCTCACCGTGAATTTGTGGTCGTACCTGCTGACTGAGAAAGGTCGCCGAAATGTTCGTATACGACTCGGGATATATTGGAGCATGGATTCATCCGATCACATCACCTTCTATCAGCCTGATGGTGTCCAATGTGCATATCTCTTGGGGAAGGCGCGTCGTTGCTTCTTCGTGCGCTCCATGATAAGGGCAAACAGACAAGGCGAGGTCTTTCTGAAGAAAATGTTTGATAGTGCGAGTGGAAACGTCTTTCAGAAGTACAGTATGAATATCTTTTTCAGTTATGATGCTGTTAAACGTTGGCTCTTCGTGACTTCTTGTCATTGAAAGGGTGTCTAAAACTTTTGTGGTCTTTCGTGGCCGTCTAGAACGTACTTTGCTAGGTGTTTCCACTTTATGAGAGGCGACGGGCGACGGTAAGAAGGGCCATTACAGTCGACAAGGCTCAGTTAGTACAACATATTCCTTTATGGTGACTTTCTCCTCTCTCTAAGCCAAAATTCTTACCTTTTCCTCTCGCGGCATGTGATTATAAGGCATAGTTAGTGAAAATGGATGAAAAAGAGCGGCTAAACTCAAAATACTCTTATTATGGGCATTAGTGCAGAGCAACAGTCAATGCAATGAAACCAACGCCGTTATTTGATCAAACACTGAGCTCTCGGGAAACCAATCACAGCATTTTCATTCAGCATGAAAGTTGCCAGTTGACGTCAGAAAACTATACGCCAACATATAGCGTCGGAAATCCAATTGATATCAGGACTGCACAGCCATGTATTTTCAATAGTAAAGTAAAGTAAAGTTGTCTGGTTTTAGTCCTCCTATCAAGCTATGCAGCTTCTCCGACGGACGTCAGCCAGGGCAAGCCCCACCTCCCTGGTAAACAGCGTCAGCTTAGAAAGAATCCGGACGGAGATTCGAACCACGGACCCAGCGATTGCCGTGCAAGCATGCTAACTACTATACTTGAGGACAATGTAAATGTAATTTCCCTAGTTGATATTGCCAACTCACTCAACTACCATGCATCATTCCATAGTGGTCCCACGCCATAACACAAAAGTCTACATTCAAAATATTGTCTCCCAATGATCTCTGAATAGAAGCTCCTTCTTCTCTAGTTCTTCCACTATCCTATCTCCATATCTTAATTTGATTTGTATGTCAGTTCTGGAGATTCCCCGCACGATGTTAATATAAAACCAGAATTTAGTTGGATTCACCTCACTGTCAATATTCCATATTAGGTCGTTCAATCGATTATTTCTCTCGTTGCTGAAAGCCGCATTCAATTTGTGTCTGCCTGCTTTTTGAGACTGTACATATCTTCCATGTATTATCCCTTCAAGGCTATTTTTATTTATTATTCTTGCACGCGGATTTGATGTGAATAATATTCCTTTGGGTTCTCCAGTGGTGTGGTAGAGTTCAGTATGACGTTTTTCGGATGTTATTCGTGTCTGTATAAATAAGGGCGTAATTACTCTCTCTACTTTGTGTATACAATCGAGGGAGGCTGTTCCTAAATTGCTAGGTCGGAATCTTTGCAACTTTTCATTACGGTGATCTCAATTGGTCTTTCTGCAGTTTTTTCCCATTTGGCAGTCTGGATTTAATCAACGGAAAAATTCAAGCAGAGTACTTCGTTGTCAAGTGGTGTAGGGTGCCCATATTTTATAGTAAATGTTATTTGAAGAGGAATTGTATCATCTTTCCTTATTTACTATGGATTATTGAATATATATATATATATATATATATATATATATATATATATAGTGCGGTGGGTAATTCATTATCGCAGTTGGCAACTTTGAATTTTGAGAATGCGCGTGGTCTGGCGTCAGTTTGCTCTTCAGTATATCATAGTAGGCTCCTTTATGCATCATCTGTGAAGGAAGCGATACCATGGGTGAATTCTCTCCTTTAAAAATTTGGAAAAGGCAAGCTGTATTGCTTGTGATTCCCACAGGAAGCTCTGATGCGAAGATCACTGAGTACTTTGGTGTCAATCTGAGGATCAGGAAAGAGTTAGATGAGTCAGGCTGTGATTACGAGGGGGCGTCGCCTCGGAAACTTCACTCTAAGGGTTTCGATACGAAAAGATCCCCAGAATTTGTTGCGTAAATCAAGGCGATCAGTGACAACGATCCCAGCAAGTCAAATGAGGTCCATAGTCAGGGACAAAGGAGTGTCAGTCCCTCTCTCTCTCTCTCTCTCTCATCAGGTATGTTGTGCATGATGACATCAACTGGTAAAGTTGAAGATAAGCTGCTAACTACTTGTTCCTGGGGGGCGAGCGAAGCGAGGGGGGGGAATGGAGGGCGGAGTCCCCCCCCATCTTATATAGTAACTCATAGCCCGGCTTGAAACCGGCTTCCAGTAACCAAACACATACGAATAGCCAAATGCATATACGATTAATATATAAAAATAAATTAGCCGCCGAGCAGCTTATCATCAACTTTACCCATCAGCTACTACTCATACAAAATGAGAAATAGCCAGCTTCTGTCGAGATAAGAAAGAGCCAGCTTCTGTCGAGAAAGATGAAACAAAGTGAAACGAAGGAGTTGTGAAGCTTGTGAACAAGCTAAAACATCCCATTAAGCCTTGCGTACTTTGGTTATTCTCAGCCAAGGAGAATTCCTACCAGGCCTAATGTGGTGCACTCACAAAACAAAGGCTGACTTTTTGTGCTCTAAAGATGTGCTAAGAGGTATGATGACCAAGTTCACATCATGGTGTTCATGTGGTCAGGATCGACGGTAGGTTATGTCCCGTTTATCTTTTTCGAGGCGTATATCAAGTGCCTGGATGAGTTTGTGAGTTATGTATGGGTCGTGGTTGAGAGAAACCAACAAGCCCCCCCATCCTGCATTACCAAGGTGGAGCTTAGGTCCAAGATCACCACAGTTTTCATCCAGTTAAAACACGGGGAACGTTCTCTGAACTCAATTTATATGAGCTACACGACATCATATGAGGCTTATACAGAGACATACAAAAAGTAAATAGACACCCATTTACTTATTCAAACACCTTTATTGGTAGTTTTAAGGAATTGGACATTGGACATAACAAGTGAGAAATATAGTAGAAGAGGGTTTTAGTAGGAGAAATAGTGGGGAGGTAGGGAAAAAAATTATAGGAAAGCGAAAATGAAAGGTAGAATGAAAGACAGATCCCTGGTGAAAGGGTATCACTGGCTTTCTTTGCGTTTTGGTTTTGTTTTGTTTTTTGATAGTATATAAACACACCATCTGGTAAATGCACTGGGCATTCAAGCCTTTGTAGTAATATATAATATCACTACGTGGTTTTTGGAAGATTTTTATCTTCGATTCTGGGTGTTTCACTCCTAGATTTGGATTTTTTGTGTTGTTTTTGTTTTAATTGTTTTTTGGCGATATTTCGCACAAAAATTTGGGGAAGTGTCTTTAGAACCAAATTTAGCAAGTGCTAATTCGGTGGCTAAACTCGTTTGGCTTTGTTCATGTTTTGTTGTGTTATGGATGTGGGTTATTTAGCTTTTTAAGTGAACTTTGGGTCGACGTTAATGTCATTCGGTAGTCTACCGCTTTTGAAACTAATTGGTCGTCTTAAGTTAGGTAAATTGTCAAAGTCGATGTGCTCGAGTACAAACTCGGAAGGGAGGTGCCGCTGCACCTTGTCCCAGATTTTGGTTGCTCTGAGGTGAAGCTCCACGTTTATGGGGGTCATCCCCAGTTCACCATGGAGATCACTCTGCCTTCTCCCTTCTCTCCTTCGGGCTCCCGTAATGATATATACTGCCTTATTCTGGACCCTTTGCAGTTTAAGGACTTGGGTCTTGGAAACTTCGTTTATAGGGACCGGGGGGTACAGGAGTTTTGAGCGAATGCTCGCATTATAGATTTTCAGTTTGTTGGAGGTACTCAGGTTTACGAATTTGAAAAATTCACCCAAGTCCCTCCGTGCATTCTGTGTAGTTTTTGCTACATGGCTCCTATACCCACCAGTCGTAATTTGTAGTCCCAGAACCGTGCCCTCCGTGCGGTATGGGATGCGTGCACCCCCCACACGGATGTCTGCCAGTGTCCTTCGGAATAATGGAATTACACGGAACTTTTGGGCATTGGTGGATATCTTCCATCTTCTCTCGAAAGAGTTGATGTTTTCGATTTCCACTGCCGTACTTCGTGCCATGAAATTCACATTCCGATATTGCCCCGTACATATCATTGTTATATCGTCCGCAAATTGGCCGTATAAGGAACCCTCAGTCAAGGGTTGGGGAAGGTCTATGGTGTAGATGTTATAGAGCAGGGGAGAAATGCACCCGCCTTGCGGCACCCCCGCCTAGAGTTCGAACTCAGGGCCGCTATAATCTTTGATACTCAGAAACGCTCTCCTCTCCATCACGTAGTCACAAAGAATCCTCTCAAGTATGGGATTGAGGCCTAGTTGTAGGATCTTATATTGTAGGCCTCTCCTCCATACTTTGTCAAAGGCCTTTTTGACATCGCGTAGCACCAGATTTGCATGGCGTTTTTCTGATTTTACTTTTGCCAACTTCTCGGTAATTACGGCTAGCGCCGTGTCTGTTCCTCGCTTCGCTCGGAAGCCATGTTGTTGGTTGTTATGAGAGTTGTTTCTCTTGAGGAACGTATTTACCCTGTTGGCCAATATCTTCTCCAAGACTTTCCCTGAAAATTCTAGGAGAGATATGGGCCTGAAGTTAGCTGGACTGTCCGGTGGTTTACCGGCTTTTGGAATGAATATCATTTTCGCTACCTTCCAGTGGTCAGGGAAGTAACATACGTTTAGGCATGCGTTCATGATATTCATGATCCCCAATAAGATATTGGGCGGGGCTCGAATAAAATTCTCCTTCGTCAGTCCTGTACGCCCCGGTGCTCGCTGTCGAAAGGATTTTAAGGTCATAGAGAGTTCCTTGGCAGTAATTCTACCGCCGAGTCCCTCCATTTCCCTATTCTGTGATACGCAATGGTGAGGGTGCGTTCTGTGTATTTGGTCATTCAGGTCGTTAATAATTTCGTCTTCGAAGTCCAAATCGAAGTCATCATTCTCTTCCGGGGATATCTTAAATATAGATGCCCAAAAGAGTCTGAATTCCTCTTCGATTCTTTCCACGTCAGAAATTTCAGTGTCGTCACGTATAAGTTTGATAGTCTTTGCTGGCTGTCCGCCTTTTAGTCTTTTTACCGTCTGCCAGAATGTACGTGAGTCAGTTTCTACATTTAGTCCGTCAATTAAATTATTCCAGAGTACATTCTGTTGGTCCCTTATAAGAGTCATTAGTTCATCGCGTATGAGTCGTGTTTGTCGGTGTGTGTTGATGTTGGGGCCAGTGAGGTTCACTTCATTGATCCGTTCCTTATATTCCCTCGCGAGGGTTTTCATTCTAGGGGTCCATGAGGGGACAGGGAGAGTTTTAAATTTAACTCGGGGGACGGCTTCCTTGTCGGCTTTTAATAGATTTTCATTTAATTTATCCAACTCCTCGTCAATTTCTTCAAAGGAGGCATTATTTAAGGGTTCTGGGTTATAACTTTCGAGGAGTTGATTATACTTATCCCAGTTGGCTCGAGCGTAGCTCTTCCGCTCTGGGATAGGGATTTGAATGGGGGAGGTTGAGACTTTAATAAGGATAGCCTGGTGGTCGCTGGGAATAGGGGGGCCTGGCTCAATGAAGTAATTATAAGGGAACATATTGCTGGTTAGCACAATATCTGGTTTGGTGGCTGACCTGTCAGGGATATATGTGGGGAAGTCTGGTCCAATTCTAGTCATAATGTGTCTATCAATAAGTGTCTCGAGATTCCTGCCTGCTGGGTTGGTCGACGTATAACCGGAGGCAGCGCTTCTTGCATTGAGGTCACCGGCAAAGAGAACGGTTCTGCCGTGACCACATAACTGCAAGAAGTTTGGGAGGGGCAAATACCCTCTCCTTGGGGGTTGGTACCCCGTTGCCAGGACCAGGGGTCTCACTGCCGTACGGACCTCCACAGCAAGGTAAGATTCGTCGAGTCCACTTATTGATCTGAAGTCAAGACCTCTTTTCACAGCTATGGCGCATCCGTCAAAACGTTCTCCGCTGTGATTTTTGGTCAAGACTTCGTAGGGAAAGATCTTTATAGGGTTAGCGTCGTCTATTCCATGTTCGGAAATAAATATAACGTCTGGGTCACATTGTCTTAATACGTTTCCGTACATTATTTTTTTGTTTGTCCATCCGTCAGAGTTCAAATGTAAAATTTTTAGAGTCGTCATTTTGTAGTTCACTTAAGGGTTTTCGAGTGTAATATGATGTTTTAGGACTTTATTCTCTTACGAGTTTAGGTCCTTGTGGAGTGTTTGGGGGCGTTATGGTTTTTCCTGTACGTTTTTTCCTGTATTCGCCGTCGGTAAGGGTTATAAAAGAGTCCGGAGTCAGTTTAATCAGGCCTTGGAGTAAAGCCTCCTCGACCTGTTTTTCAGTGAGCTCGTCCGAGGTGAATTCCCATTTGTATATTCCGGCTATTAAGCCTTCGGATACATCTAGGGCATCCATCTCCTTAGGAAAAGGGGACCTTTCGGCAGCGAATACCTTCAAGTTAATTTTTCTTGAATGGTATGCGTGCCTAGATTCCCTCTTGCAAGAAGAGGACGATCTCGGGCGTCTCTGGGGCTGCGAGGTTTTTTCGTGAGCGGGGTGAACGTGCCCCTCCCTCGGCTCTCGCAACTCCAGTCTCCGTGCCTTCGTTATTCACCTTTGTGGGTGTGTTTGCGTGGGTGGTTTTGTTTTGCTGTGTTTCTTTTGATTGTTTTCGTTCCGTGCGTGCTTTTGCAGCCTGGATCCTGGGGTCTCTGGAGGAAGCTGGGGTTATGGCATTGCTGGGGGTTGGGAGCTTCTGACAACTAGTCTCGCACTGGGGTTTGAGACTAATTTTCAGAATCTCTTCTGACCGCGGGTTCAAGGGGAACCACATCTTCTCCATTCCATTATTAGTTAGCATCTTATTAAGCTCATCTGCAAAGCACCCCGGGGAGGAGAGATTCGCAATATGAGCATAGTATATGCAACACATAATTTTCGTCGAGTTTTCATTCTCGACGTGGAGAAATGTAGGATTCACTTTTCACTCCGCTACCGCAGCTTTTGCAACCTTGGCATAAGTGGTGTTGGCTTTTGTTTCCTCTTCCGTTTTTTTCTGTGTGGCTTTCTTTTTAAGGATCTGTTTCTTGATGGGGCAGGCCATGGAGAGTGTCTTATGTTCCCCCGCGCAGTTTAAACACTTCATGGTGGTGCTTTTACAGCTCCTCCAGAAGTGGTTGTCCGATGCGCAGATGGAACATAAGGTAGCATTCCCTTTGGGGCAGTTGGCTGTAGTGTGCTCCTCATACTTGTAGCATTTGAAGCACATTTGGAGGTCGATAAACTCCTCGCGTTCGACCTGCTCGGGGCAGATCCGAACGTTAAAGAGGAGCATACCGCACTCCGTAGCCTTAACCGCCATCGCCGAATCCGTAAACACGATCTTAAAAACGTGCGTGTAATCCTTAAATTTAAGGATTTCCGCGATTTTGGCCCAGGGGTGTTTTTTTTCAACCTCAGCATGAATTTCTTCGATGCTGTGGCTACCGACCCAAGGATCGAGGCGTCGAAGAATAATGCTGCGGTGAGTTTTAATCTGTGGAGGGTTGTGGGGTCTGAGGTTAATCTTTTTTAGGGATTCTGCCGCTTTTTGAGAGGTGAGGACTTCGCAGTCACTCTCCTTTTGGCAGATAGCCGAGTATCCATTATGCGTGTCGATAAGTCTAACTAGGGTTACCCCTAGTTCCCCGTGAGTGATGGCGAAGATATCTCCCCGATCTGGCTTGGGGCCATCGGAGAGAGTCCTCAGCGGTATCCGCCGAGTCTCCCTCATTTAAATCTCCATTTCCGCATAGGAACTGGAGAGATAAAAATATGCGAAGACTCGGAGTGTGTGGCTGTGTTCGTGTGTGTGTGTTTTGTGATATTTTTCACCAGTGAAAAAGAATAGGTCAAAAAAGGAGTAGTCCCTGTCCAAAACAAAACAACCCGATCAAAATGGCACTTTACCTTGGGTGCAGGCGCTTCTCGAAGGCCTGCAGGTCTCCGGTCTACCACAAAGGGAGTCTGGTGTGGAAAAAGGAGGGGAAGGGCGGAATCAAGCTCACCCTCGCTACCGACGCACGAAGCGAGTGAAAATTCACTTTTTACTCGTAAAAACGCAATGTCACTTTCGAACGTAAGCTGAATCCGTATTCCTGAACGAGCAATCACTAAACGCGCGTAAACAACAAATTTCACCAATAGTATGCGAAGTACAACTTAAGGTTGGCTTTACCAGGTCACACGTGAGAAGAGCAAGACTTACTCAGGCAAGCAAAGCAGTCTTTAAGGAATGAAATACATTTTTGACCATAGAAGTACACTATTAATACATTGCTTACTTCCTTTCACCTACTTTTAGAGCTGCAGCTCGCCTAGCCATGAGATTACAGCTTTTGACATTTTAAATTAACCTGGAGGCCGTGGTTAGCCGAGTAGTCTCCGACGATCTTTCACAAGTGTTTCAGTTGATTTTGCTCAATTCCTCTAAACATATTTTCTTCAAATCGAATAAGTTAACCGGATCTCTTTTCATGTCCATGAGTTTCAATTTCCTCCACAGATTTTCGATTGGATTCAGGTTAGGAGATTGACTAGTGCCATTGTCTTCAGATTCATTGGTCAAGTTCAGAAAGCCAACACTAGATAATAAATTTCTTTCCGAAATTTCCCTGTGGATTTCGCCGTTCATTCTTCCTTCGACTACCTGCATTCTTCCAACACTTGATGAGCAAAAATAGTCCTATACCGGGATTTTTCTACCACCGAATTTAACGTAGGGAATCGTATTATTTGGCTCGTAAACGTCATAATTTTCCCCAAACATGCTTATTGAATTTGGACGTAAAAGTTCTATTTTCGTTTCACCTGACCAAAGGATTTGTTGCCAGAATGTTGCCGTTCTTCTACTTGCGAACGTCAAGCGAGCTTCACAGTGAGTTTTCTTAAGGAGTTGGGTGTTTCTTGGAGTATGAGGAAAGAGATCATAACAACACAGCGTGCTACTTGTGGTATCCTTGCTAACTTCAACTCCACTTGTTTCCAGATTTTCCTGCTGTTCTATATGGGGTAGTCTGTAGTTTATCACATACTTTTCTAGCAAGTTTTAGAGTTGCACGTTCTATTAGCATCCTTGAATGACCTAAATGATCCAAAGGATGAAATAAATTGAGAGATTTCCATGTTGTATTATGATACCAACTGAATTTAAATGTAGCTCTTATGAGGGGTTATAATGTATTCATGAAGATTAAGACTAATTTGTTTGTTTTATTCAATGATCAAGATGTTAACGGTACGACTATCTCATAAGGAATGACGCAGTAGCCTTACACGATGATGAAAGAAACCTCGCATTTAGTTTAGATTATTCCGGAACAAATGAGATTAGTTTTTAAATAAGTCATTTTGAAGATGTAACCTATTTATATGAATGCGTTGTAAACTTTTCCGTTGTTAAATTTTACAATTGTCCTTATAAAGTTTTCCTGTTCATTATTTGCTTATATATATATATATATATATATATATATATATATATATATATATATATATATATATATATATATATATATATATATATATATATATATATATATATATATATATATATATATATATATATATATATATATTCAACAAGGTTGCTTCTAAGAAGGCTTAATTTTAATTGCAGTAGGAAGGTTGATGCAAACATCAATAATTTTGAGATTTGGGGCTTTAATCCTAACATCACACAGCTCAGAATTCTGGAATCTCTCTTCATAAAAACACATTCGCCCACGTTAAATTCAGACTTGACCTTCCATCCATTATCGGTAATAGCCACCGACAACAAACTACCCATAATCGTGTCCGATTTGGGGTCAATTTCTTAGTCATTCCCCTGACTCGCTGACAGCAGGTATGAATTTGTTCCTCTTCTTATCTGTATATGTACTTGCAATTATTAATACTTTTAATTTTATATGTTCACTATCTAAATTATTTTGCTTTTGATTTGTATCTAGTTTATGTTAACATTTGTTCGTCTCACAAATTGTGTTTACCCTTTAGCCTGATGATGGATTGGGTAATCAGAAACGTTGTTAGGAATAAATAAGAATGTCACTGATGGTCGTATCCTTCCTACCGCAATTTATATATATATATATATATATATATATATATATATATATATATATATATATATATATATATATATACGACCATCAGTGACATTCTTATTTATTCCAAGCAACGTTTCTCCCATTTACCTCCCACTGCTGAGAGAAGCCCTGTCTCATTTTTCTAAATTTTTTGTCGGTTTTACGCAACTGGTTTGCAAGTTTCCTTTAAGCATATTTTTAAGACCATCTCTTTAACTTGTTTTTGGTCTTCTTTCGATGGTCTTTTATCAAGTTGAGTCCAATCGGTCATTTTTATGGTCCATCTATCGTCTTAAAATCTTGTCACGTGTCCTTTTGAGCTCCATTTCGGGTTTCTTATAGCTTCTACTATATCCTAAGGTTTGGTTTGTTCATGTATCCAAATGGATGACTATCTGTCACACCAAGTTATCTCCATCATAATGCGTCCATGTTGTTGTAAGTTTTAATGTGTTTTTGGGTGGTCAGGCTCCAAGTTTCTGCTGCATACGTCAACATCATGATTATGCATTGTTGTATACTTTTCCTTCCAGGCACATGGGCATTTTTCGTTTGAAGATGATACTTGCCTTTCAAAATGCTTTCTAGCCAAGAGTGATTTTTATTTTGATTTCTTGATCTTTTCCCGATGCTATTTTAATCTGCTTACCGAGATAGATAAGTATATTTGTCTGTCATTTCAATTTGCTCGTTGACAATTGTAATGTCTATCATGTCGACCTCTGGGTAGTTTGTCATGACCTTTGTTTTTCCAAGATTTATTTTCAGGCATACTCTTTTGCCTTCATGGTTAAGTTCTTGAATCATTGTTTGATCTATTCTAGTTTATCATCTGCAGATCTCAGAGGATTGAGGTAATCCCCCATTTAGATCTCAATTGCTTTGTTTTGCCAGTTTAACCTCCTGAAGATTTCTTCTAGACAGGACGTGACCAATTTCGGAGAGATAGTTGTATTATATTTTCGCATTTCAGTTCTCTGTTTATATTTAATTAGCTTTTTTCGTTCTTCTGATTCAATTTGTTGGTTAGTGTTTGTTGATTTAAGATGTTTGCCTGTATTAATTAGGTGTAGGGTTTCTTGAGAATTTGTTATTGTTTTCATTTTGTGTTTCCTTGTATTTTTAAGCATTGTTTGTCATGTGTTTTATAAAGTTACTGTTGATCGCCTGTATATTGCTGATGTTGATAGAGTCAACGGAATTTTCCTTGTATGTTCTATGAAGATAGCGCAGGAATTCTGGAACCACATTTTTCTAGATCTTAATGGATTTAATTTTTAAATGGAATAACTTTCTTCTCTATTTCTGAATGCTAATTTGTATCCTATATCTCATCCTCTTATGGTCACTGATTTTGATTTTATTGATGACTTAGAAATTATTGACATATTTTTGTCAAACAGCATATAATTAATTTCATTGTATATATCATTGTTTGAGATTCTTTAGGTCCAACTTTGATGCTGCTTCTTTTTGAACATAGTGTTAACAATTTTGAAGTTGTTTACCATCGTAAAGTCGACTATATATATATATGAGTGTGAGATTGAGATTGAAAGTGTGTGAGAGTTTGAGAGACAGACACAGACAGAGACCTAGATCGAAAATTTGACTTCCAACTAAACTGTGAATTTCATTTCTACGATTTAAGTTCGAAAATTTAATTGCTCTCTATTCAATGTCATTTCCCCGCTAATAGATAAACATAATTCCTTTCAGTTAAATAATGCATTTTATTTATCTGTGTGGATGCAAACACGGATTTGTTTTTATGCACATTAGAATATTAACGTTGGAAAATTTCTCTTTGCTTGCTTTTGTTTCAGATGTCTATTTTTAATTAAGATAAATAAATATGTTTTCCGGGAATTCAAAACAAATATAAATCCATTGTAACGTGATAGAATAAATGAAGAGTTGGACTCAATTGGAAAAAAAAGAATGATATTAAATTTTTGAGGCATTTTACTTTTAACATATTTTTTACAGGATCAAAAAAAGATTCACTTCAACGGAAAAAGTTGAACAGACTCGCATCCATTTTTAGTCCTGAAACAATGATAACAAAAGACAAAAGGTTAGCTTTATTTAGGCTCGGTTGTTTGTAGAACGAAGTTTTCCCGTTGAACTGCGAGGGAGTTTTTGCTCCTAAAAGAAACTCGATACTAAGCGTAAGACATTTTTTTTTTACATTTTACAAAACACTTTTAAGTTTAAGAGAAATTTTAAATTTTATGGTTATTATAAATTCTAGGACACATTTTAAGTGTTTTAACTTTTATAGAAATATAATCTAAACGTAGCATTTTCATTTAATAGATAAAGATGGTAGAATGGATAAAGCAGGAGAATAAATGATTAAAAATACAGGAATAATTTGGAGTAGTAAGAATTCTTGTAGCAAACTTGGTCAGTCTCATATCCTGGGAACTGGGGCAGGAGGAGGAGGGGGGCATACACCAACAAGAACAAGTCCGTTCAACGAGTCCAAAAACAGAACGCCTTGAGAAGATAACAGAGGGACTAATCCTCATCAAAAGAGGATTCGAAGACTTCATTGGAGGATTAACGGATTATCTCTTCAGTGGCGAATAGAAGGAAATTCTTTATTAGTTAGTGAATTCTGCCATCCGTCTCTTCAAATGAAATGGGGTCCTCTGACGGGATTAAAAATTGACATAAAGATCAGAGTGGCAATCGCTATTAAGCCCCAGGTCACGAGGGTCCATTCTTGCGAAATTATTGATTGAGAGAAAGAAAATCGAACCCAGTTTGTTCACTAAACCGTCCACGAAGCGCAATCTGGATTGAGAAACAAAAACAATACCGTCCACTGGTGAACAAATTACCAAATTCCACCATTTTTTAAAATACTTGTTAAATTTCCATGAAAATTTCTTAGAATATTCAATGAAATCTGCCATTCCAATGTTGAGGAGAAATCTATGTTGAGGATAAAAGATACAGGTAAATGAAAGAGACCAAAGTGCTAGGATTGACGATCACCAATGTTGGATATAGTAAGCACTTAACGTAAAGAGTCAGCAGAGGAAAAGTAGGACTAAGCCTACTTTACAAGCTCAGAGTAATAAACTGAAACAACAAAAAGAAGGTCTTCAAAGCGATTATACAGTCAACGATGGTGTACTCAGTTATTTCACTGTACACTATCTCAAAATCAAACAGAAAACTGCAAGGGATACAAAACAAAGCGACATTGTTTATCATCAACGCAAAAAGAGGAGATAGGCGAAATCAACGCGACACTCACAGAGAAGCTGAACTAAACCGCTCAACAAAATAATAGAGGAAAGAGCGAATATATTAGTATAGAAGCACCGAGGAAAGAAATCGCGTTACTAGGATTGGATTGGATTGATCCTATCCTAGTGCTACTCTATTTTTGCTGGAGATACCCTTTCACTAGGGAACGAAACCTTTCAAACTCATTCCTATCTTATCTTTACTATTATTTTCAAACCTCTTTCACCCATATACCCTCACACTTTTATTTTACTAATCTATATTTTTCTGTTCTTAATTTTTAATGCATTTTATATGTAAGAAAATAATTTTACACAAGAAATAAAGAATCCAGATTTTAGACATTATTCCTTTGACCCCCAAAATTAAAGCATTGTTCCTTTTATTAAAAATTGTACTTAAAGAATTATTTGATATTTAAAAAGATTGGGGATTACGTCACCATATTTTGCATGCTTTCCTATAAAGAAAAGAAAAAATAGAGAAAAAATATTAAAATAAACCAAATTTTTACAATTGTTCCTCGAACAATGTTAATTATCAAAGATGCTCACGCGGAACGCAAATTTCAAAGCTTTTACGGTCTATTTGGTTTAGTTTTCCGTTCCTTCCCATGAGAGCTGAGCAAAATACCCTTCCTTAATAGAAAATAAAGACATTATTGCTGCCTCATTAGTTGAAAACATTGAATTGTTTCCTCTTTCCTAAAATACCAATACGAGGGTCTGTAAAAGACACTGGGCATCGCTAGTTCCTGACTTTGGTTTTAATACAAACTAAAGCCGAGAAACCATCTTCGCAATAGTAAGATGTGGCCAAAGGGATGAGCATATTGAGAGCTTTCTAGTGAGAGAATTAAATATTCTTTCTCCAGTTTGATCCTAAGAATAGTTAACTCTTTGTTCTTATAATCCACTTTCAGGGTTGTAGCCTCTCTTAATGCAAGAAATTCGAGCTTTTCTACTCTGTCATTGGCAGTAATTCTTTTAGTTACCCAAGTTTTTTTGCCTCGCTTATCAAGGTCAAGAAATTAATTGCTGAGTGTTTCATTCATAGCACTAAAATACTATTCAATAAGATAAAAAAAATTAACATTCTTCTCTGATACTAGTTAATAGTGTTGTCAGTTCTGAAAAGACTGCCGTTTCACCATCTTGAACAAGACGCTGATAAAGCTGAAATTTTTACTCAAAATCAGCAACTTTATTTCGAGTGTCTAAAACATTTGCATTATTTTCCTGAAGTAATAACTTCAGGGAGTTTGTATCTCTAAAGAAATCGGCAAGGTAGGCAACTTTCAACAGGAACTCTTGAAGCAGATTAACTATTTTGGCAGTAGGGTTATTTTTTCATCTCAACGAAAGTAGTTATTTCCTCTTTTGACTCACTAAACCTTTTTCCGAGATAACCATCTTAATTCAGTGTGAAATAAAAGTGCAGTTTGGCTTCCTGCCATCTCTTGCCATAAAGTTTTGAATATTCTCGAGTTTGCAGCATTTCTTTTGATATGGTTAACCATTTTCACTACATCTGACAGAACATCTGCAAAGTCATTAGGAAGTCATTGGTTCTCAGACAGCACGTGTCTTCTCATATATATGGGTGAGTTGACAAAACATAGTACAATGCTAATCACGCAACTTCTCCCAGACAATCAGAGCAATGCGTGACTTCCAGTGGCGTCGGTGCTTTCTCGTCACATGGTGCAACTTCTTAAGTCGTAGATGCCTCGCACAACATGATGTAATCCGTAACATTATTATTTATGCATATAATAGTTCCTCTTCAAAGAACTGTTACTTTTATCCCCATGGGAGTAATTATACCCAGATTTGGAACCACGGAGGTAGAGGAAGAAATCTATACGTGAGCGACTTCCAGGAACAATAAGATGCCCGGAAGAGGACATCTAAGTCAATTAACCCAAACCTTGAAGTAGAACTACGAAATTGGAAACTAACCGAATTGATAAGAATTACCCGAATGTGACAAACGATTATGTTTAAGATATTTAGTTAGTTTTACAAATTACCTAAGTATTAAATAATAATAATAATAGAGTTTTTATATGTCGTCTTTCAAGACCTTAAAAGCCCCCGCCCATCAACTAGAAAAAAAAACTGACAGAAAAGGTGTGTTTTTAGATCTCGCTTGAAAGCGCTGGCCAGGAAGAGGGGCTAATGCCAGCAGGTGTACCGTTTCCTTAGCTCAAGGGCAACTATAGAGACGCAGCAGATACGAATGAGAGGAACCGAAAGTAGGAGGACACTTCCAGAGCGAACGGGATTTTTGTTTTTTGGACACAGCCAGTGGGAAGGACAGATAAGGAGAGTCTCAATGTTTAGTATTTTAAATGCGAGAAAGAGGCCTTTGAATTAATTCGAAATTTAATGGGCAGTCAGCACAGTTTCTGGAAGAGGGATGTGGCACGAGAGAACCGCCCTCGAGTGAGGTGAACTCGTGCCACAATGTTCTTAAGTTGAAGGAGACGAATTTTAGTATTAGAGTCTACAGTAAGAAGACAATTGCAGTAATCAAGGCGAGAAGTAATAAATTCATGGATGGCTATCTTGAAACTGTTTCGGTCAAAGGGGAGCCGAATACGAGTGAGGTTAGGAAGAAAATAGAGAGACGATTTTCTGATATTAGCAACATGCCATTTGAAATCGAGCTGACATTCAAAGGAAACAGTCAGGTTTCTAAAGCTGTCAGAGAACGCGTTCGGGAAGTCGCCTAGACTGAGAAAGGGGGCTACATTTTTATATAGGAGTTGTGGTTCCCATCAAAAGATCCTCAGTTTTTTCATGTTTGAGTTTGAGGAATTTATCAGAGTCATTCAGTAATCGTATTATATGTAGGTAAAAGATTGGTGACGGTCACGGTAAAGGAGTTTGGGGAGGAGGAGAAAAATATGTCCATGTTATTAGTATATAAATGGAAGGATAGATGTAGGTGACTCATAAGAAAGCCAAGAGGAAGGAGATAGATACGAAATAGGACTGGCCAAGGACAGAGCCCTGAGGAAAAACGTAGGACACAGTAGCTTGCCGAGACACCTCTCCCTTGTTTTGAACAGTATGAGTACGAGATGAATGATAAGATATAAACCAGTTAGAATAGTTCCAGAGATACCCAGGAAGTCACGAAGGCTGTAAAGAAGAAACGAGTGGTCAACGGTGTCAAATAATGCTGGTAAATCGAAAAGCAACCAGAATTGAAGGCCTCCCAACGTCGGCCGCTTGGCGGAGATGGTAAGTCACATATATGATAGCCAATTCAATGCTGTAATCTGCCTCGAAGTTGGACTGCAAGATTTAATCGATGCCGGAGGAGGACATGTGTCTAGTGATGCGGAAAACTATTACCCTCTCAAGAGCCTTAGATAGGAACGGAACTCGACAGATTTGGATGATAATATAAAGTATTATTAAGGTCTAGATTTTGTTTATTTAAGATCGAACGAACAGCAGCATGTTTATAGTCACAGGGCACCTGACCTAGCGTTAAAGTTCCCCACTAGGTGTGGTAGGCGTATAGGTAGAAACTCAGCATAGAGACTGGGTGGGAAATTGTCAAGGTGAGAGAAAGCTTTTTTCGATGATCGGAGTACTGGGGTGAGCTCGTCAGGGAAAACTGGGATGGGGGAAGTGAGATTGCGAGGTAGAGTAAGGTAGATTACAATGTGACCGGGGAGGAGGGCAGACGAAAACAGGATCCCATAGTGAATATTAACTACCTTTCTAGAGAAAAAGGCACAGAAGACGGATAGGGAGTTGGGGGGAGAATCCCTCAATCTTATCCGATATAATTTTGTCGGAGATAAAATTTGCCTTTTTAAACTCAGTGTATGGCAATTTAAGTACGCCATAGAGACAAGTGACTCAGTCATCTCTGTAGGGGTGCCAAGCAAGGAGTGGGAGTTAGTCAGAGTTAAAAATACATCGCAGAGATGCGACTCAAGAAGTAAACCCTATAAGATTTTGCAGAACATTTGAGCAAGTTGTGGACCTTGAACTTAGTGTAAGTGGACGGAGGAAGCAGGTTTTTGTGTGGCGAGGTACGGAGGGCCGTCAATTGAGTCATCGAATACCGGATATGAAGTTGTGGAGGGTAACCAGCATAGAAGAAACTTCGGGGAAGGAAAAGTATCCATTCAACCGATGTGTGCGTAGGTGCTTTAACAAACAAGGTCTGCTGACCAAAAAGTCGCGTGCTCTCACCTATTCTGATTTATGACCTTGGGAGGATTTTGACAATTCTACCATTCGAAAGAGAATGTAAAGCAACATAGGGGGTTTCAAATTTAGTTAGAATCGGATGAATAGTTATAATGTTAATGCCAAAACAAAATAATTCCCGGCCTAACCTTGGAAGGACCTTTGCAAATATATCATTCCAAAGAGAATATAAAACAACATAAGGGTTTCAAATCTCGTTAGAATCGGCCGAATAGTTACAATGTTATTACAAAAAAAACAGAAAAACGGGGACCGACCGACCGACATATCGAGATGTAGAGTCGCTCGCGATTAGACTCGCACGCGACTAAAAATTCTTCAATTTCAAATTAGATGCGCAGCGAAATAAATGTGATTGCGAGAAATACAAAAACGATACAAAAGAGAACATTCACAGACAAGAAAAAGGCATAAATATATGTAAATAATATGTTAAAAAATACTCAGAGGTCGCTTGGTGTGGGCGAATCCTTGACAAAAGCAGAGACACGTGGAAATAAAAAGAAAAAAAAACATTCCTCAGGATTCTTTTTTCTTTCTAATTTGCTTCTAAAAATGAAAAGATAAAAAAAAACAGTAATACCTTAATTTTAATACATTTTCTGAAATTCACGATTTTTAATTCCAAAACTTTCGATAATCATATTTATTTTTGTGAACTCTTTGAAAGAACTTTGATAAAAGTTTCAAATATACGAAAAACCAGCCACAAATTTAATAATTTTGAAAAAATCTATGAATCTCTCTATTTTCCAATCCTTTTTCTTTAAAAAATCTTCAAAACATTGAAAAATAGCCTTTAATTTCATAAAGTTTCATCATTTTTAATAAAATTTGAATAACATACAAATTCACATTTAACTAAAAGAAAAAAAAAATTCAATTCAACCTGATCAAAAAATTGCCTTCCTAAAATATAGTATTAGGGCTTAATATAACCAATAATACCTTGTATTTTGTTTTAGTATGTTTGTATCTTAATTTGAAGGTGAAATATACAAAATTTAGAGCTCAAACTCATTTTATTAAAAATACACTCAATAGATTCGCACTGTCAATATTTACAAAGATGTCTCTTGTGCTTCAGTAATGCTTCAATTTGTTTTGGCATCGTAGAGACCAAATTAGTGATCATATCTTGAATGAATCGCTCCATTTTTGTTAAAAAAAACCGCAACTGCTTACAATTCGATGATTTCTGTTTATCAAAGGCAAGTTTCTTTATGCCCCGCAAATTTTCTATTTTCGTGAAAATCTCGTGAATTACAGGGCCAAGGTCCAAAATGTTCAATGTTATTTTTCAGTCAAGAAGTTTGTACTTGTTTTTGCCTTGTAAGAAGATGCGCCATCATGCTGAAAATTAGTCATCGTCCCCAAATTGGTCCTGAACTGTTGGGAACTGGTACTGATGGAAAACGTTTTGGAACCATTTTGAGTTCATGGCAGTGTTTGGGGACAAAACTGTTAGCGTTCCAGTTCCCTTAGATGAGAAGCAGCTTCAGACTCAGAGTGTCCGGATGCTTCACCGTTGGCAGGATACAACACTCATGAAATTGGTCTTTTTTTCTCCTCGTAACGAGGGATCATCCAGAAGCTCCAAACAAGTGGCAAAGAGCTTCATCAGAGAATATCACTTTGCCTCATTCTTCAACAGTCCATTCTTTATAATTCATACAAAAGTGGAGCCAATCCGTAAAGTTGTTCTTGACGAGATGAGGCTTCCACGCAGCCCTTATCGACTTGAGGCATTTGTCGAAAAGTCTCCGCTTCTCTGTGCGCCCTGAAGCGTTCCCATCTGCCTCTTCCCAATCGTGAGTAAGCTTGGCAATAGAACAACCCATATCCTTGAGCAGGACCTTACCAAGATGCGATCATGGCATGCATTTGAAGCTCCTGTGGGTACAAAAGCTCTGCTATTCGATTAAAAGGGTAAAATAAGGTGAAATAAGGATTAAATGAATGATGTTGTGCAATGATAATCTATTTTAAAATATTCTTTTGTAAAAATAAATGTTTTAATCTCTTTCAATTACAAAAATGGTTCTTCTCAAAGAAAAGTGTGCAACGTTGACGATCTGCACCAGGGTAGCTTTAAATGCAAGGAGATAGCTACTAAGAGTATCGCATCAAGGAACTCCATCTTTAGGATCATTAATGACTTTAAAAAGACTGGTTACGCCCAAGAGTTTCGAATGAACGCCATCATGGTCTCCTTGTAAGATCCCAGCACAAGAATCGGGTTTCCGCCAGTGACAAGCTTGCCCACGATTGGAAAGAGGCATGTGTAAACGCTTCGGTGCGCACAAAGAGGCGGAGACTTTGCTACAAATGTTTTAACTCAATAAGGGCTCGATATTGCTACAAAAATGGTCCACTATCAGTCAAGATATCATCAAAAATTTGTTCTCTAGCATGCCATAAAGAATTGAAGCAGTCCTAAAGAACAAAGGACATCATTGTAAATATTGACAGCGTGAATCTCTTAACTGTATCATCATCATCACTAACTATAATTTAAGAAGGGACTTTTATTTAAGTATTTGAATAATAATTTCATCTTAATTTGGTTATGACTTATGTTTTTTTATCAAAGTTATTTCTAATCATTCTTTTTGTCGTGGTATGACATTACATTATATCAATACCATATTATATCTATCAGGGAGGGACCAATAACTTGAAAGCGAACCAACAAAAGGGATGGAAAACCACGAGTTCAAACGGGCTGAGTAGCGAGAGAGTGCAACGAGGTCAGGTAAATTATGGACAATGGCAAAGATCAAGGTTATTTAAATAGGCATGTACAAAAATATAATTTTATTTACACAAAAATAATGAGAGAATTGATGGGTAAAATTACCTCAGAGAATTAACGGGCAAAATCACATCAGTAAATGAAAGGGGAAATTGTAGTTATAAATCAGGCTATGAAGTTAGAACTTAAGATATTCCCGGAGGAGACTATTCAAATGGGGGGGGGGATTAACTTAATTGGGTTACTGAAAGGGGGAGAGGGGTTGGCTTACGGATGTCTTCTGCACTTGAGGTGAGGCCGCTCGGACTTCAAAGCGGGAGGTTGGATTGATGACGGTTCTCTAAAAGCAAGGGAAGGGGGTAACTTCCGGTCCAGGGAAGAGTATTTCGGCTACCCGAAATGAGGAGGGCTTCGACAGGAGTTAATGAAAGAAGTCGGGAAAATCACTCAGGGCGATCGTTCTGTGGAATTACCTCCAGCTGGGGCTAATTACAAATACACAAAATAGTCCAGCTGTCACTTTGCTTTGTTGCTAGCACTTGACTTGGAACCATGGGGAAATCTTCTGGGTTCTGGGCGAGACTTCTCAACTCTGTGTCTCCTCATGGGAGTCGAACACTATTTATGTTCGAGGCTCGCTCTCCCCGAGGGGGGTTAGCGGGAAACAGCTCTACTCTCGAATGGCCTTGAATCTTCTTGCAGTGGACATTCTAGTCTGCGGAAAGGTGAATCGTGGGGGACGCGGTTCGAGGCTACCGCTTGTGGAAGGACGGGGGGGGAAGAGGCTTACCAATATAGGCCTAACCGAGCCTTCTGCAGCGCGTGGAAGTTCCGTCTGCTCAATAGATTCCACGTGGGGTTTCCTCACACTTTTATAATATCAAAAAACAAAATGGTGAAGTTCAGAAATAAATATAAGTATCAAAATTTTGTGAATTTTTTCAAACCCAAACAATTACAAATGGTGAAGTTCAGAAAATTTATTTTTCATATATCTTCTATAGATCTATATTTATCTATATTAAAATTATTATAATGGGCGAAGTTCAGAAAATTTATAAAAATTTAACCATGGCTGATTTGTTTTCGATTTTAAATTTTAATTTTAGTAGCGAAGCTCAAGCCCCCCCCCCTTCCCCCTCCGTATGGGCAAGTGGCGAAGCCTTTGCCTGTTTAGTTTTATTAATTTTCATATATGAAAAAAATATATTAGTTTCAAACTTGGGGCCATTTACTGTACCGCCCTTGAATGGCTCTCGGACAATTTCCTGAAACTCAACCATGACAAAGCAGAGGTATTTATTACTGATGGATACTCTGGCAGATATGGCTCGATTCCAAGCTTATACTCTTGTTCTTAACCGTGGCACCTCCCCTGCCCCTTTTTCCATTCTAATCAAAGATCAAGGAGTAACCCTCTCCCCCCTTTGCAGTGGGGTGAAGTCAGTGAAAGCAAGGAAAGAATTGCTTCCACATAATAATAAAAAAATACGAGTCTGGACAGTTGTTATTATTATAAAATTGATTTAAGATATTACATAAAACTCTTAGTCATCAGATGGTTATAAAGTATTTTAATGGTGTTGTGCAAGAAAAACGGCAAACAAAATTAAGCAGGAGTAAATTTGACAAAATACATTTATTCCCAATTATTTGCCTTTTTCTCCTAAACATTATAATGGCTTCCATGCTTAATACTCTGTATTTAATGAGTTGAACGCAATTATAATGCCAGTTCTGAGCTTAAAGGAAGCAATTGAGATTTTGCTTTTCTAAGATCGACTTGCTTTTTTAGGAATAGAAATCATCGTCCGCCATTGCAAATTTGATAATGGGTTATGTCTTAAAAATCACTTCGCTAACCACTGAAAATCCTCTCTCTTGTTTCTCCCTAATCTCAGCCGCATCTTCCTTTTTCGCATTCTCAGCCGTATCCGCTCATTTCGTATTCTCCGCCGCATCCGCTCCCACTTGGACCATAATAGCTTTGAGATTTGCATTCACGCCTTGGTCACTTTTAGCCATGGCTACTACAACTCCCTTCTCGCTGGATTAAAAACCCCTCCAGAACTGTATTAGCTACCCACTTGATACAAAATCGGCTTAAAGGTCCTTCTTCTTACATATGACCTTAAATGACGCTGCTCCCCTTCGCCTGTCTCCCCCACTGACTTTACCCCAACCCTGAGATCGCTAGGCTTTGTACCCCCCCCCCTCCTCTTTTTGATTGTTATTCGTAGTAGTGTTTGTTTCATAGGCAATCGTACTTTTCCGGATTTGCTTCGAAATGTGTAGAATAATCTCCCCCTCTGCGATGCGGTCATTTCCCCTTATCTTAGTGCCTTCGATGGCGACTTAAAGATCCACCTCTGTTCTCCGGATTCTCCTCGTTGAGAGACACGCGCTCTATGAATGTCCATTGCCTTGAAGAACGCTTTACAAAAATTCCTTATAATAACATCGGTCTCCTCTTTGAGTCGAGTGTATTTTCATCTTGACAATAGAATAAACTGCTTCCAAATAAAAATTGCGATGATTTTTATCTTACCATTACTTTTTCACCTTTTTTTTAGTTGGAAAACTTTTGCTACACCCTGTAAAGTAAAATCACGTGCCGGCGAATATTATAGCGATTCCTGTGAACCCTAAATACAGAGACCGGGGCGGACCGCTTTAATCATGCAGAAATACGTTCGTGCAAACTGAAAGGATGCGTAAACTACCCCTTGTCCTACACTTGCGGTGGTACAGAAGGATGAACACCGAGAAGACAAAATAAGAAGAAGAAGCGAATACGACTAGAATGGCAATCGAAGGAATTATGAGTGTATGAAAGAACAAAATAATATATTGGATTGTACGAGTCTTTGAATGAGTTTGTATGAACGAACAATGATACCCAGGCACTGACCCAGGAGGAAGGGGGGAGGGCTGAAGCCTACCCAAAATTCAGATCCGTTTATGTTTCTATTTATTTTTTTAAGCCCTAGTTGTATTCTGCTAGTCAGAAAGGGTTATGTAATAATATAGAATGTAAATAAAAACAGGGATTTGTAGCAGTTGCGATCGAATGTATCTTATATGATACATGTCTAAAATCTAGGTAAATCTAAAAAATAATTACTAAATTCAGTATTTTTCCTAAGCTAACGTCCAAATACACAATTCATAATTTTCTGATGTGTGGAAAAAATAGGATCTGAGAGAGTTAGTGCTCACTCATGTGTGAGTTACTGTTATTTATTATCAATGCTGCCGAAGATAACAATTACTAATCATCAATGCCCATTTCTCAGACTACAGAGGGAGAGATTCAGTTTAGCTTCCCCCAAATATTTATCCTGGATCCACCACTGATACCTCCTACACAACAGCGAATATGAACAATGATACCTCCTACACAACAGTGAATATGAACAATGATACCTCCTACACAACAGCGGATATGAACAATGATACCTCCTACACAACACCGAATATGAACAATGATACCTCCTACACAACACCGAATATGAACAATGATACCTCCTACACAACAGTGAATATGAACAATGATACCTCCTACACAACAGCGAATATGGACAATGATACCTCCTACACAACAGCGAATAAGAACAATTATACTTCCTACACAACAGCGAATATGAACAATGTTACCTCCTACATAACAGCGAATATGAACAATGATACCTCTTACACAACAGCGAATATGAACAATGATACCTCCTACACAACAGTGAATATGAACAATGATACCTCCTAAACAACAGCGGATATGAACAATGATACCTCCTACACAACACCGAATATGAACAATGATACCTCCTACACAACAGTGAATATGAACAATGATACCTCCTACACAACAGCGAATATGGACAATGATACCTCCTACACAACAGCGAATAAGAACAATTATACTTCCTACACAACAGCGAATATGAACAATGTTACCTCCTACATAACAGCAAATATGAACAATGATACCTCCTACACAACAGCAAATATGAACAATGATACCTCCTACACAACAACAAAGTGAATTTGTCAAGGAGGCTGACATGAAGGAAAGGCGTAGGTGAATCCAAAGCTTTCTTTTTCGTTTAACACAATTTATTTCCCGTTGCACTTTTACAATTCCAATACAAGAATGGGAAATAAGAAACACAATCGGAGATTGCGATTAAAGGACATAAAACAGGGTGTGCGTTAGAATTCTAAGTGGTGCAAAATAGATGGAAAGCAACGCTAAGTGGAGCGGAAATCCCTCTATACTATGAACCGTTTAATTAAGTGCGGGGTAAGATGAGGACGATGTAGTTCTCTCATGTTTTGGTAGAGACCCAGTGGTTTATCCACAGCCCATCTTTCGACGCATTACATTGCTGAGTTTTTGGGGAGGATGGGGGGGGTTCGGAGTATACCCCAGGAGTGGGCAACCTTTTTAAGTGAGTGTGCCAAAATTACAAAATTTTCTCACGTGCCAATACTTGACTAAAACACAATGAAAGGATATAAAATTAAAGATGTTCTTTTTATTCATTCCCAACCCTTTATGATGCATAAAACTTACAAGGAAAAGATAGTCATTTTACCTAAAAAAAAACATATTATCATATTATATTGAACAGAATTGAATCTTTATCATTTCAAGAAGAAAACAACAAATCCAAACTAGACAAAGAAAAATTGTGGACCTTTTCATTTATTTACCATCAATGAGACTTCTGCTTGTGCCTCACTGATACCATAATTTATAACAGGTTGTACACAATGCGGTTGCTATATAAAATAAATTGGAGATACATTTATTTAGTTTTCTTAAGTTAAGCATTTGGCTTCGCGTGCTGGTAGAAGTCGTTGGCGTGCCACGTTTGGCACGCGTGCCAAAGGTTCCCCACCCCTGGTATAGACTCTGAAGGGATTGCATAGGATAGAAGAAAGTGCATTAGTTTGAGATGTGTCGCGTTGTGGTGGTATATCCGGATATGAGTGGGAAGTTGTGTATCTCTCGTGGAATCGTTGTTGACATTGCGTTGTTTAAAGATTTGATTCAGAGCTGCAGAGAAGTGTGAATGAAGAAGCGTTGGGAAAATGGAAGAAGCAGACCGGACTCATGATTGTTAGGTTTGGACAGAGAATGAATATGCTGGGATGAAAAGCTGCGGGTGATCTTACGTGATGCGGGTCCCCACCCTAGGTAGCTACTCTCAAGACGAGAGAACGTTCGATCAACCCCTGAAGGAAGGAAGACTGGTAGCTCTGGGGCAATTCCCAGTTGGTTTTCGTAAAGTTTTGATTAAGAGAGAACAAGGAAGTGAGAAAGCGAGAATTTTAGTGATGACATCAGAAATAAATAAATGGTTGCAATACAAAATAAACAAAAAAAAATTGTCGGGAAAAACTCGGCCTACTTGTGTGTTTTTATTTGTCTTTTTTTGTCGTCATCCTAGCATAGTGTGAATGAATATCTTCTAAATAACCTGGTAGATAATATGATTTCGAAATGTTTGGATGATCAATCATTCTTCATTCAATCACATTAAAAATTTTCCAGGCGTTAATTTTTTCAAGGGTGTGGTTAAAGAAGAAATATGTACTTTAATCCCGCATAATTCAATTGGGTTTCTTTACTTATAATAAGTGTAGATATCTTCCTACTGTTGCCGGGTTGCACTAAGATTCGATCTGGCACTCCATTGCCATAGGCTGAGTCTAGACATTTGGTCAATATGTTCCTAACTTGAATAATATAATAACTTTTCGATGGAAATCATAAAATGAATTTCTTGCAGTAAATATATTTACGTCAATTTTCTTCAGCTTCAGAAATTTCCACTGTGCCTTTGTTTATAAAATATTAATATAGAGAATTTCTTTTACTTCCTCAGATGCCATTTGGAAACGGTTTAATTGCCTCAAGTGCATACATCACCGTAGGATTGACCATTGATAGATACGTGGCTGTGTGTCATCCCCAGAAATACAGAAACCTGCATAACCATAGAGTCGCTTCAGTCCGCATTGCTGTCTCTTTTGCCACTGGGTTCTTTATCTATATCCCCATGTCTTTCGGCAAAAAGGTGGTGAGTGCGAGCACTGGCCAAGAACAGTTTCTCTCGCAAGAAAACTTCGCCGTCACGAATACCAAGTCCTGGATTGTCTACAAATTCCTTCTTGAGATTTGCGCAAGGCAAGTTCACGAATGGTACATAGTCTTTAGCGCGTTAGAGTTTGTCATTTCCACTTCACGCTTAATCACAGAGTACTTAGAAGTAATTTTAAGTTTCAAGTTTACAAATAATAGGGGAATTAAAGATAAGCTTTCTTCCTTAGGTTTGCTCCAGCTGCACTCTTGGCGTTCCTTAACAGCTGGATAATTGTTGAATTCAAGAAGATCAGTCGCAGACGCCGAATAATGATGAAAAATTCAACAGAGATGGTATTTCTGTCGCACTCTCTGGGAGAGTTTGGCCAAGTAATGAATCAGGCACCTATGAGAGAAAAAAGAGAACCATGGTCCAATCTACGACAAGAGACTCAACTGAAAACATCGACTCAACAAAAGGAAGAACAGAGTGAATCTATAAATACACTTAAACTAGCAAGACTGACAAATGGGGCCAAATTTATACCAACGAGTTATTCAGTTGACATCAACAGGCTATTCAGCAGCTATGACGACAGCTGGACTCATCAGGGAGATTTTGAATACAAAACCTCTTCCGCAGGACTTAGAAAGATCAAATCGGAAGTAATTTTGTCAAATTCAGTCCATAAATATCTTCCCATTGAATATTACCATTCTTTTAATGCTACCGGTATCGATTCGACGGAATTCATCGCAACGTCTCGCAAAGGGAAACGGTATCTGGAACCTCTCAAACGACCGCCCAGGGTATTAAAAAAGATAACACAAAATCATTCTACCGTGGAATTCACTGGGATAAAGAATCATAAACATCGTGGAGAAAAGTGGAATTTCGAAGGTTCAGAAAGTAAGAATTTTATTATTTCTTATTATTTAGGAATTTAATCGAAAAAAGCTAGGTTTCTGAGAGAAAAATACACTGGCCTTTCACTGTGTAATGCATTACACAGTGAAAGCCTTGTGTTTATTTCTCACAAAAGTGATACAAAGAGACTAGATAGATTTCGATGCGAAAAATATAGTTTTTAAATTAGAAACGGAATTGTAAGAAAATTAAAATCAATGCAGATATAAATTTCACATTATTATTATTTCATTTTCGGGTGCCGTCGGTTCCCATTTTGTCTTAATGAACGACCATTTTGCCACAAGTTCAAGTTTAAATATTTTGATCACCAAATTTACCTCGAATGCGGATTGTTCTTTATTACCAATGTATAATTGGCCTACACTTTTCCTGCGAGATAAATATTACTCGCATCAACAGGAAAATGTGATTCCGAGAGGCTTTGCTTTTAGTTATCATAATTCGATGAATATAGGCGAAAACTCTTAGAATCTTTAGATATTCGGTGTTATTTCCATTCTAATTTTTATTTTCTAAATCAGACAATGCTTCAGAATTTGTACGAGTCTGTAATAAGCCAATAAGCACTCGACGGCTGGATATGGAACGGCATCTGGTATTCCTCCTAGTCGCCATTATCTTCGCCTTTTTCATCACTAACATCCCGACCGCCATCCTCTCCTTAACCTTCACTGAAGACAAGCGAACCTCTTTGTCCTACCAGATTTTTAGGGCGATCGCAAACAACCTGGAGTTTCTCAATTTCGGCCTTAATTTCATTCTCTATTTTTTGTTCAGTAAAGATATTCGTAAAACGTTCGTGTCGCTCATGCACCGCCTCGCCACCACTTTCTTGAAGAGGTTCATCAGTTGGGGAGCGCCTCCAAAGTTGCCAAGTAGTATATAATTTGTCAGGTACTTTCATTACCATCCAAAGCTAGAGAACCAAATACCCAAATCGGATCAAGTAAAGATAATTCCTCCATTTTCTTTTGGGAGTGATCATCTTTACTTGGTCACTTTCGCCCAGGATCATCTTTACTTGGTAAAGTGTGACGTGATAAGGTAAAATTGCATGGGTAAAATGGCTGGTTATGATATAATTAAACCTTTCAAAAGTAACTGATTAGCATGTTTAGTTTTTTCGGGAAATTTGTATAATTAATTTTAACGAAAACCCCCATCAAACTTGGTGGGCCCCGGGTTGTTTTGACCATAGCTAAAACATAACATAGGCGGGAACGTGAGCCCTATACACTCCTCTATGGGGATTCAGAATTCTTTATTCTTCTACGACTTTACCGTTGGGTCATATGGAGATTTTTGACTCACAGAGCGCAACGACACTCTACCAATAATCGAGAAAGTACTCCGTCCCAGAACAACCATATACACAGTGACCAATGGAAAGCGTATCGAAACATTGAAAATAATCGTGGCTATACTCATTAATAGTAATATTAAAAAAATAATCAAACTAAATAATCTATTAAATTTACTAATTTCTTTAAATTCTGTAAATAAAGAATAAAATACTTCTAATTTTTATCCTTATGTCAACCTGCTTCACTTTGCTATCTGGAAGGGGTTATCTTTACTTGGTTATTTTAGAGAGGGATTATCTTTACTTGGTCATTTTAAGGATGGATTATCTTTACTTAGTCATTTTATGGGGGATTATCTTTTCCTAATCATTTTAAAAAGGGATTATATTTACTTGGTCATTTTAGGGAGGGATTATCTTTACTTGGTCATTTTTAGGATGGATTACCTTTATTTAGTCATTTTATGGGGGATTATCTTTACCTAATCATTTTTGAATGGGATTATCTTTACTTGGTCATTTTAGGGAGGGATTATCTTTACTTGGTCATTTTAGGCGTGTATTACTTTTACTTAATCATTTTATAGAGGGATTATCTTTACTTAATCATTTTAGGGAATGATTATCTTTACTTGGTCATTATAAGGATGTATTTTCTTTACTTGGTCATTTTAAGGAGGGATTATCTTTAATGGATCATTTTAGGGAGGCATTATCTTTACTTAGTCATTTTTGTGAGGAATTATCTTTACTCAAGCATTTTAGGGAAAGATTACCTTTACTTAGTCATTTTTGTGAAGTTTTATCTTTACTTACTCATTTTAAGGAAGGATTATTTTTACTTAATCTAGAAAATCGACATATTTTTTTTTTAAATACTCGTTTAATTTCATTAAAAATTGCACAAAATATTCTTTGAATTTTATTTTGATAATAATAAAGTTTCATTTCATAGAACAGCGGATAAAAATGGTACAAGGAAAGTAATGTATACGTAGTTTGAAGAAAGGATGCGTCCTAAACTAGAGAACGACATAATATGATTTTCAGTCTAGAAATCAAATTTCGGAGTGAAAGGTCATGGCCAAAAGTCTTGAGACTACTATATTTTTTTCATCAAAGAAAATTAAAAGAACTAATCAAGAGTTGCATTTTGTTTTAATGTTTTGTATCATAATATAAAGATAGATTATACAAATAATTAGAGCCTAAACCTATTTTCTTAATAAATACATTCAATTGATGGGCGCAGTCAATATTTGCATGCTCTTGTTCCTTAGGACTGCTTCAATTCATTTTGGCATGCTGGAGAACATATTTGTGATCATATTTTGACTAAGATTGCTCCATTTTTGTTCAATAAACAGCCGCAATTGGATAGCTTCTGTTTATCAACCGATATTTTGATTCTCGCCCACAAATTATCTATTGGGTGCAAATCTGGCGAATTTCAAAGCCAAGGACCCTAAAATTCGATGTTATTTTCAACCAAGAATTTCGTTATTGCCTTTGCTTTGTGAGAAGGTGCGCCGTCACGCTGAAAAATACAGTTATCACCAAAATGGTCCTAAAGTGTTGGTAAAAGGTGCTGATGAAGCACGATTTGGTACCCTTTTAACTTCTTGGGTAAATATATTACTGCACCAGTTCCCTTAGATGAGAAGCAGTCCCAAACATGTACAGTGTCATAACATAACATAACATAACATACATAATTTCACGGATGACAAAAGCCCCAAGGTCCTATCAAAGGTCACCTGCATCTGTCAAAACCCACTGTGAGTACAACACATGAAAGTGCCTCGCTTTTTCCCTATTAACTAGAAAGCTTCCTGAAGCTCCAAACAAGCGCAAGGGATTTTCATCAGAGAATATCACTTTGTCCCAATCATCAAAAAAATATTCTTTATATTTCCTACTAAAGTGGAGTCTATCCGTAAGGGTCTTCTTGGTGAGATGAGACTTCTTCGCAGCTCTTCTTCACTGAAGACCTTTTTATCGAAAAGTCTCTACCCCAGTGAGTGTGCGCGCCGAAGTGGTCACACTTACCTCTTTCCAATACTGAGCAATCTTTGCACTTCAGGCAACTCGATCCTTGAGCTGGGGCCTTACCAGGATGCGATCTTGGCGTTCATTCGAAGCTCTTGGGCGTCCATAAGTCTTCTTCACAGAATGTTACCCGTCTTTTTAAAGTCATTAATGGTCCTAAAGATGGTCCTCTTTGTTGCAATATTCTTAGCAACCATCACCTTGCCTTTTAAGCTAACCCGGTGCAGAGCAACAACGGTTGTACGCTTTTCTTTGGAAAGAACCATTTTTGGAATTAAAAAAGATTGAAAGATATATTTTTACATACAAATATTACAAAATAGATTTATAATTACAGAACATCATTCATTTATTCCATATTGGTCATCATTTAACTCTCTTGATCGAAAACATACCAAAAGTCCAGGGACTAAAAACTTACCTTCTACAGGAACAGGACCAGCGCGCGATTTTGGATCAGCGAAAGAGCTATTTTCGAAGTAGCTTTTAAATAAACCTGCAATAGTTTAAATATTAGAATAATTATTCCTATCACCTAAATTTTCTAAAAGAGAATGAAATATATATATATATATATATATATATATATATATATATATATATATATATATATATATATATATATATATATTATATAAATATAATTAGGTAAAAGGCCATGTTGTATGCAGTCCACAGCTGTGGCAGCGTTATTAATTTTAACTTGTATTTTATTAATATTTCTTATTAGTTTTTTAACGCGGTCTTCGAAGCGAGAAAAAACATCTGCGAATGACATTCTTTATTCCTATTGCCCCGAGAATTTTGGAAAAAGATAAAAAGAATGGGAAATGCTAAAGGTAAAGGAAAAATAAAGATTAAGAATAGAAACCGGAAATTAATCGAAGATGAACACGAGATTGAAAATTTGTTCAGGGAACGCTGGAAAGGAGTGTTCAACATCGGCGAAGTAGAAAACGAAAACTACGATATAGACTTCGAAAACCAAATAATTGACGAACTAAATGAACGGATTGAGAGGACTTTTCTATACGTAGAATAGGAACGGTATGCGAACGATGGGTTTAACGCCAAAATCACAATCGAGCAATTAAAGAATACCATCTCAAATTTTAAACAAAAGGCCCCTGGGAAATCGGGCCTCACCAGAAAAAAAAACTATGTAGAAGCACCGGATAATATACTCGAAGGGATAAGAAACGTGTTTAACGCCTGTATAAACACGGGATACTTTCCCGATGAGTTAAAAATAGCCAAAATTATATTCATACCGAAGCCGGGAAAACCACCTTCGGAGGTCGAAAACTTCTGACCTATATCCCTTTTCAACTTCATCGGGAAAGTGTTTGAAAAAACCCTCAACACAAGATTAAATGAATATCTAACAGAAAACAATCTCTGGAACAATCAACAATTCGGCTTCAGAAAGAACAGGAATACGGAGATGGCCCTCAGCGTAATTACAGAAAAAATAAGCAAAGTGAAAGGAGAGAAATGCAGTATGGACATTGTATGCCGGGACGTATCTAAAACATTCGATAAAGTCTGACAAAGAGGCATACGACATTAAATTCTAAATCTGGAAATGAACAACTATTTGGGAAGAATTTTATGCGACTACGTCAGTGAAAAGATATGCATACATAGGCACGGAGAATTACCAAGGTGAAAGATTCAAGCATAATGCGGGCATCGCTCAGGGAGGGTGTTTAAGTCCTTCGCTATACTCCCCCACCCAGCAACGATGGCTGTGTGAACATACAATACGCAGATGATTTCATTCAATTAATTCTCTGTGTTTATCGGAACCCTCAGATGCAGGCCAGAGTAACAGCAACAGAAATAGAAAATCTAAACAAGTATGAACGCAAATGGAAAATTAAAACGAATAAAGGTAAATTTAAAATTATACCTATGTATCGCAAAAAACTATCCGACGTTTACGTAGATGGAGAGCGATACAGGTATAATGGTGAAGGCAAGATTTTAGGCCTAACTATTACCAAAAATGGTTACAAAAAACACGTGACCGAAAGAATAAACAAAGCACGAAGCATGCTAACTTTACTCTACAGATTAAGAAATCTAAACATGAAAAGTAAGAAAAAGATCTACCAGGCCATGATACAGCCTACTTCGATATATCCAGCAATTGCCATGTATACGGTTTCAAGAAGCAATCTAATAAGAATGCAACGTATACAGAATAAGGCAGTATACATAATTACGAACACGCGACGATTAGAGAGGAAAAAACAGAGAGGCTTACATATCGAAGCGAAAATAAGACCATTAAACAAAATAATTGAAAAAAGAGCCAAAGAAATCATAGAAAAAACAAGAAGAAATAAGAGAGGAACTAAATAATCAAATAGAACGAGGGGCAGGATGGAGACAACATATGCTGTTTCCTAGTATTGAAAACAAAGCGGACCAAAGGGAAGAGGAGGAGATTTACGTGTAACCCAAATAAGAAAACCCGATTGTGACAAAAATTTCCCGAATAATGACAAACTCACCAGATTGGACTTGATACCCACAAGGAATGACAAAACTAACCAAAAAGTGCAAATGAACGAATAAGATAAACAACCTGAATAAAGATGAGAATTAAATAAATAAATAACAAAGGAACATGAGCCCACACAACAGATACAGATACGAGAATTATGGTAGAAAAATTACAGAAACTCGAGTTATTAACATGGCAAAAAAACAAATAAAACTAACAACGGTTTGAACGCCTATCTCATACACACATAACATAATAACAAAACAACCGCATAAATCAACAAACAGACACACTTTCACTCTAACTTATTTCGAACTTAACTCTAAAATTAGTTTATAGTTCAGAGATTAGCGTGACCTCCACGCAAACTTGCACCTCTCTGCAAACCTCCAACTTCCTTCCACTTCATCATCTTCCTCCTTTACCGCTATCCAAAGATGGGCCAAACACTAACACCATGGAACAGGTACAGCAGATTATAACAATTAAAAGCTAGGAAAACATAAAAACACCGGGGTCCAGGTCCCACGTTAAGCAGGTCCACAGGCCAACTTGGTCAACTTTCAAGCCAAAGACTTTATTTCAGTCTGTCCTATCCTTACTTCTTTCTTCTTCCCCTCCCTCTCTTCCCCTCTCCGGAGCTCTTTCCTTGGTGCATTCAGGCCCTGAGGGAGGCAGGTGCCGGGGAAACTTGGGGAAACCGGGCCTCGCCCCCCTCCCCCGACCGGGTCCCTCCTCCGGGAGGGAATGGTCGGGGGTAGGGAGGGGCACGGGGATCTAAAACTTGTTCTCCCACTTTCCCTTTCATTTCATTTCATTTCTGACTATTTGTCACTCCGACAAATAGTCGGACCCATGTCTATGTATGGCAACACTGTCCCATCTGCAGACTGTTATTGGCGAGACGAGTTAAGGACGATAAATCCTTCAGAGAACAGGCTGTCCAGTGGATGACTCAAGGAATGCTACTGTCTAATATTTCAAGGCAATGTAATCGGTCAAAAATGGCGATTTCACCAAAATAGGCTCTAGGAGGAAACGAAGAAACCTGGAGTGATGTCGTTGAAGGACAGATTTGAGACAGAAAAGGTATTTCACGTCAAGTTCTTGATAACATGAACTTATGTGTCTCACTTCGCTTGACAGAGGTTGAACTCATAGCAATCTTCTAAGAAACCCCTCATAAGTTAAGAAGAATAATGAGGCTAGGTTGAGCTTCGTTATTGAGCATCTTATGTTAATTGCTGTAAAATGGGAAATTGTTTTTGAGTAACAAAAGCAAATGTAATATGTTCGGATAAGATGGTAAGCAAGATGTAAAGTACCGTATCGGTGAATAATTGAATTTCAAATTGACGAATAAATGGTTCAATTTTGAGGTGCAGATTATGGTGTAGAACAAGTTTTCAAGCGCTGGAGTCTGCTCCCCAACGGTTTACGTGGCAAAGCAACGCTGTGATATGGAAGAAAGAGCCTCAGGAGCACTGTATCTCCTCCTTCCGAGCATTGGAGTAAGTGAGTATGTTTTAAATGAGGACAATTATCCGTGCTACACAAAAAAAATCAAAGGATAAGAATCACTTTCTGAGAATTGCAAATAACGAAGTGATGAATTGGTTTCCGCAGAAGCCTGTTTTAAAACCGATATAAAACATATGCAAGCTCCTCGGTGATAAGATTATAGCTCGGGATCTGATGAATGTTAAAGATCGAAAAGGAAGGAATAAAAATCACACCCGCACAATGCTACAAATTGGTGAAGTCCTGGGGCCGAAGTTGTGTTCGAGTCCTTCTGAACAAGGGCTTGCATATTGGTATTAATAATATGT
The DNA here is from genome assembly GCA_963969495.1 of Ceratothoa steindachneri. Taxonomy (NCBI): domain Eukaryota; kingdom Metazoa; phylum Arthropoda; class Malacostraca; order Isopoda; family Cymothoidae; genus Ceratothoa; species Ceratothoa steindachneri. Next base: position 161,175,466 of record OZ018330.1, on the reverse strand, counting down.
ACAATTCTCTATGAGATAATTATAGTTTTTTTATGGTTACGGCTTCATTTATGCCTATGGGTCTCTAGTCTGTGCCGCATCATTTCACCAAATACTTTAGTCATGACCTTTTTCTATCTGCTATTTTATGCAATGAAACTGAAACTCTTTCAGAGGCAAATTTCAAAGAATTTTAGATTTAGATTTAGGTATTTTGTTCTCTGGTCTTGTTGGTTCTTTATGTTTTCTGTATTAATCAACTTGATATTTGATGAAATTGTAATTAATTAAAACACATCTGTTTTTTTTTAACGATGCAAAAGGGAGGCAGGAGGAACGAGATAAATGTTCCCTAAAGAACTACAAATTTTATATTGTAGGAAGTTTTGTAGAATCCCTCCGGGCTTGGCCATTTGGTGCTTTTTGGCTTATTATTATGGTTGAGGCCCGGATTCTGATATGTGAAGTTGGAGGATGTAAAAATGTATGGAAGATAATTTATACCCACAGATAGTTTGCGATCATTGGGGTTGAGGGGGCACGCAATTCTCCAGTGGCCAGATACTGCATCTTGTCCCACGGTACACATGAGACCTACTTGCAGGGGATACACATTGGAGCCGGGAGGGCGGGAAATTGATGAAGTTCTTGCAGGGGCTTTTTCCCCGGTTACACCAACAACACCTTTGCCGGCTGGAGAATAGATGGATGAATGTGCGTGTGTGTGAAAGAAAGTGAGTCATTTGCGATGGTGATGTTCAGTGAGTGGTCCTTCTTGAGTACTCTGGGGGGGGGGGGGCAACAGCGGTCTGAAAGCTACCTGGCCACAAACTAGGATAGGGTTCGAAACCCTGTGAGGTAATTTAACACCCAAGTATCTGCGACGCGTTCGCAGCTCACCTATAAATTCGGAGAGCTTGAATGTCTATGTGAAGGTGATCGGCCCTTAGAAAGATGATTTGAATGTCTATGTTGAAGTGATCTACCCTTAGAAGTATAATTTGAATGTCTATGTCGAGGTGGTCTGCCCTTACAAACACGATTCGGATGTCTATGTTGATGTGAACTTACAAATACTATTGTAATGTCTATGTTGAGGTGAATTCACACAAGCATTTTAAAATTACCCAAAGAAACAGATAGATTTTGATGGAGTTGAAAAATGTAATAACATCTCTGGAATTCGTCAAATGTGATCTAAATTACTCATTAAAAATAACCCTAACTCCTTTTCTTACTCCTTCACTAATCCACGAAACGGATACCGAGTATGTTCATTTGAATTGTCATTTGACTTACAAACCACCGACATGTTTGTTAAAACACATTAGTTCCAACCTTAAAACACTCCTTATCAACTTGTTTCGAATATGTAAATTAATGAAAGATTAAGAGATTTTAATTTTAATTTGCGTTATTTCCTCTGAAAATTGAAATTCTCCTTGTATTTTTTGCTTCTCTGACGAAAATTCATGTCTTAACCCATGACGTCAGAGCAAGGATTATCCCGAAGCGCCAAAGTTTAAAAAATACAACTAAATTGCATTTTTCACATAACTCTCTTTGGAGAATTTTGGTATTATATTTTAGTCGTTAATTTCTTGCGTAAATAAATGAAAATGTGTTAGGTAGATGTGGCTTCAAAGAATGTTATGGTAAAAAATAACGCTTCGTAACGACATATGCTCCACCGGTGGCCCTTGATGCCTTTGTTAGATTTTTTTTTGTTCGTTCCAATCTAGTGACAGCTTACGAGGGCATAAATCACCGTAATCATCCCACAGTTTAATGTTAGGCTAGATTAAAAGAGAAAGGTTAAAAAAGATAAAAAAACAAAACATAAAAAAATCAAGGCAAAAAATAAAGAAAAAACAAAACAAGAAGCAAAAAATTAAGAAGGAAGCGAGCTGTAGAGTAGGAGGAAGACCCGCTTTCCCTCTGAGGATGAGAATGCGACCAACACTAAAACGAGTCAAATAAAATGGAGGAGGCTAGCCTCCAAAAAAACTAATGGTCCACGAGTCTGTGTGCACGAATCCCTCCCGAGTACAAGTGAGAAGCGGGAGCGACCGAACAAGTAGGGAGCTGAAACAGGTAAGGTCCGCGAAGATCACACAGACTATGATATTCAACAGTCGCAATAAGATGCAGTCGAGCGCTCCACCAAATAGCAGTGAGTCCCCAAGTGGACCCAATTAGAAGACGACAGGAAGCTATCGTGGCATTGGGAGGTAAGTCCATGGGAACAGTCTTGACGCAATGGCAGGCAACCTTCAGTTCCCCTAGGCCGTCTCCCATCTTCTTTTCCACGTAGGCTGATTCCTGCCATGTAGTCTGTGTGAGGAAAAACGAAAGGCTGGTCTGGTCCAACAGTCTTCGCAGACTTTTAGGCAGCCTTATCGGCGCGCTTATTCCCCGCCATTCCCCCATGTCCAGGAACCCAGCAGAAGAAAATATCGACATCTACCCGACTCGTGGTAACCGTGGCGTCACGGATACAGTCAATAGGGTGTGAGGAGAGTACAATGTTTCGAGAGCACTCAGGGCGCTTTGTGAGCCGCTATAAAGCATAATCCGGTCTCCGAACCGGGCACGATGCGTTATCTCCCTGTGGAGGAATAGAGTCTAATAGGATCTGGAGGCCCGCATAGAACCCTTAGAAGAGCCACGTGGCCTCAACCCTGGAACAAAGAGCGTGAGAAACAAGGAAGGAATCGGGTGGACATGGCTTCATCAGGCCATCTGTGTTTATCTTACGAAGCCTATTTTTCGTGCTTGGGGCGATTTAATCTTGTCTCCCATACTTGTGACGTGAGAAAGAACCCGAACGACCATTCGACCCGCTCCTTATCTAGGAGCCCCCAGCCGAAAGCCGGCGACTTTAAATCTCAGGAGAGCACGACGTGGCCCGAGGCAATTTTGCCGCCCGCCGACCACCTATATAACCGGAGTTTTGCCCCTGTATAAGCAGTACAGCTCGCCCGCACACGAAGACACTTTGCCCGAGTCAATTGGCAGATCCTTACAACGGCCGTTCTTCCGTGAATTCGTGCCAGTATTCCCTCATCGAGAATCCTGAGGTAAATCCAGTCCTCCCTCATCAGCACCCTGACGTAGAACCAGCCTCTCCCCCACCCCATCGAGAACACTGAGGTAAAAAATATTCCTTTGTTGCATCCTCGCCTCCCTGAGTTACCTTCCCTTCGACGCTTACCCCGTGCAAGACGTCGACGCTGCGGACCTCGCTATCATCCGGTCTTCCCAAATCAATTCTTACTATTTGTATTTCGGATTAGTATAGCCCCTTTTTAAAACTCCGATCCGAATCAGGTAATTAACCGCTTTAATCCCTTGGATTTTCCCTTTTGCTGACATTGAGTGTGTCTGTTACAAATTTGATCACGTATCTCAAATAAACCTCTTTTGTATATATTTAATATTTTTTTTTTATGTTATTAAACTTTATTTTTTTAGTATTCTTTAAATAACCTTGAACGACTATCGGCCATCATTCAACCTTTAAGACAATCGACAGTCTCTTATTTTGATAATTATTACTCACACACTAGGGGACGAATTTTTGCCCATTCTCATTATCCCCCTCTCCAATTGGTCAGACCAAGCCATTAGCCTGATATTGTCCCTTATATATATATATATATATATATATATATATATATATATATATATATATATATATATATATATATATATATATATATATTTTATATATTATAAAATCTGGTGGCAAGTTTATTAGGGTTTTTAAAAGGTCTTTAAAGAGGTCTTTTAAAAAGTTCCTTCTATTTCATTGTATTTTCATAGGGCTGAGTAGCGTTCAAGTTATTTTTAGATTCGTGGAACGATCCTTCCATATTAAATGGTTGTGTGTATCTATCTGGACCGTGAACATTTTTTAACTCAAATTGCTTGAGACTTTGTTTCTCCTTTGGTCTATAATCCCCAAGAAGGTTATAGCACCCTTATTCCTTCTTAACCAGTGAAGGCTCAAATTCTTAATTTGTGTGTATTTTGGGGTAGTGTAGATTTTATTTAGCGAAGCAAGGCTCCCGCGTCTAATAGGGCATATTCTTTGCGTGTGCGTATTTTGCTCTCATCAAGGTCGTTAACCCCGTCGCGTGCCTGCGATTAATTGAACTTCTGCACAAGATGTCCTTTTTCGACAAATTGAAATTGCAAGGCGAAATTCTCGGATTAACCGGCAAAGACCTCATTTCATACATCGAGGAAGAAGAGAGATAAGAAAGAGCGGAAAGAAGAGCTAAAGAAGAAGAAGAAAGAAGAGCAAGATTCTGCCTGCGGCCACAAAGCTGTCTCTTCCCTCGTAAAAGAAGGCTTTTTGCATCGCACATGCTCGGATGGCAATAACCACGAGGCTCATTCGATGTGCGTCCCACGCTCACACGGCCATCTCGTTCTTAAGATCGCACACCATATTGTGTTTTCGGATCACTTTAGCCATAACAATACTGCGCAGAGGATATACAGGTATTTCCTTTGGCCGGGTGCTGCCGTTGACATCTCGCAATACTGCCAGTCTTGCGACATTTGCCAGTAAACCACGGCAAAGGGGAGCATTAAGCCGGCCACCCCTTCAGAAGGGACCAATCATCTCAGAGCCGTTCTCTGGCGTTGTCATTGAGCTTATTGGCCCCATTTACCCCCTTTCCAGCGAGAAACATAGTTATGTCCTCACCCATGTGGACTTTGCACCATGCTTCCCCGAAGCAATGCCTTTGAAGCGTATTGACAGCGTTATCTACGCCGAGGCCCTCATAGCTATTTTCTCTCGGGTAGGCCAACCGAAGGAGGTATTGTCCAACAAAATTAGGCCATTTAACTACGAGTTAATGGAGTATGTAAGGAAGGCACTATTCACCACCCCTTTTCACCCCGCTACAAATGGAATGTGCGAGAAAATAAATGGAACCCTTAGGTCTATACTGAAGAAACTATGCGCTTGTAAAGGAATGACAACATAAAGCCTTCCGGAGGGCCAGGCGGACATATACCTCAAAGTACGTCCCCTCGCTTTGTGGAGAAAGCCGGATAAGCGACCCCCATGAGGAGACTCGTGGGAACGGTAGCCGGCGAATAACAGTAACTGCCTACCCTGTTTAATTTCCCCGCCGCATAGGTAGTTGGAGCGACCATCTGTGTTAAGGCAACCACCAAAGGCCCTTAAACGACGCTCTAAAGATCCAATTACCTACGAGATCCGTAGGCCCGTGGTTATGTCCCCAAAAAGCTGTGCCAGTCAAAATGAAGGCCAAGGAGTGTGGCGGTTGAGGGTCTCGCTAATTAACAAGCCGACTTGGGCACCTCAGTGCCAACCTCTGCACTTCTCGCTCTCCCAGATGCGAACTCACCATTCGCTCTCCCCTCTGCGGCCTCGCCCCTTCCCCCTTAGGTTAGGCGGTGGTCCGCCTATGAATAAGCCCCTGAAGGAAAGAGAAAGGATTATTCGGTGAGAACGACTTAGGATCAGTTCGTGAAGATCTATCCTTCAGCCAGTCAAGATTATTCGGTGAGAACGACTTAGGATCAGTTTGATCCTTCAGTCAGTCAAGATTATTTGGTGAGAACGACTTAGGATCAGTTCGTGAAGATCGATCCTTCAGCCAGTCAAGATTATTCGAGGAGAGACGATAAAGAATCAGATTGAGAAGATCGATCCTTCCCCCCTAGTGCCGAATTAACATAAATCGGCAAGTTTTGTATCGGTGCCATACCGAAGAATCCTTTAAAGACTTAGAAGAAGTCTGACTGGAGAAAAGAAACCCCGCTCATACTCGAGTGACTCTCACAGCTCAAGCTCCGTAAGAGTGAGAGGAGAAGAACCAAGCCCCAACGAGAATCCATTCGTTAATTACGGTAAAAATCCGCCCGCATACCCAAAAACTATTTGGGCACCTGGCGTTAAAGAATAAGACACCAAGAGGCTTTAAGATTATTCATAAGAGGACTCTTGGAGCGAAGAGCACCGTAACTCTCTCCGTCTTCTTAACGTAAGCGGAGGCAAATTTGCAATAGGAAGTTGACATCGCCCAACCTCGCTTCTTTCATCTCATCTCGACGAAATTCTAACATCGGCCACTCCAAATCTCTGAAGCCCGAGATAAGCCCTCCAACGACATCCGGCAATCCCTGATCCCGTCTGTCATGTAAGTTAGAAAGAACATTTATATTTATATTGCAATAGTATGAGGTTAGTACGATTCACGATAAATGGAAGTAGAAACAATTGTGCGTGAACCCCTGGCATATTTGCTAGTAGAAGAGAGTACTTTAATTTAATGTTTAACGCTAATCTAAAAGGGTCGCGATAAAAATACTAATCGGCAATTGGTGTGTTTACGCATAGCCTATTTGTTTATTTTTGTCATTGAAGATATTGTAATAGGTCCAGTTGCCCACCGGGTTAGTCTCGGTTAGCGTAGGAAGAGGATATAAATATGTGTACTGTTTTTTTTTGTCATAGTTAATTGTTAAAGTTAAAATATATGTTTATTTTGGGATAATTCCTGTGCGTTTCTTTATATCCTTATGTGTTTAAGCGGCTCTTCCTTAAAAACCACAAAATTCGCACTCTTAGATCAAAGCATACTTCAACAAAGAAGTATATCACGACCACAAGGTATCCTGCGACAGCGCTGATCAACCCAGAGAGTAGCATCGCTATTTGCAAGTGGCATTATTTGCATATAAAGAAATTCCCCATCGTACACTGAAATTTGCCCTCTTTGAGCTACTCTATGGGCGCATTGTACGCGGTCCCCTTAGTATTTTCAATGAATTATTTTCTAACTCCCGGCTTAACATGGTAATTCAATCTTCTTACTCCTATTTTCTGGATCTGCGACGAAGACTGGAAATGTGTGCAGACACAGCTTACCAGAACGCGGACCTTAATTTGGAAAAATATAAGACCTACTTCGATATCAAATTGAAGGAGGAAGTTTAAGCCTGGCGACGAAGTCAGTGAAAGGGTCCCATCCTAGTTCTCGAGGCTCGAGGACCTGTGGATTACCTCAGCAGAACGCCTACAGGAGATAAACTATTCCACGTCAAGATGGTAAAACGGTACCACCGCAGCGCGTGCATAAATAACATCGTGACCTTCGATGAAGAGTCAGCTATGAAGGATGGTTACCCCACTGACTCCCTTAATGTAATACAATTTGTCTGAGTGAAGCAGGATACGGATTATCCTCTCTCTACCTTACCTGACGCCTCAAAATTGACCCCCACTGGATTAAACATTGACACACGGCTGACTCCCTAACAAAATAGTCAGCTGCAGCAACTTTTAAATAGCTTTGGAAACGTAATCTCCTAAATCCCCGGTTGTGCTACCTAATTTGAGCATGTCATCACTCTTACCACGAGAGAGCCCATCCGTTCGAAGCCGTTTAATTCGGAGGTTGAAAACTTGCTGAAGCTTAATATCTTCGAGCCCTCCAATTCCAGTTACCTCCCCACTATCGTGATGGTACGGAAACCTGATCGTACGTACCATATGTGCGTCGATTTTCGCAAGCTAAATTCCGTAACTGTCTTCGATGCTGAACCCATTCCCCTAATTGACCAAAATCTCCATCTCTTTAAAGAAGCAAAGTTTATCTCCGAGTTAGACCTTTAAAGGCCTATTACCAAATTCCCATTCGTAAGAGCGTACGAAAATATACGGCATTCCCGACCGATAAAGGCCTGATGCAGTTTCGTCGACTTCCCTTTAGATTAGTAACGGCCTGCAGTAACTATAATAGTATGATGCGTAGAATCCTAGACGGGTTGTCAAACATCACCTATTATTTCGACAACATATACGTTGCCACCTGAATTGGGACCAGCATTTAGTCTCCCTCCAAGCACTGCTGGGTAGGCTACGCGAGCATCGCCTCACGATTGGCCCCACAAGTGACACTTTGCCTATGACACGATTAAGTATCAAGGTTTTAACATCCGAAAGAACCAGATTGGGTCCCAAGAGCATAAGGTCAGGGCCATAGTCGATATGCCCCCCCCCACCCCCGTGTACTGAAAAAAAAACTTCAAATCTTTCATGGGATCTTCCTCGTTTTACAGTCGATTCGTCCCTAATTTTTGCGTCCCTTGCCGTCCTCTTATGTGAGCTCTTCCGAAAGAAGTCTCCGGATCGCCTCGAGTCGAATTCGATGGCTACTTCCCACTTCCACCAGTTAAAGGGGCAAATTAGCGTCCTTCCCTATCCTGAGACTGCCGAACCCTAATAAGCCGTTCGGTATAAGGACGGACGAGAGTGACGAGGGCATTGGTTGTATGCTCCTGCAGCAAAAGTTACCCTGTGGCTTACGCGAGCCGCAAATTATTACCGCGCGAAGGGAATTATGTCGTCATAGAACGGGAAGCATTAGCTATAGTATGAAGTGTCCAGAAGTTTAGAATGTATCTGATAAGGAAGTTCATAATCGAGACGGACCACCGCCTTTTTGCATACCTTTGTAATGCCAAAAATATTAACGGGTGCCTTATGCGCTGGTGCCTACTCCTTCAGGAATACCAGTTTAAAATTTGGTATATTAAGGGGTCAGATAATTGTGTAGCAGATAGCCTCAGCCGTAATCCCCTGACCACTAATCCCAGCTAAACAGCCCATTAAGAAACATCCGTATTACTTATTGCATATATAATTTTTTTGTAACATTTAATTTGTAGGCTAAGAAAAAGAACGAACCTGTCTTTATAATATAAAACACTGCTTGTATATTTTATCCTGTACTCTTCTGACGCCAAACGTTTCCCTGTGTATATTTATTTTCTTTTTTCTGTCTATTTGCATTTAATTGTATATGTCATTGTTAATTACTTTTTTTTGCATGTACGATATTTTGATTATCCCTTTGTAAATTACCTTTTTTTTCTCTGATGTATACCTAAACTCGGATCAGTTGGTTTTTAGTTGTGTACACCTGTTCGATACGGGTCAGGATGTCCTTTTAAATTGTCCCTCTCTTGACCATCGCTAGGAAAACGCCTTTTCTTTTTTTTACCTGATGCCCCTTTAGTTCCCCTTCATCTGAGAAAAGGGGCTATCTTTCGGAAGAGAAGACATGCAGAGGAATAGAGTCTAATAGGATCCGGAGGTCCACCTAGAACCATTAGAAGAGCCACTTGGCCTCAACCCTAGAACAAAGAGCGTGAGAAGCAAGGAAGGAATCGGGTAAACATGGCTTCATCAGACCATCTGTGTTTATCTTACGAAGCCTATTTCCCGCGCCCAGGGCGATTTAATTTCGCCTGCCATACTCGTGACGCGAGAAAGAACTCGAAAATCCATTCGACCGGCTCCTTATCTAGGAGACCTCCCCCTCCCACCCCCCCCCCCCAGCCAAAAGCCGACGACTTCAAATCTCAGGAGAGTATGCCGTGGCCCGAGGCAATTTCATTCAACACCCACCTATATAACCGGAGTGCGGCCGCTGGATAAGCAGTACAGCTCGCCCGCGCACGAAGACACATTACGTTCTTGATTCGGATCCTCCGTGGCTTATTCGGGTACCGACGGCTAGAATCTCTCTGCCGTTAAGGTCGCCCCAGTCAATTGGCAGCTCCTTACAACGGCCGTTCTTCCGTGAATTCCGTTCATCGAGAACTCTAAGATGAAACATATTTCCTTGTTACATCATCGCCTCCCTGAGTTACCTTTCCTTTGACGCTTAGCCCATGCGAGACGTCGACGCTGCGGACCTCGTTATAATCCTGTCGCCCCAAATCAATTCTTACTATTTGTATTTCGGATGAGTGTAACCCCTTTTTAAAACTCCGATCCGAATCAGGTAATTAACCGCTTTAATCCCTTGGATTTGCCCTTTTGCTGACATCGAGTGTGTCAGTTACTTATTTTTATCACGTATCTCACATAAACCTATTTTGTATATATTTAATATTTTTTTTGTTATTAAACTTTATTTTTGTAGTATTCTTTAAATAACCTTAAACGACTATCGGCCATCATTCAACCTTTAAGCCAATCTGCACTCTCGTATTTTGATAATTATTTCCTACACACTGGGGAACGAATTTCTCCCCATTCTCATTATCCCCCTCCACAACTGGTCGGACCAAGCCATTGGCGTGTAATGGTCCCTTATATATATATATATATATATATATATATATATATATATATATATATATATATATATTCAGTAAGAAGGACAAAACGAAGAAGGCGGTCCCATCTTTAATTCCAACGTTTCGGGTTATTACAAAAGCCATCTTCAGGAACTAGAAACAAATTATAAAGGAGTAATCTAAGCCTAAAAACATAATTTACAGCACAAGTTCAAAGTTAAAAACCACAGATGAGAGAAAATCACAAAAACGACGTTAAAAATATAAAATGAACGTTATGTTAATGAACAAACAAAATAGTGAGGTAAAGAACAGCAAAATATTTGTAAAGAGATACTATCAATTAAGGACAAACAAAGTAAACGGAAGGCTATCAAGGACATTCGGGTCTCAATTGTGTTGTCTCTGCTAACATAAGGACCTCAAAAGAATTTCTTCCGTGGGAGATAGGAATGACCGCTGATTGACGCCATAGCCATCTTAGCGCACACATCAGTATTACAACATGAGAAAAAAGGGGAGGGAGGAGAACCAACGCACTTTTTTTAAGAGTAAAAAGGAGAGTTGCCGACATAAAAGAGAAAGAATTATATTTATTGACAATCAATGGCCTTAGGCTAAGATCAAACGCAAGCGCTCTGAAATAAGTTGGCAGAGAGAAAAGTGAAGAAGTGTCGACGAGAGATGAGTAAACTGGAAACTCAACGAGCACCTACGACACAGTGAATCTGTACTGCAGGAACTACGTGTGGGCTAGATATTACGGAAACATCTGGTATCAGTAGATTAGCCTAGTGCGACCCAGGTGGAGGTGGGCCAGCTTCACCTCTTTATGGCGGGAATGGTGAAGAGATGAGGCTCAGGAGCCAAAAGGGGATTTAATGTGGTGGAGTTTGGTGATGGACTGATTTTGCTAGGCAGCAAGCCATTGTCTATTATGGATCTCATTCATATATGGAAGGAGTGAATGGAAGGGAAGTAGCCTCGGCATGGTGAGCCGGAGGTTGACCAAGAGGCTTAATCACGTGCCTCGTTGCCAAGTATCCCAACGTAAGAAGATACCCAGCCGAAGAATATGATAAGTTAATTTACTGAAATCGAAATCCCATGTAAGAATAATCAGATCAGAGTATTAGGTGGGAGTCGTGGGGTTATTGATAAATCACGCTGGGTAATCCGTGTACAGCACGACTTCGGTAAAAGGGAGGATATTGACATCCCGGATGGCTTCACGGATCATGTACAGCCATGTTCTTTACCATGATCAACATGAAGGAAGACGAAAGTAAATTGGACACCGAGTCATCGTCTCCACAACAACGGCAAGGGAGAACTTCCAGTGGAGCAGAGAAATCGGTGAAGATGACCGTACCCAGAGTGTGGACGGGGGCATGTCTAATGAACGTTCACTTGGCAAGAGAACGTTACAAATTCTTGCTTGGAATATCATCCAAGGAGGAGTACCCCGAAAGGACATTGGATAGGATGGAAGGTATAGGAATTAAAAATGCATAGAATAATGAAGCCACTGTCCTTGGAAAGTGCCAGCGGTGTTCAGTAGAAGGATCAGTGGACACCAGCAGAAATACTCATGATGAGGGCGTCCGGCGTAAGCGAAGGGGTGTCTTCAGGCACAGAAAGGAGCCCCTGTCCGGTTACATCGAAAAGTACCTGTGACCAAGCAAAGACCCCGGATCAGAATTTGATCCAGGCGACGTTAGGGGGGTGCGGAGTTGGATCACGCGCCGCCAAGGTCCAATTTGGACTGGTCGGGGTACTGGAGAGGGGAAGCAAAGTGCGGCAGTAAGTGCCCTATGTATTTGGGTATAATTATTACGAGCATCAAATCAGGAATCACGGAGAAGGTTTGTAAGGAGACATCTGTAAATAAAGTGGTGAAGTTAAAGGAAGTGAAACATGTGTGGAAGTTATATAGCCATGGATCTTCTTACAGACACTAGTGCTAGGAAAGCAAACTGGTGCTGTTGGGGCTTTCACCTGACATCCATTTACGAGTGCGGAAAAGGATAGATAAGGAAAATAAGGAAAACCGAAGACAAGGGGGATGGGAGAACCCCATCCCCCTCTCTCTTGATCCCGACCATGGATGAATGGACGAAAGCAGGTAGGCGATCATCCCGAGAAATCAACCGCTGGCAAGAAAATAAATAAAAAGATTGTAAAAAATGGAATAGTGAAATGGAATTGTGTAGAAGGAATAAAGCCCAGATAGTCTCAAAATAGTTTTAGACTACACGGAGGGTATGCTTATTCTCCCGAGGTCATGTGTATCAGTCTACCTGGCGGGTAAGGGGGGAGGGGCTTTGCAGGGTAAGAGAGGACTGACAAGTTTCCATTGTGAGAAGAGATCAAATTTGCATGAATGAAATAAATGAAAAAAAAAACTCGAAAATCTTGTAAACAAAAGTTCTAAGAAATATCAGCAAAAGTGAATGGTGTAAAACTGGTGCAAATAAGAATCAATCCGTGTTGTGAAGAGTGTGAGAGAGGACCACTTCTTTGTATAGTTTGCTTCAAGACAGAACATGGTTCAATATTGAAGGAATATATGTAAAAGAATATACAACGTAATCCTTTTTTTTCTACCTTTAATTTTATCTTCTCTAACTCTTAAATGGATTCTTTTTCTCGGCTAAATATTTTTAGGAGGATTTGATGAAGTACAAAATTCACTTCAAACACCATCCACCTAATTGGGCGCAAAAAAAAATACATAAATGAAAATTTAAGAAAACACAAATTATTCTAAATAATAACACAATATAGAAATGAAACTTTAAAAAAAAATACAAATTATTCCTGTATTGTATCTTTTCTAAATAATATTCATTATTGAAATTAAATTTTCAGAAGTTATGTTGACTTGGCTAACAATATTCAAACTAAATACAATAAAAATATTTTTAGGAGGATTTGATGAGGTAAAAAATTACCTTCAATCATCATTGTTAAAAAAGTTTGAGCAAAGCAAGGTCTATTGCTCATCTATCGTCAAAGGGCTGTAAAAAATATATCGCATATTCTTCACCTAGTCTCATCATCTTCACTTCGAGATGATCAAATCAAAGTTTTGAGTATCAGCAGTCTTTGTATCAGTAGGTAACTGAAGGATCCAATCTCGGTTTATCAATCGGAGTTGTTGTCTATAGCTACACTAATCCTTTGGATTCATGATTGTTTTAATTATTTCCTTTTTTCATATTGTGCTTTCCTCTTGTTCTTTTTGCTCTCTCACATTTATTTTTAATCTCTGATTATACCTAACCACTAACAAGAAAATACTCTAAACTGCTTAAAACTTCTCTCTTCCCGGCAAGCAGGCTGCATATTCGTGTTTCAAGAAATCTCTGGTTTTTATACGAATGTTTCTCAAGAGACATCCTATGACCCTCCAACCACCATCCTTAATGAATAAGTAACGTTGTTATAAACTCTTTTATACCTTCTATTCACCACTACTTGTATTTGTTGTTCATTTGATCTTTCCTTAATTGGATCTGTTATTTTGTTGTTGCAAATAAAAATAAATATGTATTCTGAAATATTTAGGTTATTTTTTCGCTGTCCTAATAAAACATTGATTTAATAATTATTAACACAACATACTTTCAAAATGTACATTGAATTATTCAGTTGGGGAACATTTTTACATCTGGTACCTTCCAACAGGGGTATAGCCACCGAATTGTGTTGTGGGACAAAGAAAGTAAAAGAAGCAAAGATGCCACAAATTCGCCGCCAAATTTATAGCATGTACGCTTCAAACATTGAATTTTTATTCATACATCTTCCAAACGACCTTATTCCCAGAGCGCAGATATTAGCGTAGAAAAGAAGGACATAGGAAGTCCATTAATCGCAAGCTGCACCTCATAGGCGTTAAAAGTTAGGCCTGACCTGGCTCACGTCGTCCGACGGATTTCTCGCCTCTCGTTGACTTGAGCTTGACCCGCTTAGTTCAGCTGGCTAAAGTATAATTATATTTTAGTTAGTAACGTGAGTTTGTCTGGAAGAAAGTTTGTAAGGGAAGGGTCGTAAAGGAAGTATTGAAGATGGAGTAGGATAGGCCTGGCCTGGCTTGCTTCGTGCGACGCACAAATAAAACATTTCGTTACATTGGGAACCGTCAGGGCACGCAAACCTAAGGATGTCAATTGTAACATGGCTGCCCCAAATTCCACAGAGCCCAACTTTGCAGAGGACGCAAGTGTTCGTAGTCCTTTTTTGCATCGTTTGTTCAATGCTTTCAAATCACAGCTTTTTGGAAGCTTAATCCTTAAAATTCAGAGAAGCCCCGAGCGAGCATTCAAAATTGCAGTTTTCTACTAGAATCCTATTCTCACAAGTTCTCTACTGGATTCCTCTTCCCACAAGAAACTTTCCCTTTGAAGAAAGCTCACAAGATCACAACCAGGCGACCCGACCACAGTTTCAGAACCTCGCCATCGCGATTTCAGTGATGACCATTTATCATCCATGTACTTGGTCAATATATATGCAACTTCTTGTCTTCTCGCTTCACTCATATCGCCAAGCTCAGAAGTAGATCATAAAATGTTCAATCGCCGCCTTTCGAGCCTCCTTTTCACCATTTCACTTTGGCCTTTTTGTAAACCACCTTCGCCCAACTTAAAGCAGAGAACTTAGATTAAGCAGGCCATGTTTCATCGGCTTTTTTGTCTCTGACGTACGTTCATTGCATTACCTTTCTTCCCTCTACGCTGACCAAAGAGGGTAGAAGCAACCTCAACTATGCTGAAGCATAAAGACTGAGAAAAAAAAACTTCATCTAGCTTTTCCCTCAGCCTTATTTTTCTCTCATACAGTAATAAGTTATCCCTATCCTTATTAAGTTTTTATTCTTGAAATAGTTTCTACTTTATTAGGCATAGCGAAATAATCTACACCTTTTCACCCTCAAATTTAAAAAAAAATCAACTTCAAATTTAAAAAGTTGACTTTGATATTAAAAAATTGAACTTCAAAATTTAAAAGATTGACTTTCATATTTAAAAAATTTAACTTCAAATTTTAAAAGATTAACTTTCATATTTAAAAATCGAAAGTCAAATTTAAAAAAACTGACTTTGATATTTAAAAAACTGAACTTCAAATTAAAATAATTGACTTTCATATTAAAAAAAGCTGGATTTCAAATAAAAAAAAATACTTTAAAATTTTAAAAGTTGATTTTCAAATTAAAATAAGTGAATTTCCCCCACCTGGGAGGTAACCCGTATTTATGCCCAATCCACCAGCACTTGGGTAGGAAGTCGAGCCAAGGCTTTTGCGAGCCATCAGGTCATTTCAGAGCCCAATGGTCCCACTCTTTTATTTCAGTTACTTTTAGCTTTTTACAGGATATTATTTCGGTTTTTCAGAGATCTCTTAATTTTATACAGGTAGAAAATACGAGTATTGCCAATTTTCATTATTAGATATTTTTCCAGTGCAGTATTTGAAAAGATACTCACTCGGTTACCAAGAGGGCTGTTGCTAGGGGCGCGAAAGAGCTACCAATGAGGATATGATGAGAAGAAATCCAGAGCTGGGCGTGACTTTGCCGCCGGATCTGGTGCGACTGCGACTTTGCGACTCTACCCCCCCCCCCCCCCTTCCAGTGCGACTTGCGACTTTGAACTGCGACTTTTTTTTCGGTACGACTCCGCTAAATTACAAAGTAAAAACTTTAGCGCGGTAACAGGAACATTCTTTTATAAGGCAGAAAAACACATATAAAACAGCATCGGAAATTTCTTTCAAAAAGTCGTCTTTGTTCCTGTTCAAATTCGCGGCAAAAGTCGTGGAAAATTGGAGGTGCGACTTTGCTTAGTCAGACTTTTTCAAAACGTTTGCGACTTCAAAATTCATAGTGCGACAAAATCGCAAAGTCGCAACTCGTTGCCGCAACGCCCAGCTCTGAAGAAATCCTACAAGCTATGAAAATAAGCTCTCTAACGTCACGGGAGAGAGTTGGCTGAAATGTTGGAAATGTTCGGAAGATAACTGATGAAGAATTTTATTTCTTCTAATTTTAAGAAGTATATCACTACAAACGCATATGGTAAGTAATACTGTAAATATGAGTCTAACGAATGTTAATATGTATAAAAGATGGTATTTCATGAAGAAATAAGTACCTGAGAAGCGAAAACATTAGGATATTTTTGCGTAGGTTGGTGGCGAAATTAGTGTTGTTGAGGTTGCACAAGTTCAGATAATATTACATTTCATTTGTTTTTAATTGAAAACAACTTTTTTAGGTTGAAAGTCAGCTTTTTTTAAGTTGAAGGTAAACATGTTTAACGTGAAATCCAAGTATTTTAATATGAAAGTCAACTTTTTAAATTTGAATATCAACTTTTTTTATTTGAATGTCAATTAGAAGTTCATTTTTTTATATGTAGTGATGTTAGGGCCAGTGAACCTCACTGGCCCTAACATCACTACACACAGAGGAACACGACAAATACGCGACGAACTAATGACACTCATTAGGGAACAGCAGAATGTACTTTAGGACAATTTAATAGGCAGATTTGAATTAGGAGGACAGACACAGACGTCAATAAAAATCACACGAGACAACACGGAAATTATTGAGACAGACAAAATCGAGGAAGAATTCAGACTCTTTTGGTCATCTATTTTTAAGATATCCCCGGAGGAAAATGACAACTTTGATTTAGACTTGGAAGAGAGAATCATTAACGAACTAAATGACGAGATCTACAGGACCTATCCTCATCATTACGTGACGCAAGAAAGGAATATGGAGGGATACGGCAGTAAAATTACTGCCGAGGAACTCTCGAAAACTTTAAAATCCTTTCTTCAACGAGCACCATGGCGTACAGGACTGACAAGGGAGAATCTTATTCGAGCCCCACCTAACGTCTTTGGGGGGCTCATGAATATCATGAATGCGTGCCTGAACGTGGGTTACTTCCTTGGCCGCTGGAAGGTAGCAAAAATGATATTCATTCCCAAACCCGGTAAGCCACCGGAAAATCCAGCTAACTTCAGGCCTATATCTCTCTTAGAATTTGCAGGGAAAGTCTTCTAGAAAATATTGTCCAACAGGGTGAATACGTTTCTCGAAGAAAATAATTTGCATAACCACCAACAGCATAGCTTCCGAAGGAAGCGAGGAACGCACACGGCGCTAGCCGTGATCACCGAGAAGTTAGCAAAAGTAAAAGCAGAAAGACATCACGCAAATCTGTTGCTCCGAGACGTCAAAAAGGCCTTTGACAAAGTATGGAGAAGAGCCCTACAATACAAGATCTTACACCTGGGCCTCGACCCCATACTTGTAGGGATTCTCTGCGATTATGTGATGGAAAGGATAGCGTATGTGCATGTAAAAGGCTTTAATGGGCCAGTGTTCGAACTCGAGGCGGGTGTATAAGTCCCCTGCTTTATAATATATATATATATATATATATATATATATATATATATATATATATATATATATATACAATCAACCTTACCCAACCTCTGACAGAAGGCTCCTTATACGTCCAATTTGCAGATGACATATCAATGATTTGCACGACACCTTATCGGAATGTGAATTATATGGCACAGAGTACAGCGGTAGAAATCGAAATCATTAACTCTTTCGAGAGGAGATAGAAGATATCTACCAATGCCCAAAAGTTCCAGATAATCCCACTATTCCGACGGACCCTCTCAGACATCCGTGTGGGGGGTGTACGCATCCCATACCGCAATGAGAGCACGGTTCAGGGACTCCGGATTACGACTGGTGGTTATAAGAGTCATGTGAAATGGATTTCGGCAAATGTACGGAGGGACTTGGGCGAATTCTACCAGTTCATGGACCTAAGATCCTCCAACAAACTCAAAATCTATAATGCATGCATCCGATCTAAACTCTTGTATCCCCCGGTCCCCATAAACGCGAGTCCCAAGACCCAGATCCTTAAACGAGAATCCGAAGGAGAAAGAGAAGAAGGCAGAGTGAGCTCCATGGTTAACTAGGGTTGATCCCCATAAACGTGGAGCTTCACAATAGAGTAATAAAGATCTCGGACGCCGTACACCAGCACCTCCCTCCCGAGTTTGTGCTCAAGCACATGAACGTTAATAACGCAAGACACAGAAGATCATAAACAAGTAGCAGATTGCTCATCAACAACGACATAAACCCAACGTTCACGTAAAATTCCGTTCACGAATCAAACACAAACAAAGCCAATCACTTAAAAAAAAACAATTTTTTTTTATTTTCCCTCGAATTAGTAAAACTCTAATTCCCCCAAAATAAAACAACCACACAATAAAAAATAAACGCAAAATCAGGACCTTAAAACCCAGATTAAAAACTCTTCACCAGCAGTAGGGGCCTAAAACCCCTCTGTTATAAAGGCTTGAATGCCTTTTGTATGCAATATATACCAGCAACCTCCCTTACCCTAATACGATTTTGCTCAATATATACAACTGGCTGACGACATCACCCATATCGTGACGAGCGACTACCGTAACCCGAGGGATTATAGACAACAGAACAGGAGGAGAAATCGCAAATATAAACACCTACGAAAAGAGAAACAAAATAAAGGCAAACATCAACAAGTTTAAGATAATTCCGATGGGACGCATTCGAACAGTGGAAGTAGTGGTGGAGCGTGAACATTACCATTACTCTACACAAGGCAAAGTACTCGGCTTAAAGATAACAACTAGAGAATATACAACACACCTCAAAGAGAAGGTCGCTGTAGCCAGAAAGACGCTCCGATCCCTATTCCGTTTTGGATTACTGTCACCGTCCGAATTGAGAAAATTATACTTACTCCTCGTGAGACCACTGTTGCTGTATCCCGTCATTCCCACGCACACCTTAAGCAATACAGCGCTAAAGGAAGCGCAGAGAGTACAAAACATGGCACTGAGGTTTATCTCAAACGTGACTCATTTGGACCGTCTTCCCTCAACATTGGTACACGCAATAAATAAAATAGATCCAATCAACGTAACTCTTCACAAGCGAGCAATCGCTATATGGCCAAAAAAATTAACAAAATATGTCGGAAGAAATAATAAATCAACTGAGACTACCGAATGAAGACTACCCTCATATATAATAATAATAATAATAAGTCGAACAAGCGTTTGAAAGCAGCCAGCTGAAGACGCAAACAGAAATTATACTGATATATACCTTTAAAAAAATGGAAGAAAAAATACAT
This sequence comes from Ceratothoa steindachneri, assembly GCA_963969495.1. Taxonomy (NCBI): domain Eukaryota; kingdom Metazoa; phylum Arthropoda; class Malacostraca; order Isopoda; family Cymothoidae; genus Ceratothoa; species Ceratothoa steindachneri. The sequence continues at coordinate 161,156,105 of OZ018330.1, read as the reverse complement.
GTATAATTTAAGAAAAAATATCCGAAGTGAACATATTAAAATAGAACAACTACAAAATAATATAAGATGCGATTGGAGAAAAAAAGAAAACCCGAAATGGACAGATTAAAATAAGATAACTACAATATAATAAAAACTCCGAAGTGGAGAAAATTAAATAATTAAATAAATTAATATAAAGTGGACACATTAATTAAAAATTATTAAAACATTAAAACGTAAAGAAAGAATCCAAAGAAGAAGAAGTGCATTAGCAAGTTATCCAAAAATAACCCAACTGCTTTATTTAAGAAAACAAAGGTTTGAATGCTAAAGCGTTTTAACACAAAATATATCATAAAGAAACATAACTACTGAGTTTGCCAGACGACCTGGCACATATTTCTCTCTCTCTCTCTCTTAATTACACATACTTCCATCTATTTTTCTTTTAACTATCCTCACACCAATTTTTCTCTTTAAATATCAAAATCACAATCACTTAAAAAACATACAACGAAAGATTGCCCGAACAAAGAAGAAAAGCGGTTCTCTGAATGCAGCTCTAAAACGCACACGTGGAGAGACTGTACCAGCCAGCACAAGAAATGTGTGAACTGTGGGTGCAGCCACCGCACAGTGGCAATGTCTTTCCCGGTGAAAAAGAAGTAATAGAAGGCAAACGTAGGAAAAAGGCCAAAGTAGAAGAAGAGAAACAGAACCAGCCATTTGCTAAAGTAGCTAAAGCAACGGCAGATCTCTACCAAGCTACAAAAATGTGATCAAACTAAAACAGGAAAGATCACTAAACATTCTGGCGTGCATATTACATGCACATGTACTAAACGTGGCAAACCCGGATTCATATTCCAAAGAATTGAACAAAGTGCTAAGCTACAACGGACTCGAACCAATGTGGTTCCGGGATAATCCTCCGTCAGCTCAAGTACTGAATGTGCAATATAGCCCAACAGAGTCCGAGAAGGTTAACGAGGCACAAAATCCTACAAGCAGTATCCAACAACAGCGGCCAAACCCAGGCGCAGCTAGGGACCCGAGGCTTAAATCTAAAATACCACAAGCAAAGGAGAGAACCACGGAAACTGGAGCACCAAGGACTAGTGGTATCATAAAAGAAGAACAACAAAGCATGCAAATTGACGACAATGAGGAAACGGACAGCGACGGAGAACAGACTCAAGCAAAAAATAAACGATTCCGGATAAACAATACTAAGGAATTCGTTCTTGGCATAAGAAAGGGTTATCATAAATATGAGTACGAGGGACCATATTTGAATAAAGAAGTAAATATAATCATAAGGAGCGGTGAAATTACCATACCAGGATTAATTTGCTTTATAATAATAAAAGAAAAATTTAAGAAGAGATGCGGGAGAACAAAATCACCCTGCGAGAGAAACAGCTAAAACGGATTTGAAGGCACATATAGGCACGTAATTAACTACATCATGGAACATAGAAGAAAATTTAAAATAATTAGCCATAACGTGGCAGGGTGGGACGCAAAAAGACACTCCTTGTGTAATGCATAGTTAAATGAAGATCCTGATATAATTCTATTAAATGAGATAAATGTAGATCCAGAAACAAATCCCATAAAAATATGGAACTATAATATAATATCGAAAACGAAATGAGACATCAACTACGATGGTGTAGCGATGGCCATAAAAAGGAAGATAAAGTTCACCAGAGTACAAGAACTAGAGGAATCCTACCTAGCGGTCAAAGTGGAAACTACTACGGGCCCAGTTACGATAATGACAGGGTATCAACCACCTAGAAGAAATCTTTTGCGTTTCTCAACTTTCTAAACGTCTTTGGCTAACTAGACCTAGTAGTATTTATGGGAGACTTAAATGCTCGCTCCAGGGCGTCCGGGCACACTCGAAATTTCAACAACATAGGAAAAAATCTCAACACATTAATAGGAAGAGGTGTCGTAGAAAGAGTCCAACCAAGCCAGATATAATACTAGTATCACCAGCATTTAGATTTAACTATTTGATAGAGAAAGGACCACCGTCTACCAGTGACCATGAGATGGTCATAATGAGACTGTCATCGGACCCGATTCAGATAAAATGTCCAATAAGAAAGGATTATAAGGATGCAGACTGGCAAAGTTACTCAGACAAACTCACTAACTACCAGCAACTCGACTTAAGCGAGGCAACGTTAGAAGATATAGACGAAGCCACTGAAAACGTATTAAAAGCACTTGTCACTGCGGACAAAAACTACGTGCCGAGAACAGCATATAGGATAATTCCCCACCCTAAATGCACCGCCTAAACTGCTGTACTAGAAGGGAATAAAAGACACTTAGAGAAAAGATCGAACAGTATGGCCCCACAAGGGGTGACAGAGAAGCTACGAATAATAAAGGATTAAATAATATCGATAGTGACCAGAGAGAGGAACTAGATGGGATAACTTCGTGGAGTCGATCGACACAGAATTAAACCCAACTATGTTCTGGCAGAAAAATAAATTCAGCACGAGGGAAATTAAACCTAAAACTAATATAACTCTCAAACTTAATGGAAAATAAATTAAGGAGCCAAGGCCACTAGAAAACATGTTTAGAGAATATTGGAGCAATATTTTCTACATTACGCCCAACGAGAATGAAGACTTTGATATAGATCATGAAGATTGGATAGTACAGGAACTAGAGGAAAACAGGCACGAAATAACACCAAATCATGTAGCTTCTGCAAGGTCTCTTGAAGAGCAAGGTTCCGAGACAATAACGCTAGAAGAAATAAAAGCAACAATCATAGCTACAAAACAGAGAGCGAATGGCAAAACAGGCATAACAAGAGAGAACCTGATAAAGGCACCAGATATTTTCCTAAGGAAATTAGTTGACCTTTTTAATGCAACAATAAGTGCGGGGTATTTTCCTGATACCCTAAAAAGCGGTAAAATTATTATTTTGCCTAACCTGGCAAATCACCATCTGAACCAGGTAACTATAGACTTATAACACTTTTAGAAGTAGTAGCGAAAATCCTGGAAAGATTAATAAACAGAAGACTGGTCAAACATCTAAAAGAGAACGATCTAATTCCGCAAGGCCAGTACGGTTTCAGGAAGGGAAGAGGCACGGATACGGTAGTAGCCCACCTTGTGGAAACTTTGGCTAAGAGAACGTACAACAAAAAATACTCAGGTCTTATATTAAGAGACGTAAGGAAAGCTTTTGATAAAGTGTGGAGAATCGGGTTGAAATTGAAAATAAAGAGGCTAGGCCTACCATCAATCATGACAAAAGTCCTCTGTGACTATGTTACAGAGAGGATGGCCTTTATAGAAATAAGAGATCACCAAGGACCTGAATTTGAATTAAGGCAGGGTGTCCGTCAAGGTGGATGTTTGAGTCTTTCCTTATACACAATATATACAAGGGACCTACCAGATCCGGTTGTTTCCATCAAAAACTTTTATACAGTTCGCGGATGATATATCCATAATAACTAACAGCCCTTTTAGACATCCGCCAACAATCGCTAGAATGTCCGCGGCAGAGATCAAAAACATAAACGACTATGAAAAAAAATGGAAAATACGTACTAACACCGAAGAATTTACAATAATACCTATAAGGAGCGATAAAACATCGAGAATAGTGGTCGATGACGAAGTATACAGATACCATGCCGAGAGAAAAGTTATTGGCATGAATATAACAAAAATGGCTATAACAAACATACGAAACAAAGATTGAATCTGGCGAAATCAGGCCTAAAAAAATATGCCAACTAACGAACTTAAATAGAGGCAACAAAACCAAACTATACAATTCCCTATGCAAATCTTTACTCCTGTATCCAACAGTACCATTATACAAGCTATACAAAACAAACATAAAACATGGTAAAACTCCAAAGAGTCCAAAATAGTGGGGTACTACTTATTAAAAACACTAGAAGAATAGACCATCAGAGACAAGCGGATTTACATCATGAAATCGAAATGGACCCAATCAATATAGTCCTACACAACAGAGCATTAAAGTGTGGAAAAGACTTGATGAGATAATAGATGAAGAGAGAAACAGAACTATAGACATTCCTCTAGAACATAGAAGAACAAACAGAGGAAACTTCCGAAGTGGGAAACCACTTGAACAACCAGAACCGATATTTAAATAAGATAAGCTGTACAGAGTGTTAAAATAATAAAGAAGGATGCACAACTGCGAAAGACATAAATATCAACAAATAATAAATACAAATATAATACAGGCGGGGGGGCCTCTTCAATTACGTAGCAACTAAAGAAAAAGAAACAATTCGAAAGAAGAATCTCAAGAGATGGCTAGCTACAACACTCAAACTTTTCATTTTCACCACTTTTACCTAACAAACTCTATCCACTCTGCATATATTTTTTTCTTTCTTTTTCAAGACGTAAGAAAAAAGATAGTATTAAAGGTCATTATTCAAGAAGCAAGAAGTACTCCTTACCGTTCGCCTTTTTGAAACCTGTTCCCGCAATTTATGACGGAATAAAAAATTTAGTTGAATATTTTCCTTTACCCTAAGGAAGCTCGTTTGATCATTTAACCTAGCCTGCTACACGAGAAGAGCTTTCCTTTTCGCATTTTACATAAAAGGGGGTTATAACGTCTGAATAGTCATACCTATAATACTAAACGGACAGGGCCGTTACTTGAGTCTAACTGGCTGAATGATTTAACTGATCTCCCCTTGACTGCCCATAGTGTCTCCTTCGTTTATTTATAACTCTCCTGCTTAAGGGACCGTGGCCTCTTTTCTCTTATCAAAGCGCGGGGTGGAGCTAACGATAGGAAATTCACTTGTTAGATTCCATGCCGACCGATGGGAGGAGTTTAGAGGTGAATGTGCTTCTGAAGTATCTGTGCACACTCTTAGACCGGGCTGGGTTCCTATCAAGAGATGACTGTTTCGTAGACTTACGGCGGAGCGGCCATCATGATAGGAGTTGAAAATGGTGTACATATACATTTGAAGTTTTCTCCACACGCTCATTACATTCATTGTTACCCAAATAAGTTGAATCTGGTAAAAAAAAGTATGTTCTTCAAATAAAAGTATTAAGCTTTTTATTCAACTTTAAATAGCTTTTATGTCTTCTTTGTAATGTCAGAATTCCTCATGTACCTGAAACACCTTGGAATTTTCATTATCGGATTCTAGCTAGCGTTAAAGAGACAAAAAAATAAGCAAATAGAATGTTTCACAAGAATTCAGGTTGATGATGGCTGGGATGAGAAAAGCATATAAGAATTTACTGGGTTAAATAGAGCACTTGAAGATAAAGTGTTAATTTTTAATTGTCATTTTTTATGTTGCTCTTAAACATACCGACATCTTATACAATGATTTGCAAGCAAAAAAAAATCTAATAGTCTTACGGCTGTGCAAGCAATAAAGGACTTTGAATAATCTAAAACTCAATTGCAAAATGAAATCGGTGAGCTCATCTCCAAATCAGATGAAGATTATAATCAAATCCAAACACAAGACGGAAAAAGAAACAAGAGAGAGAAAAATAGAGAGAGAGATCGAACAAAAAATGACAGACTGGATGTGATTACAAAATAGGCCTGCATTCAAATTACAAACGATATTAAGTTTAGATTTAGTAATTCAGAAATATTTCGCTCTTTTGCTGTTGTACAGAGATGGTAAAGAGTTTATTCTTCAACTCCAATTAGAATTGCCGATTGACCACTGCTTTGTCATGGAAATGAATTATCCTATCCTGCACAGGCGCAGATCCAGGGGAGGGGGGAAGGGCGCTAGGTGGCTGAAACTCCCCAATTTCAGACCCGTTTATGTTTATATTTCTTTTCTAGCCATACCTTTATTCTGCGATTCAGAAAGAGTTATGTAATAATATAGAATATATATATATATATATATATATATATATATATATATATATATATATATATATATATATATATATATATATATATATATATAAACAGTTTTTTAAACCGTTGCGATCGAATGTATCTCATATGATGCATGTCTAAATTAGAGGTAAATCTCAACAATAATTATTAAATTTAGTGTTATACTTTGGCTGATGTCCAAAATCTGCAAAAAAGATAACAATTATTAATCATCAATACTCAGAGAGAGGAATTCAGGTTAGCCCTAGCCCCAAATTTTTATCTTGGATCCGCCTCTGATGCTGCACAAAGTAAAAATGTCATCTGAATTAGAAGTGATGTATTCTAACAAAACTTTCAGTAGTATTCCTCGTCTTTGTGATTCCTAAATGAAAATAAACTTGCTGACGCTTTCTCAGAAGTATCAAAATTATTGAAGATAGTTTTAATTACCTCTTTGTCTACAGCCGATTTTGAGCCTTCTTTTAGCACTCTGAAATGAATCAAAACACTGTTAAAATAATACAATGTGACAAAACTAACTAAATATTTTTACCGTTCTTTTCAAACCATTGCGATTGTGTATTACAATTTGTTTTCAAGAAAAACAGAAGAGGTGAATATTTATATAAATAAATGTAACTATTATCATTTTTTATGTAATTTGTAATACATATTGTACATTCTATTACCGATAGTTTTAATATCATATGAATTGTCACCGGTTGTGTATTTTTAAGCTTATTTGACTTCCCCACCGGACGTAATGAGGATGAGCCACCACTAAGTATCACCAAAGTTTATACCCCTTGCATGTCCTCTTAATCTGGCTCACAGCAAAATCGCTCCGGCGTTCATCCTTACTGCAGAGAAATGACGCCAAAATATTTCCAGAATGTGCGTTGTAAACTCATATTGTTACTACAGTAGAGATGATGTCCCTGACTTGGGGAGGCTGGTTCTTCAGCAGCCTCAGGCTTGACACAACATGATCAACTCCAAATTTGAGGTGGTCATTCACTTTGATGTCTTAGTACTTTTTAAAATAAAAGTTGACGCAGAAATTCACGGAGTTCGAACCTCCTTAACGCATCTTCCTTCAGTTCGTGGTCCCCAGCCACAACAATAAGATGGCTTGTGGAGTAGTAAACCACCTAGATTGGTTCAGAGGCCTGCACTTGAGACCAGCTAATTTTAAATTGAGAATTTCAGACTTGATGGCTTTGATGAGAAGATATCAGTTGTTCTGGTCTGTAGAACGATTTTACTATTTCAGCTGGAAAATTCATATCTTCAACTATTTCCACTGGTTTAAAGTTGAACTTGAGCGCAAATTCATTAATTCTCTCAAGAAGTTTCCAATATGTCTATTGATGCATGATAAGGAAGTTACGTGGTCGTCTAGAGTTATGATTAATTGTCTCAATGGGAGCTGATACATATGTAGTTGACAGATTATCCAGTGGTTCTTGCAATCCAGTATCTTCTTCGATATGGTTATGAAGCCGCCAGATCATCTTACGTCGGTGTTCGCAGTATCTTGTCAGGCTCGGGATCCAAATAAAACGCATGCAAGCCGCTCCTCCCCTCTCCGAGCGACCTTATGGACAGTTTTTGTCTTTTCTCTTGGGTTGATTGGGAATGAAGTAGAATGGGCACTTTCCTTCAGACTCCTACGTGAGTGTATAAAGCTCCTCGATTACTATTCCAGGATGATTTCTCCCGGTCATTTTATCATATTTTATCCCTTTTGTGTTCTTATTCCACTTTTCTTCAAAGAATATCCCCTAAATCTTCTTTTCTTTCGTCCTCTCCGTGAGAACTTCATTTGATGAGACCATTACTCTCTCCTTGACCCTCCAGGAGTACATTCGATCTATGGCCAAGTTTGTCCTACCTTTGCAAATATGACCGGCTTTGATGAAGTTGTCTAGGAAACCTGTAGCAACTGCATCTGCCGGAACATTTTCCCCTTGTATCTTAATTAAACCTGTCGAAACTTTCATTTGTATCTCCATTTGTCTTCATGTAACAGAAATTGCAGTTTGTGCAAATACTTCAGCGGGAAATTCCATCAGATTTTGAGTAGCCTTAGCAATTTCAAAGGTCTCTTTTCTGGTTTCCTCTAAACTTAGTTCTTGTTCCCTCTAAATGTTTTTCGTGATAGGCTCAGCATTTGTTGCCCCCTCGTTCTTCTTCTTCTTCAAAGTAAAACCTTATTAAGCTTCATTCCTCTTTGCTAATTTAAACACTTTTCTCATGCGAAGAATGGCACTTCGTCCAAGCCAGCGACTAGGCTAGCGGAGCTTGGAAATCTGGCGCGACTTCTGGCTCTTCTGTTCTGGTTAATCATTTGAATGATTTTATCATCCATTTCTTGATTAAACAGCTCCTGCATATTCCGTGTCCGTTTTTGTATGATTATGTTAATGGGACTTAACCCCGATTCATGTGCAGCTCTTCTTGGCGTCTTCTTTCTTGCCTGCGTGTACCAGTAGTTAGGTACACGCATTTATTCTGCACGACATGTAGTCTCCTCTTTTGTATCCTCGAGGCACAACAGAGGGTAGAAGTGGGGCAGAGCAGCGTAGATATTACAATTGCATTGTAAATATTTTTCTTGTTTCTCTCACGGAGATTTCTGAACATGAATAGAGCTCTGACTGCGGCCGAGGCCTTAGAAATTCGATCTTTGACGTGCTTCCTGTACCCGGATGAAGTAATCTTCATCCCGAGTATATTGCACTCCGTGGTGTAGGGATAGCGTCTATTCCCTACTCTGACATCAGTTAGTAGTCTCCTCCCAATGGCGACTACTTTGAATTTCTCTAGGTTAGTTCTTATTTTCCATTTGTCCTCGTATATGTTTAATCTTTCTATCTCTGCACCGTCATACGAGCTTGCATATGTGCGTTACACAAAGGACACTGGATTATCTGGATGAAATCATCGACGTATTGAATGTTGAGGCAAGTAAGGTTCACAGGAGCCGAAAGATCTACGGTGTATATCAAGTAGAGACTGGGGACAGACACCCCTCCTTGAGCGGAATCTTCGGTCCGTCCATGCACCCTAAACTGATAATACGCCGCTTTCTCCATGACGTAGTCACATAGAGTTTATTTCTAAGTTTTCACTTAGGCCCAGCCGTAGGATTTTGTACTGAATTCCTCTTTGCCACACCTTATCAAACCCCTTTGATACATCCCAACAAACTATGTCCACGTAACTCCCCTCCCTTTTATCCTGGGCCTGCTTTTCCGTGGTGACATTTATCGCCACCTCCGTACATCGCTTTTTTCTAAACCAAACTGGTGCGGATTGTATAGAGAGTTCTTCTCCAGCTGTGACACCAGTCTCTGGTTAAAAATCTTCTCGAAGAACTTCCCACCAAATCGGAGGAGTGAAATTGGCTGGTAGCTCTCTCTCAGCGTTGGATCCTTTCCATGCTTCGGCAAGAAAATCATCTTTGTCGGGTTGTAAGCATCTGGAAAGTATCTTGCATTAAGACAGGCGCTGAAAATTCCTCTCATTCCTTCTTTGTTGTTAGCTGGTGCCTTTTCAAAGTTTAACTTTGTTAGCCCAGATTGTCCTGGGGCTTTTTGACAGAATGAGCGGAACGCGCCGAGTAGTTCTCTTCCGTAATCTCGGCGTCTTCGTCGCTCTGTCTATCCACCTGGTCGTGTGGGTGCATCATATGTACTTAGGTATTAATCTCGTCTATGATTTCGCTTTCGAACTCTATATCATATTTTTTGTTCTATTTTTCAGTCATACGGAAATTTTGTCCCAATAACTGCGGAATATTGCTTCTATGTTCCTTCCTTCTGATTCGATGTTTTCTTCTTCGTTTATTAATTCTATTTTCTTCTTTTTCCCAGTTGATCATTTGAGACGCCTGATTATATTCCAAAAATCTTAGAGAGATGCATTATGATTGCGACTTTCGATCGCCTCGTCCCAACGTCTCCCGTGTTGTTCGAGAATCAACTGTTTGATCTCTTCTTTGATTTCTTTAGTTCGTTTTATTGAGTCAATTGATGCGCTTCTGGTGTTGGTTTCATACAGTAATTTCAGCTCACGGTATAAATCCTTCATGTATTCGGCCCATCTGAATGACGAGATTGACTTATACTCGGATTTCGGAAAACAAGCTGTAACCGCGTTAATTAAATAGCTGTTAAGGTCGTCGACAGCCTCGTCAATCTCTTCGAGAATAGCCTCATCCAGGTTTGGCGGATGAGAGTCCTTGAGGAGACGTGCGTACCATGCCAATTCTGTTTTTTTTTGTATTTTTTCTAACTATGGCTGGAACTTGTATAGGGTTCCTTGATGGTAAGTAGGATCGCTATGTGATCACTGCATGGTACCTAGACTGGTTCCATGTAGTAATAAAACGGCAGCTAACGATTGGTAAGACAGGTTTCGTGGCATTCTTCCTCTGACAAAGATGGGAAATTCGATGCCAATTCACTGGACGATGTTTCTGTTCAGCAAAGTATCCAGGCTCCTTCCAGGCTCCACTGGTATCCGGCGGCTATGACCATTTTTTCAATTTCGAGTTTGACCTCAATCTCGAGATAGGATTCTGCGCAAGATTTCTGATTTGCTTGCATTAGATCCCTTTCTTGATTGCAATGGCAGCTCCGTCGGACTGCTCTTGCGAATAATTTGTCATCAACACTTCGTAATTCGAAATCTTCATTTCTTAACTACGCGTGTCGAACCCGTGTTCCGAAATTAAGATGACATCTGTATCAACTTCCCTAAATACGTTTCCGTAAAGAGCCCTTTTCGTCATCCAGGCGTTGGTTTCTTTGCGTGATGTAGTGTTAATTACCGGTTTTTCTTCTCATTCTTCCTTTTTCTTTTTACCTGGGTGACAGTTTTCGCGTGTACAAGCTTTGCATTCTTCGGAGGGGGACTTGGAGTCTTTGACTTGCTCTTCGTCGCCCTATTATGGGTGTATGGGCCCTCGTCACTTTCCGAGGAGTTTTTAGTTAGTTAGTTAGTCGGTGCCGATCCTTCCTTTTATCCAGGAGAATCCCCGCCTGGATAATGAAATCTACATAAAGGTCAGTATGACAATCGCTGGACGGTCCGATGGCACCAGGAGCGGGTCCTCTTTTGGAAAGAGGTGCCAGGAAGTATTATGTTTTGACACCAAACAGTGTTCAGATGGAACCTTCGTCGCACCGGGGCAGAGGGACTTGTTCCGCGTCAGAGATATGTGGATATAGATACCCATCCGCAGGATTCCTTGGAACAGAGAGTGTGTGCGTGTTGTGCTGTGAAGACGGGAGAGGAAGAAAGCAGTGTTGTAATTGTCTATGTGTGTGATGAGAAGTGCAAGATCTACCCACCCGAATACAGGGGTGAGCACAGCACGTCCACCAAGTGGTAGCCAGATCTCTACGTGCGCTGACGTTGGTGTCCGCTCATGCCGAGATTCGGGATCGAACCCGATACCGCGACGTTGGGGGACCGACGCCGTATCCACTCTGCTAGCATAAGCTCTCTCCGAAAAGTTGTTAGCATCTTTTTCTACTTCTTCTTAATCTTCCTCTTGGGATTCTTTCGGAGAGGGTGCATTCTTATTTATTTCGAGTCCTGCTTTCCAGAATTCGTGATTCTGAATAAAGTCCTTGAAAGACTTAGAACAGTCTGGGTTTGTTGGCATAATTATTGAGGGCAGTCCATTCGACTTGAGGAGCGAGTTGAGTACCTCATTGTAGCAACCGTGCTAAAGCGCGTTTGTTACGTCAGCGGGCGTTATGCATTCGAGTATGCGGGCGCTGAGGTCGTTTGTGATGCGAGCTTCTGAGGAAGATGCCCTCGTTGGTCGCATCTCCTCATTTTTCTCGTGGTGCTAGCGTACGTGCTCTCCTTCGCTTTTTATTGTTCTCTTCTTTTTTATAATTATGCCCTTCCTATTTGGGCAGTTCAGGGCCATAATTCTATGTTCACCCTTACAATTGATGCATTTTTTCTTTTTGCTTTCACATTTGTCTTATCGGTGACCGGCTGTGGCGTATTCACTCCACCGCAGTTTTTCTTTTTCGGGTATGTCACAGTTGTGTGTTGCTCCAATTTGTAGCATACAAACACATTTGTATGCGATGGAAGCGCTATTGTTCTATATTTACTCCCGCTATCCTCATACTGAATACCAGGAGTCCTTCTGTTGTGGCCTTCTGCGCCATTTCGGTTGAGGCAAAAGTGACTTTAAAAACATGCATTTGTTCGCGAACCTTCGCCAACATATGTTGCTTTTAAATTTCGGTTTTGTTTCTTCTTTCGAATGTCCTCCGAGCCAACTCTCCAATTTGCGGCAGATTTGTTGCCTGCTAATTGGTGTGTGTGTGGGAGGGGGGGGGAGGCCTTGCCTCGAAGCTGATCTTTTTGAGCAGACTCGTTCCTTCTTCTGACAGGATCTTGGCAACGTCCCTTGTTTCTGCACATATAGCGGTGAAACCAGATAGCACTTTGATCAGCTTCACGAGGGCCACCTTCAGCTGTGTATAGAGCGTCTCGCATAGCTTACTCTTCTCGGGTGGGCCTTGACCTTGGATATTCTTCAAGGGCACCCTCTAGGGTGAAGTCTCCATGATTTACTCTTGTCCTCTCTTTGCTGTTTCTTGATTTATTTTCTTCTTTCTCTAAGAAAAGTGTAATTAATGTGTTTCAATTATGATGAAGAGGTGAGGTGGTAAAGACGGTATGGGCGACAATCGGTGTGTTCTGAAAAATGGAATGAACGCTCTCACCCATTTTTCAGTCAGTCCCTCGCTCAGGCACTGCGGGAATGAAGGGTGATGATGGATGATGGATGGATGCGTCACGATTGGGCACCTCAAAGGGGGTGAATTATAGTGGACTTGACGATAGTAGCAGCCGAATCAACTTCCGCTACCCTTTTGCCACCACCCCTCTGGCATCTACGCTATAACTGCTTCCAACATACACAGAGACGGGTGTTACTTTCCTCTGTGGTCCTGTTCGGTCCCTCTGATGTGAAGATTACTCCTCCACCCGAAGGCTGCAGTTAAGTCCCATTTCGGGAGAGTCTCTATGCGAGTTCCTAGTGGCGGGCATAGTTAGGAAGAAATTAGTGAATGGCAGACATGTGAGGCAGGTTCCTACGTTGATCGATTGTGAGAAGCAACTGGGTTTTTAAGACCTCATTTGAATGTAATTATCTCTCGGATAAAATGTCTTGATCTTTCTTTCTTAAATGTGAATAAAAATTCACAAGACGATCCGGTTAGGCTACGTTCTTGACAGCGTTGCTCTAAGTCCGTTATTAAGCAAATGCTAGGTGTCGAAAAATTGGCCTTCAAGACAAGAAATGAATTGATGAATATTAGTTAATAAAAAAATGGTGTGGAAGATAAGATGATAGATTGTGGGTGAAGAGAATGTGTAGGGTTTGCCCTGGTAGTGAGGGTTAGGCTTTTCATTTTTCTTAGATTTTGTTTTCGTAGTCCATGACCTTAAATCCTGTAATTTGTATTGATGTATGAACCTGAGTTTGTGTTATAATGCATTCAAGCTTTTCTTTTATACTACAACGGTGCCAACTATTCTTCGGAGCATTGTCTCGAGCTGGGAAATTGCCTTGTTCTGGCCACTTTCTCCCTTTTGTTCGCTGGGATGTTTAGACCCTCAGTTAATTTGTGGCCCGTTTCATTCAGGATCCTCTCCCATGTTCTTTTGGTCAGACTTTGGGTCGCCAGATTGATTGGTGTCAAGGCAACTCTCCGGTGGAGTTTTCTTTGGTGAATTCGATCTCTCCTTCTGCGTTTGTTTATATAGAGAGTTGCCTTGTTCTGGACTCTTTGGGTCACCACGGTGGGGTATATGAGCGTTGTTCGAATATGCATTATATATATATAGGGTCTTTCAACAAGGACGCTCGAGCTTTGTAAGGCGATAGTGGCCATGTTGTTAAAGCGACATCTGGCAACCTCACTGTGAACTGTTCAGTAGTACTTGGCAAGTCACGATGGAAGGTTATAACGTTGAACAGCGTGTGTAAATCATCAAATGTTATTATCAAAATCCGTTCTCTGTTCGACAAACGTTCCGCGCATTACGTGATTTCTATCCTCGCCACAGCGACGAGGCCCATTTTTGGATGAATGGATTTGTGAACAAGCAAAATTGTCGGATGTGGGACGAAAACAATCCACATGAGATACACTAGTACCAACTGCATCCCAACAGAGTCACTGTTTGGTGCGGATTTTCGTCTAAGGGAATCATCGGTCCGTATTTTTTTGAGAACGAAGATGGGATTGCCATAACCGTCAAATGCAAGACCTACAGATCGATGATAAGCAACTTCTTGTGGCCTCAAATGGATTATATGGATACTGACAACATGTGGTTCCAACAGGACGGCGCTACGTGCCACACTGCGCACGCCACGATAGACATTTTGCACCAGCGATTTCAGGGTAGGGTCATTTCGCGCAGCAGCGACGTCAACTGGCCACCGAGATCATGCGATTTAACGCCTTTTGACTACTTTCTTTGGGGCTACCTTAAATTGCAGGTCTATTCGAATAATCTGAAAACAGTTTATGTCCTCAAAGTCAACATAACGAACACCATCGAGCAAATTCAGCCAGATTTATGCGACAAAGTCATCGAAAATTGGGCCTCCCGAATACGCGGCAAACATTTGAACGACATCATATTCCACACTTAATGCCATAAAATGTACTTTCAAATTTAAAATAAATTAAGTGCATATATCACACACAACTTTTTTAATTTACATTTAAAAATTGAGCGACCTTATTGGAAGACCCTTTATTTTTCTGATGTTGTTAGAGTTCAGATTTCTAAATCTGTGAAGTTTGTTGAGTTCTAACTTCGCCAGATTTTCTCGTATTATGAAGTGGTGGCTATATCCGGCGGAGGTGATGTGGAGCCCCAGAACACTCCCTTCTTGGTAATAGGGGAATATTAGCTGCCCTATTTTTACATCCGGGGTTTTTCTGCGGCTGGAGGGCGAGGATCTTGAATTTTCGGCTATTCGTGCGATCTTCCACTTTCTTTCGTATTCATTTACCTTCTGAATTTCGTTTACAGTCTCGAGAGCCTGAGCCCTGGGATTCCTGAATGTACCAGGGATCACCTGGGTTATATCATCCGTTAAGTGGAGGTATAATGAGTCCTCTTTTACCTGATTTGGTAAATCTATTGTGTAGATTAGATAAAGGTGGAGGCTCAGACAACTTCCCAGTGGGACTCCGGCCTCGAGGAGGAACTCTGGTCCTAGGTGACCCTCTATCATGATCCGGGCGTGCCGTTCCATGACGAAGTCGGAGATGATTTGTTCCAGGATCGGGTCTAGCTGGAGGTACAGAATCTTATGTTGAAGGCTCCTCAGCCAGACATTATCGAAGGCCTTTTGCACGTCCCTTAGTACGATGTCAATGTACTTTTTCATCTGCTCGGCACTTAGCGATTTTCTCGGTTAGGAGCGCGAGTGCGGTGTCCGTTCCGCAATTCTTCCGGAACCCGTGCTGTTATGGGGTATGGGCCCCCTTCCTATCATGTCGATTCTGAAGTCTGGTGGCTAGGATCTTTTCCAGAATCTTTCCGATGATTTCCAAGAGAGAGATGGGCCTGTAATCAATTGGCTGTTCTGGCAACTTTTTCCCCTTTGGGATGAAGATAATTTTTGCCACCTTGTATCCGTTAGGGAAGTAATCAGTGTTCAGGGCTGTATTGATTGCGTTAGTAATGCCCTGAAACAAGCATGGGGGAACATTTACCAGATGGTTTTTGGTAATCGCTGTCCAGCCAAGAGCTCTCTGCTTGGAGGATTTGAGCGTGCTCAGGAACTCCTCAGCAGTGATCGGTCGGCCGTGGCCCTACATTCTCTTCTCCTCGGAAACGTGCGGGTTTGGATGCGTGCGGTAGATTATATTATTTATTTCGTCAATCGCATGGCCTTCAAAGTCCAGGTCGAAATCCTCATTCTCTTCTGGCGTGATGGAGAATATTTGTCGCCAGTACCTCCTGAACCTTCTTTCAAGTCTCTCCGGATCTTATGTGGTTTCCCCATGTTCTTCCAGCCTGATTTTCTCCTTCGGGGGCATACTTCACAATTTTTTTATATTCTTCCAGAATTTCTGGGGTTCTGCTCTGTGTCGAGCCTCTCGTTAATTCCGTCATATATTGCCCTTTGTTGTTCGTTAATCCGCGCTTTGAGTTCCTCTCTGAGTTATCGAAGTCTTTTGATGCGATCTAAGTTTGGGCCAAATTGCCTAACTTCTTCGTAGATCCCTTTGTGTTCGAAGGCAATATATCGTATCTCCTCGGTCCACCTTAGTTGCGGAAGGCTTTGATGCATGATGTATGGAATACATCTTTCGTCCGCTTCCATGATCAGGTGTGTTATCCGGTTTATTTCTTCGTCAATATCTTCCAGGGTAGCTTCACTTAGGTTGGTTGGTTCAAAGCTGTTGAGCATTCGCTTTTACAGCCCTCAGTTTTCTTTTCCAAAGCTATTCCTAGGTTGGATAGGAAGCAGAATAGGTGCGAGTGAGATGGTGGTCATGATGGAGATATGGTCACTTAGAACCGTGGGGACAGGCATACTGACCAGATTAAAAGGGAAGTTGGTGTTTGTCATTATTATATCCGGGGATGTCGCTGATTTTTCAGTGATGTAGGTCGAAAATTCTGGCCCGGCTCTCTCGAGCCTATCCCGGTCAATGACAAGCTGCAGGTTTCTTCCCCTCTCGTTTGTCCTGGTGTAGCCCGAGGCCCTCAGTCTAGCATTGAAGTCGCCCACTATGAATACACACCTGCGGTGGGCAGCTAGGGTCAGTAGACTATTGAAGGGCAAATATGGGCGGCGTGGTAGTTCGTATGCTGCTGCAATCGTGACTCCTCCAACAAGTGTAGGGATTTCGACAGTTACGAAGGACTCATCTAGTTCCGGTAGCATTTTAAAGGTCATGTTCCTTCTTCTGGAGATTGCAGCACCGTCGAATCTATCTTGCGAGGAGCTCTTTGTCAGGACGTGGTAGTTGTGGATTTCCATCTGAGTGTTATTCTTGTTGACACTGTGTTTAGATATTAGGATAATGTCGGGGTCCGCCCGTTTGAATATGTTGCTATATTCATTAGCTTTCCCCAACCATCCATTAGTGTTTCCTGTTAAAATTGTTAAGGTGTTGTTTATGTTCTCCATGTTTTGTATCTACTCTAGAGTGTGCTGCTTATTCCTTGTGCTTTTGGACCATTCCGCTCTTCTTTGTAAATAAGGAGGCGTTATCGAGTTTCACTTTACCTTCGTAGAGTGCTGCCGCAACTTCAGTTTAATCTTCCGATTCTGTTATTGCCCATTTGAGTTTCTGGTTCTGAATGCCTTTGGTGATGTCCGCGAGGGATATTTGTTGAGGAAAAGGGGTCTTGGCAGAAGCGTAAACCTTCATACCTAGTTCCCCACCGTCGTACCTGCGCTTGTTTTTCTTCTTTTTTGGGGGGGAGGGGTTTAGTGTTATTTTCTCTTGCGGGTTTGCTCTGGGTACTCTCGGTATCCGAGTTTGCGTCGGTTGTAGTTTGAAGCTCCCTTCTATCAGGTACGTTTATGGCAGCTTTCAATGCCACGGTAGCCCTCCTCGCTTTTTCTTCCTTCTCTTTTCTCGCTTCAATTCTGGAGTCAGGTCTCTTGATGGGTTCCTGTTTTTCTTTCCCTTGATCCTTGTGGTGTGAGTCCGTTATTTCAGTAGCGTTGGGAGACGTGGCTGCAATTACCTTTTGATTCACCTTTGGGGATATTTGCAATTGCAGGACATCTCTTGATGGAGGCTTCTCTGGGAACCACATCTCACTCGGATTGCTCTTCTTGAGCATCAAGTTGAGCTCACTTGAGAACGCGCCTGGATTCGTGAGATTTCTTAACGTGCGCAAAAAGTATGCAGGTAAGAATTTTCGTTGACTCCTCGTTCTTAAGTTTGATGTAGGTTTTTGTCGGGGCTTGTGTTGGGTGGAACATTTTTGCTGCTTGTACATACGAATTTGTTCTCCTCCTATGTTCTTCCTCGTTCTTTGCAGCTTGTTTTCTTTTGATTATGTTTCTTTTCATGGGAAAAGCCATGGCACAAGAAACTTTTAACTTTAACTTTATTCTCAGAAAGATGAAAGCTTAGGGACCATCTCACACTTTCGTGGGTTGAGGTACTAGTGAAATGGAAGGCATGAAATTTGATAGAGGTTAAATACAGTATGAGATATACACTTGCCCGGAGGTCGGACTAGTCAACTCTTTAAAAGATTATAGTAACATTATTGATAAATATTAAATTGATAATTGTTGCCCCGTTGATTATTAATTTACCTCGTTGTTATCATTTTTCATTTTATAAAACTTAGCTTCTACACAATTGATGTTAAAATATTTGCACTGTTAATTTACATTACTATGTTTTTATAAATTTCACATCTCTTAACAATATATTTCTCGCATTTAGTCGTCACTTTTATAAATTGTTAATGTTGATTTACATTAAAAAAACATGTATAAATTATATGCTTTGATTCTAATATTAACTATCAAACTTTTTGCTATCTTTTACTTTATACGATTAACTCATGACACTCACTTTAAGTTGAACTATTTATGCTTGTATTCTCTGTTAGACTTCTTATTTTTAATTTGAACTTTAGCACTTATATTCACTGTTAGACACTTTTGTAACTTTGGTGGTTATTTCACTATGCTTTTAATTTGAACTTTAGAGCTTATATTGACTGTTAGACACTTTTGTACTTTTTTATTTTTTATTTTACTGTGTCGAGGGCTTCTGGGCGTGTCTTTGTCCATTGCTGATTGTCTTGTATCCGGACATGTTGAGGACGCGGACAGATGTATCAGGAATGAAGATTGCGTCATCCCATAACAGAGCCTTAGCTTCTTTTGGAGAGTTCGGTCCCTCAAACGTCCATTTGTACTTCCCTTTACGTGTGCCCTCGACTAGAAGCCGAGTGTTACCGCTAGGGGATACGCACACCGGTGTTCCGTACATCTTGAGAGATAGTTCTTCTCCGTCAAAGAAGAAGCCTTGTTCAAGGACTTCCCCTTTTCGGTAAGTGGGACTCCTTGGAACCATGTGAACATAGTTTTCTCTTCTTGCTTCTTAGTTTTCGCTTTTTCCACGATTTTTTCTTCTTCCACCTCTTCCTCTGTTATTGAAGCGTCTAGCTCTTCCTGTTGTATGTTATTCTTTTTCTTCCTTCATCTTTGTTTCTTTTATGCTTCGAGTTTAACTTGGGGTTTTTGTCTGTAGTGGCTTCTTCGTCTGCGGACTCTTCTTTTTGCGTTTGGGCTTGTTCTTCTTTTTGAGTTTTTTCTTCTACGTGGGGACTGTCGGTGAGATGGATTTTCAGGACATCTTGTGAAGCGGGATTAGGCGGGAACCAGAACTTCTTTTAGTCCCGTTCATCTGCAGGAGGCGGTTCAATTCCTCTGCAAAAGTGCCGGGATTTGCCAGATTTGCCAAGTAGGCAAAAATGATGATGGCAATTATGTCCCTGCCCTCGCTTGGCATGACCAGCTTCGACGCCGTGATTCCATGTTTGTACTGCGTAGCCATTGCTTCCGCGAATGACTTTGCCTTTGCCTCCTTTTCCATTTAGGACTGTTCCCTCTTTTCCCTAATAGCTTCCTTGTGGATGGGACACTTCATAGCTAGCGTTCTGTGTCCCCTTCACAGTTGATACATTTTAGCTTCTCAGCCACGCATTGTCTCCATTCGTGACCAGACTGGGCACAGTTGGAACACGTAACTTCTGTTTCTTTGCATTCACGCATCTGGTGCTTCTCGATGGCGCAGCATCTGTAGCAGCAGTCCACGTGAACGTACTCCTCTGCCTCGACTTGATCTGGGGCCACACGAAGGACTTGCTTCTTGGCTCTGTCAGCCATCTCGATGTTCTTGAACACGATTTTGACAATACCGTTTCCTCTGCCGAACTTCTCTATCTTGATGATTGTGGGGAAATCAATATCACGAGGACAAACAGACGCTAGTTTGTTTATACAGCGTCAACAGTTACGTTCCATATTATGGTCAAATACTTTACCCCGCCCCCTGCTCTTTGACCCGCTGTTTCAAAGATCTTCGAGGTCGCTCGCAAAGAAGGATTACAATCAGCAGATTTCGTAGTCCGTTAATATAAACATAGGAGGGTGGGATAGCCTTTAGAATAAAAATTTATGAACAGGCTCACTGTCCCCTCCGATTGTTTATTCCTATTTTCGCCAAATAGACGAAATTTCACTTTCTCCGACGTAAACCAAAAGGGCGAATGGGAACGACGTTGAAAATTTATGCCCTAGGAGAGAGGCGTAAAGGTAGGCCCTCGAGATAATCGACGTATATATTGTTCGATCTAGAGAAATTAAAAGCAGAATCGGAGTAGCAATCGAGACAAGAAGACGAGTCCCAGAGGCAAATCGGGAATCAAGAAGAAGTAGAACCGAGTGGGACTTTTCTTCCCGAGGCCATTCCTTTGGTCACTTAGAAGAGTAGATCAGTGGTATCGAGAACCTCTCCCATACCAATCTCGTTCAGATAAACCCCCCATCTCAGTTTTATGAATAAAAACAGAGGTGTTCCTCACCTATTGGTCAAGTCTCATCACCAAGAAGCCCACAAGTGTAACACAGGGATTGTATGAATAACCCGTGCATCCACAATCCCCTCGCTAATATCTTAAAGTCAAGAAGCATCGCCACGCGCCCCTCCCCCCTACCTCGGGATAAGCATCAGCTGTTTTTCCAGAATAGCCTCAACCAGTGCCTCCTTCTCCCAGAGAGACGATCAGCTATTTTACGAGTCAGTATCACGTCCGCGAGAAAAGCTCCAGTCAAACGCACCTCGAAACATCGCATCGAAGAGGTTCTCGTTCAAGATCATCCAATTCCAGACTCTCTCTTAGTTAAAGGTAAAAGGAACTTAAAACTTATTCATGTTCGTTAGTTACCATTCCGTGCTAAAGTGAATTTTGCGTCAACCATCACGTAGTACTCGTTGGTAGTATTAATTTTTATTTAGATCCTCTTATTATAGCATTAATATATTTAAAATTTTAATATTTCATTTTTTTATGTAATTAAAAGTATATTTTTGCCCTAGCTGTAAATTTAGATCTTCGAAACGCTGCAAATGGCAATAGATATATAATATTACGAATCCTTCCCTGTTAAAAAATCAAAAGTAAAAATAATGCACTCTTAGAGAAAAGTGAAACGGAGTTATTCATGTACACAACAAACGTACATACGTACTCGGCCGTATACCACGACAATGATCTTTGCCCACGTCTGATACCTCATCAGCTCTTCCCTGATGTTTTCGCATGAGTTATCCGAGAAAAACGAGTCGATCCTTCTGAGGATTAGGGTCCGGCGAACCAGGATGTCCTGTGGTATAGACGCTTCCGGCCCGATCTTCTGAAGCTCCTTCTTTGCTTTTTCAGATACGAGCTGATCCACGTCCTTCATTGAATGGCAAATTGCTGAGTATCCATTCAGGGTATCTATTCCCCCCGTCCCCTCGTATAACGCGGAGGGGAACTCGTCTGTTCTCTTAAAGGGCTGAGCCCATAGGGCCCCTCTCGGGTAGCGGGATTCTACCCTTTTGGGGGCACTCTTCTGTTCGTGTACAGAGCTTCTCTACACTACGGTGTTTACTGTCTGGAGATAGCGTTTTCTGTACTTAGCCTTCACTTTCCTCCCTACTTTACCACGAAAGACTTGACGACTAGGCGCATAAGAAATTTGTTTTTGTTTAGTGGAAAGTGGTGAGTATGTGTGTGAAAGATAGTGGTGTATTAGAAGAGTCGGGTTTGGGAATAGTGGCGAGAATAAGGAAGTCTTAGGGTTTCAAGATTTGCAAAGGTGCTTGGAGATCAGGCTAATCTCTCTTTTTTATATGTATATACATATATGTAGACAATAATGTATGCATTTATATATATATATATATATATATATATATATATATATATATATATATATATATATATATATATATATATATATATATATATATATATATATATATATATATATATATATATATATATATATATATATATATATATATATATATATATATATATATATATATATATATATATTACTATAAGGCGTTCAAACCTTTGGATTCGTGTACTAATTTAGCTTTTTTAATGCTAACTTGAGTGTAGTTTGGTTGTTTAGATTCCTTTTTATGTGTTTTTTGTTACTACATCAATTCTTACGTGTGTCTTATTTGGTTTTGTAAATGTTTTTGCTATATTCATCTTTGTTTGTTAGTATTCGTGTTTTGTGTGTTCTGTTATTCGTACTTAACTATTTTCTTCATTTTTATTCTTCATTGTCTTCACTAGGTAGTTGTGGTCTTCTTTGGTTTTGAGGTAAAATCGGTTTAGGTCGTCGTAATCGGTTGCTTTTCATTATCGGTTTTGGTCGATAGTTGATTCCTATGCAAAGAAATTGGACAATTGCGTCTCTAAGCTTGCTGACGCTGCATGGGAATCTTGCACGACTGGGACCTTGTTGGTTTTCTGCGATGAGTGCTCTAATTTCCTCTTTGCTATACATTGTAATTTCCTTTTTCATATCTGACGCTCTTTCCTTTAAGATCGTATTGAGCGGTTAGATGTTCACCGCTCTGTGCAGATCCACTTGCTTTCTCCTATCCCTCTCTCGTGCATTGGTGATGAGATACATACACTTATTTTGTATTTTCTGCATTTCTTGTTTAGAGAATCCGAACATAGATGCTGAGGGAAAGATGAGGGTATGTCTAACTAACGTCAGATACAGTTTCTTTTTATTCTTTTGGCTGAGGTTTTTAAAGCTGTAAAGGGTTCTAACTGCCGAAGATGCTTTTTGGATCCGTTATGTGAGATGCTTCCTGTATCCGTTAGAAGTGACCTTCATCCTGAGTACATTGCAATTGTTAGTGGAGGAAAACGCGTATACGCCGCTCTCAAATCTGCTATTTTTCTTCTTCCTAATGGGATGATCTTGAACTTGTCGTCATTAATTCGGATTTTCCATTTTGATTCATAAGCGTTGATTTTTTCTTATTTCCTTGGCAGTCATTGGAGCTTGCCAAGGCGCGTTTCTATATCCACTAATTATGAGTTGACTTATGTCATCGGCGAACTGGATATTCAGGCTAATGGGTGTGGGTTGGTTCTGGATGTTGGCTGTATATATCGAGTATAGGATTGGACTGAGGCACCCGCCTTTAGGCAATCCTGCCTGTAGATTAAGGGTGGGATCGTCCGTGCGCCCTATATTGATGTAGGCCGACCTCTCCATGAGATAATCACGAAAGATTTTTTCAAGCTTTGCGCTCAAACCCAGCTGGAGGATCTTGTATTGCATCCCCCTTAGCCATACTGTATCGAATACCTTTGACACTTCCCTGCATACTATGTCAATATAGCTCCTGTTTTTCTTCGCTTGAGCAATCTTTTCCGTGATGACATTTATTGCCATCTCGGTGCTTCTCTTCTTTCTGAAGCCGCATTGCTGTTTGAGGTAGAGCTAATTTTCCTCCAAGTACTCGACGAGTATTCTGTTCAGTATTTTCTCTAAGAGTTTCCTCCCAATTTCCAGAAGAGATATTGGGCGATAACTCTCCTTTCTCGTCGTTGGCTTTCCAGGTTTGGCAATAAAGATAACTTTTTTCCATTTTGTATGCATCGGGAAAGTAGCATACATTTAGACAGGCATTAAAGATGTTGATTAAACCTTCCCTCACGCATCTCGGTGCTTTGACGAAGTTTAACTTTGTTAAACCTGACCGTCCTGGAGCTTTGTGTTTAAAGGAGTGGAGCACGCTTTCTAGTTTTTCTAGCGTCACTCTTTCTTTTTCTCCTTCCTTCTTGTTCACTTGGCGGTTAAGATGCGTCCTCTTAATTACTTGGTTCAGCTCGTCTATAATCTGAGTTTCAAAATTTATGTCGAAGTCTTCATTTTCTTCTTCACTGATTTTGAAAATCTGTTGTCACTATTTCCTAAGAATTTCCTCCATTGCATTCTCCTCTGATTTACTTTTGTGCACACATGTGCACTCTTTATTTACACAAACAATATAAATAATACACACCAAGGAGTTCCCACTTAGGAACCTTAATAATTCAGCGACGAGCGAGTGAGTCCCGTCTGGACCCAGAAGCCGTCCTTATATAGTCAGATGACTATGGAAGTCGTGACGTAGGTCTTGGTTAAGTCGTGATGTCATCGCTCCCACGCGCCAAAGATTAGGACGCGAAGGCAAATCTGCTGGGTTGAGCTCCGACGGGACCCAACTCGCTCGAGGCCGCCTGAAAGTGCATACAAAGTGGTATATAACCAGGATGTTAACAGGTATATAAAACAACAAACGGTCAAGAATCTTGCCCTTATTGAACAAAATTAATGATGATGTTGAGTCCCCGAAGTGCCGCACGTACGAGAACCTGAGGGCCAGGAAAAGGAGGGAGATGAATTCGCCCACGTAGGACGAACAGGGGGAGCTTAAGATGAATAAGGACAGGTTACCCCGGGGGAACACCCATCCCATGGCCATTTCAGAAGCGTCCGCGTACGCGCGGCCCCACGTGAACTCGGGTGGATTCCATGGAACCCTAGGCAGAGGAGAGGAGGGCCTTCAGTATCGAGACCCTGGGGCTGCCTCGGTAGGCGAGTTGAACCCAGAAATGTGGGAGGGAGGTGGCGCCGCACACGAAGTTAAAGAGGCTTCCCAAGCGACCTCAGATCCGAGGGGTAGGCAACGCGGGGACCCACTCGAGGGCGTAGACAAGCCGCCCCCGCATCTTCGGGGTGAGGCGCGAAGACCTGGGAGGAGAGGTCGATTTCCACGCCCAAGTTGGTTAGGGCTTGACAAGGCTCCAGAGTGCTCTTGGCGCGGTTAATACCCAAACTGGTGGTGAGGAGGGCATCAAGGAGACGACGGAGGGCGTCGGGGGAACCGAGGAAAAGCACATCGTCCAAATAATTGTATGCAGTGCAAACGAAATTCTGGGCGAATTCGGACATGATGGAGCCATGCACATCTGCATAATAAATGGACTCCCGGAGGAACCCATGGGGAATCGGTACGTCTATCCCTTGCACTTAACCTCTAACCAGCGATGGGCGTTCGGGTGCAGAGGGATGTGGTAGAACCCATTCCGTAAGTCAATCTTGATGGCAAAACTGAAGGGGCCTGCCTCCGGGAGCACCTTACCCAAAGATGGAAGATGGAAAGAGGGGGCTGTGTAATGTCCCGAAGATGGAAGGGGGGACATGTCGTACACGACCCGATATTCGGTGCTGTTTCGAAGGACCAGGAAGAGGCGATGCGCACCAGTGACTTCTGATGAAAGTTCTAAAACATGAGAGCGGACAAGGGCGGCGATGAGCTCCTGCAGGCTGGGCGCGGTGGTATCAAAATTTCGGTAACCACCGAGGAGGATCTTGACTCCCTTTCAGGCTGATGACTGAGCGATGTTAAAGGGCAACGGGAGTCAGGAGCACACGTGCCCCGGGATGAAGTCGCAGATGTGACTCACACATCCACCCTTGGCCGGACGGGCCAGCGGGTCGAACACCGAAATTTGCTCGTTGTCTTCGGCCTCGTCCCCATCTGGGTCTTCCCGAAACTCGACCTAGGGTACCGGTGGCGTATCCTGAAGACGAACCTCCTCCGGCAGAGGAAGAGCGAGCTCGGGAACGGGCGCAGGAAGGGGGCTAAACTCGTCGATAGCCTCGATGGCCGCCCTAAGGCCTGGGTCCTGGGCAAGGATATCCTCAAGGTCGTCCTCGTCCCGTTGCGGCGTCACGATGTTTAAACCCTCAATCGCAGCTGCGAGTCCAGGGTCCCATGCCAACAGACGCTCCTGCTCGGTAAGCTCGAAGTCCCCAAGGTCCTCCCAATCCTCGTCGACAGCTTCCACCTGTGGAAGAGAACTGTGGAAAACTAGGGGATAGGAGAAGGGGGGTTAACGGAAATCGCCAAGGGTTGCTCCGGTGATCCGAACCACTCGCCAGAAGCCACTATGCCGCGGTCGTCGCCCGCACCGACCTCCACGTCGATGCCGAAGTGGTTCTGCGGAGAAAGGACAGAAATACAGGGGGAAGGGAGGTAGGCGAGGAGAGTTCGGCACCAAACAAAACCTCCCCCATGGCCCAACACTCCTCTTCCTACTCACTCCTTCTTTCGCGCTCTAGAGCGCCTTCTTCCTCCTCTTCCCCTACCTCCGGGTCCTGGTAATGGTGGTCGCGAGCCATTCTGGACGTAGGCCGAGGAGTATTGGGACACGAGGGCGGTTCTGTTATAGATCACAGGGTTTATTTCTATGCCCGCCACCTGGGAGGACTGGAGCCGCGCGTCCTCCAAGGCGTAGCGCCAGTTTACTAGGCCCTGAAGATAGTAAAGACGTAGGCGCGTGTTGAGCCTCGCCTCCTCTTCCCGCAGAAGGTATTCGCGGAGGCGGTGGAGGATCAGCAGGAGCTGGATCTCCTCCATGTCCCTGGTTCTCAGGGTATTCCCGGGCATTGTTATGCGGAAACGTAGGGCAGCCGCTACCAAGTCCCAGTCGGGGGTAATTCGGCCAGGGGCCACCCTATGTGGAATATCCCGGGGCTGTCTAAAACCCTGAGACGACGAGGGAATATCCTCGAGCGCCTCGACCAGGGAAGGAGTAACGAAATAACGTCCGGGGCGGGGGAACTAGCGCGGGCAGGGGAACTAAAATCGGCGGAGGAACGAACAGGTGGGGCTACCTCACTGGTAGACATTGGTTCAAGAGCCTGGCGACGCAGCTCGGGCGTCGTGGGCTCCTTCGGGAGGGCGTATCGGGTCGGAGAGGTCGTTGGCAATTCCGGGTTCAAACCCGCTCGCTCAGGGTTAGACCGCGTGACTTTCTTTCGGGGCATAAAGCAGGTTATTCCAAAAGGAATTCCAGCAGAGAAAGGGGAACACAGCGTATCACTGAATATTTAAGCACTTTGTGCACAAATGTGCACCCTTTATTTACACAAACAATGTAAAGAATACACACAAAGGAGTTCCCACTTAGGAACCTTAATAATTCAACGACGAGCCAGCGAGTCACCTTGGTCGTCTTCTAATTCCATCTTTTTCTTCTAGGGCTTTACTCTAATTCTCCTGATTTTCGCCTAGAGTTCTTTCGGTGTTGTTCCACTATCTAGTTTTTCGATAGATTCATTCCATTTCTCCTCTTGTTGTTCGTAAATTAGAATTTTTAGTTCTTCCTTTATTTCTCTCATACGGTACATTATATCACGGGATGTTCCCGTGTTGATGCTCACTTGATACAATCCTTTCAGTTCACGGTGTAAACCTTTCATACGATCAGTCCATTTGTATGCTGAGATCGTTCTGTAAGTACTTTTGGGAATCGACTCTCTGTCAGCCTCGATCATCTGGGTCTCTGGCCGCTCGATTTCTTCGTCTATTTCCTCGAGCGTCCCTTCGTCGAGGTTCGCTGGGTTGTAATTTCTTAGCATTTGCTCGTAATTATCCAAATTCACCCTGCTGTAATTCTTCCTTGTGTGTGATGATATCATTATAGGATTAACGTTGATATAAAGATTAATCCCTATATGGTCGCTACAAAGTATCACTTCAGGGTTCATGTGATAGTTAAAGGGTAAGAGGAAGTTGGCCAAGCAGATGTCCGGCTTGGTGGCGCTCCTTTCCGTGATGAAGGTCGGAAAGTCGACGCTCAGTCTCTGGACGATGTTCCTATCCAGGAGAGTATTCAAGCATCTGCCTATACCGTTGCTTCGAGTATACTCGGACTCGGCACATCGTGAGTTCAGGTCCCCCATAAATATCATAAAGACCCTTCGCTTGAGTATACTCGCGATAGTGTGGTTCTGTAAATAGTGGCGCCTTGGGGGTTGGTATCCCGTGGCAACGACCATCTTCCCCATGCTTATTTCTACCTCTATAGCGAGGTAGGATTCTTCCAAGTTCCTGAGTGGCTTGAATTTGCTTCCCTTCTTAATCGCAATGGCTGCTCCCTCGTATCGTTCTTGAGAATGGTTCACTGTCAACAGGTCATAGTTCCATATCTTGATTATGTCCCTATCCGTGTTAACTCCGTGCTCCGAAATGTTTATTATGTCAGCATCGATTTGTTGAAAAATATTACCCTAGTTCACTCTTTTCGTGATCTATCTGTCGTTGTTGATACTCAAGATTATTAAGCTGTCTCTTTGCATTATGAGGACTAATCTACCATTTCTTCAGTCTGGGGGCCCTGTTAGGGACCTTTTGGGAGCAGGGGATAAATCTCTATTCGTTTCTGCATGGATTACTTCCATGCCCTTGCTCCTCTTTGGTAATTGTTTTCTAAGTGGGCTGGGAGTCTTCAATTTACTCCTGCAGGCCCTCTGATATCTCGTTCTTGGTTCTGTCTCTTTATCTTCTACTTCTGGTTGCGAGTCGCTAGAAGACTCTTCTTCGGAATCATCTGAATCTTTCTTAGATGTTACCTGATTTACTTTTTCTTTTTGCGGTGGTTTGGATGAGGCTGTACTCATATTGAGTATTTTTAGTGAGTCCGAGGATTTGGGTACTTTGATTATAGGCAGGTTGTTTGCTTGTAGTAGTGAATTAAATTCACTCTTCCTAACTTCCTGGGCTTTCCATGTTAGTGATATGGGCGTGGATGACGCATGTGAGGATCTTCGAGCTCAATTCGGAGTTGAGTTGTATCGTAGGCTGGTTTATGGTTGTTTGGTTGGGTCTTGATGCTGCGGCTGCATAGCTCTGAGTACTACGGGCTCAAGCTTCTTCTTCCTTCTTCTTTATTATCTCTTTTCTTCTGAGTTTGGTGGTCACGGTTACAATTTAGGCACTTTTTGGTCGTTGTATCACAGTCTTTAAACCTATGACCCTCTTGCCCACATTCAGAGCATAGCTTCTTGTCCTTGTTGGGGCAGGAGTGGCTCGTATGATTCTACAGTTCGTAAAAGGAAAAACACATTTGGATGTTATGGAATTTTTCCTGTTCGATATTTTCCGATGAGATCCTCATGCTGAAAGCTAGGAGCCCATCTCTTTTTGTTTTTTGTAACATTTCTGTGGTCTGAAAGGTGATTTTAAACACATAGATGTGGTTATTAAACTTGATTAATTCCTTAATCTTCGCCTATCTGTTTTGTGCCTCAATCTCTTTCTTAATTTCCTCAGTAGTTCTTTCCCAGTCCAGCGGCAGATCTTGCGACAGATGACGCTCCTATTGGCCGCCACCTATGGGAGGGGTGGATTCTCGCTTCAAGCCCAATCTTCTTTAGGGCTTCCGTTCCTCGGTTGGACAGTATTTGGTCCATGTCCTTCGTTTTCGAGCAGAGGGCTATGTAACCGTTGGTTAGGTCGATCAAACAGATCAGTGCAACCTTAAGTTCTTCAAATAGAACCAGGCACACCTGTGCTTTGGCCGGAACTGCATGGCTGGGGAGCCCCCTGAGGGGAACTCTTTTCATTGTATCGATCTATCTCCCCTGAAGGGGAGTGGGGTCCTTGTTCCAAGTTGGTTCTCTTCTTTTTTTCCTAGTCTTCTTTCCCGAATTATGTTATGTGAATGAGTTTAATGTGAGTGGTGTTATGTGCTTAGGTGAGCGAGATGTAAATTCAGAATAGGGGTGTTCCCCGCCGTAGTGCGACCCCGTGCTTCCGTGAACCAGTACTGGGATTGATGGGGTGATGGATGATGGAGGGGGATGGGCCAGGGAAGGGATCCTCCCAAGGGGTGAATTATGGCAGACTTGATGATGGATGCAGGCCGAATCAACTTCCTTCACCCGGAGGGTGCCGCCCCCTTGGGAGGGTTTTAAATTCGCGACTGCATCCTCCATAGCATAGAGATGGTTGCTTGTCCCTTTATGATCCTGGGCGGTAACCCCCATCGATAAAGCTGAATCAACGGAGTTCGCAGTCCGTCCCTTTTCCCGGGAGCCTATTAAATTGATTTCTGCTCTGGACTTCCGTCAATTCCCCCACCCCAATTATGTCATATCATAGTCCACGCATAGTTGGGACGAGGGTTATGAGCAGTATAGGTCTACGATTACACGGTGCCCACCGGCGGGGAACGATGTAGGGAGCTTAAGCGCTCATGTCGGTTTTGCGTGCCAGAAGAAAATGGTGGTATTAACTGTCTCCAAAGACAACCGTAGGGTTGTTTTTAAAATTGGCTGGCTTTGGTCGCGTGTCTTTGCTTCGAACGTAAGAATTTCGAAAAGCTCGAATATTATTCGGCGAGAAAACTTCGTATGCACGTCAAGTGTCGCCCAAGAAATGAACAGGACCGCCGTCTTATATACACATGGGACTGAACTTAATTCTGGACATAGTCCGAGCTTGTCGCTGATTCGTCGGTTTTCTAACGAGTCCAAGCCAGGATTGGGGCCATCCATCGCCGCAAAGTTGTTCTTTTGCATCTTTTCACGGTAAATGGGCAAAAGAAAGGGAAAAACCACTTGCTCGGCCACATTCCGACTTATCTTGAAGAAGCCGGAGTTGGTTTTCAAACATTTTGACGTGGCTATGAATGCCGCTTCCAATGCTTTCCTCCTCCTTCTGTTAGATGCATATGCGACTGCTCTTGCGTCCTTCCAGCTGATGTAGTGGTCGGCATCTCGCTGGTATTCGATGAGAATATTGCTGAACAGCCCTGCCGAATGTCCTCCTTGTGCTCTCGCACTCTGGTGTCCACGACCCTGTGTCTCACCAAAGTAAGCCTGAGGGCAGTCGCTGCAGGGCACCTTATATACTACGGAGTTTTTATTAAAACCGTCGGTGGTTTGAAGCGGCAGATATCTCCGACTTTGACGCCAGCTTGAAGGGTGACTCTAAAGGGAAAGAAAAAAGAATAGGAGTCCTATAATTATTAGTACTCTATCGCAATCCATTTTAGTTCTTATCTTTTGTATGAATTAGAAGATAATCGTTAGCGCATTATTTTACTCTCTCATGAATAATATGAATATTCAACAACAAAAAAACTCTCTGCAGACCTCTGGACTTTTATTTGGTCTCACTTTCCCCGCTGCTGCAGTACGCTGGCCGATGTTGATGGCCTTGCCCCTTGCCTTCTTGATGAAAGCCACAGGGTGCCTCAGCTTCTGGAAGGAGTCTTGGATGTACATTCCCTCCTGTGAGATGAATCTTTGGTTGCAGATCCTCAGTGAGCGCAGAAAGAACCCGATGACGATGTTCATTTTGTTCTGAGAATCGTGCGCTGACAGGTAATAGACAAAGTCATCTTTCCTAATGCAATTTTATCACCAACCATTGAAAATAATATCCTAATGAAAATTAATTTGAATAAACTTGCAGTAATTCCGCACAATTTTCAAAATTACTATAATGTTCATTTATTTTTTTATACAATTCCTTTAGCAAGATGACGGAAATGGGTTCATCTCCTGTCGCCTTCGAAAAATAAATCTCTCCTCGATCATGACAGCGATATGATGGGCGCCATTCACCTGCTGAGCTAAAGAATTGAGCGATGCAAAGATGAGCGAGAATCATTTTTCCGCCTTATTCAAAAACCTTAATGAAGTGGGCCTTTTCTTGCCTTAATCATGCCATTAATCAAATATTTCTTGCAGATTTAAAAATGTGGCTTTAGAAACCTCAAGGCACGTCTACCTTAGCGAGCTGTGAACTTTTAAGCCGGAAGGTTGGAGATAGATAATTAGCAATTAAAGAGTGCAAAATTATTGTACACTTCTATATCTGTCTTCTTGACGTCATAGGCCATGCGTTCATATTCGACTTCTCAACGCGCGAGGTCCTCGGGGGAAATTGTTCTTCGGGTTATCAGAACTTCCTAAAATGGCACGTAAGTCCAGTAATGGTACACGGCAAAAAGAAAGGGGATTACAAGTTCTTCTATTATCATTAACAAAGGCATGTTCTTCGAATGATGTAAAATAGGGTCCATGAGCTTGTACGGCAGCACATATACGCCATTCATTCCACCGAATTATAAGTGGAAAAGACCGAAACGTATTGCAATAAGATCTTATTTTGGAACTTTATATGTGTCGTGATAACCGACTCTATGTAAGACAATCCGAGATTAATATTAAAATTAGGGAAGGTCGCAATACTGGGATACAGTATTGCTCATGGTGGTTAGGTGCAGTTAACACAAGTAATCATGTGACA
Source organism: Ceratothoa steindachneri (assembly GCA_963969495.1). Lineage (NCBI taxonomy): Eukaryota > Metazoa > Arthropoda > Malacostraca > Isopoda > Cymothoidae > Ceratothoa > Ceratothoa steindachneri. The sequence continues at coordinate 161,123,964 of OZ018330.1, read as the reverse complement.
CTTTACTTTGAGTTTCGTTCACGGAGAGACAATTTAATGTAATTTGGCGAAAGATAGATTGTTCATGGTATATTTATTAATATATTTATTAATAAAATACTAGATATGATATTTACAGATAAAATAAATTAAATTTAGTGAATTTTCCAACGTTATTGCGGTATTTCAAACATTACTGTTGAAACATTTTGACACTATTTGCTTCAAAGCTCTTTTGTTCAAATTGTGACCATTCTAACTATGGCTATGGCGCCAATGACCATCATTCGGGAGATGGGGCACAAACTTAAGGAGATCAAGCAGTCGGCGCAACGGAATTCTTCTTGGTGTGTAAAGACTGCCTGGTAGTTTAGAACACGGTGCAATCTGACGTTAAATGATGATTCTTGCAAGGGGTTCGATCGTGGAAGAAGGGGGGTGATCCTAAGTGATCACAGCAATTCAACGTAATTGCTTGTCCGTCTTTAAAACCCGGTACGACGCAGTGGCGGAGAGCAAAATGGGCTATAGGGCTTTAGCTTTATTCCAAATACAAGATTTTCTGAGAATTCCTGCTGATCTAAAGTTTACAAGGGTTTTATATAAGAGAATGTAGGGGGATCACCTCCAAAGGGGTTTACCAATAGGATAATACTTAGGAGGAGATATGAGCTAGTTTAATGGAAGTCTTCCAATGCTATATTAAGTGGGAGGAGTTTTCCCAAAATTTTTAAGTAGATCTACCAATGCTAACATAAGTAGGGCAGATTAATATCCAGTATTGCCTGTTTATTTGCTAGTTTTACGACCAGCGGGCGGGCATACACTCTTTTCTAACCTATCTTAGAAGTGGGTGGCACCGGTGAATAGAAAAGGATTTTTTATAGTATAACAGATTCCTAAGCAATTTTTTTTCTCAGCAGTGTTTTCGTTAATTTTGCTTACATGGCAGAGTTTTGCAGCAATACCATCGAGAGGTTGAAAGGTTAATTACAAAATTATTAAACCTGGGAGAATTTGATATTAAGAACATGTGAGTTTTTAGCAGTGTTTGGGTTTTGGTATGGGTAGACAGGCGAATTTTGCTGTTGCATCATTTATGGTCGAAAAATCAATTAGAAAGTTGAGATATATATGAGAGATTGGGATGAAAACAGCTGAGCTTTGAAATCAAAATGTAACCTTTATAAACTGCTAAGAGTTTCATTCATATTCGTCTATCAATTATCTATCTATCTATCTGTCTATCGAATTATATGCAAATGTGTTTTTTCCCTAAGTAGGAAAGTGAGAGGCAGTCTACCCGTTTAATCTAACTATACTATAGTTAATTTCACTTGTTACGGGACTTTACACTACTCCCTCTCAAAAGAAGTGTGGAAACTTGGGTTCTTTACTCCGCGTCGCACTTCCATATTATTGATTTAATAAAAGAAATTTCTATATCCTATGGTTTACAAAATATGTTACAAGCAGCTAGTCAATAACAAACTTAACGTACCAGTTTTCGTACAAATTAATTAAACAAAATGATAATTGGGGGTGCGGATATTTAAAAATAAATTGTTTAAACGATATTCTAATACTGGACTCTGCTTTCGATTAATAAACCTGTTTCGCTAAAGGGATTTTTTAGCCATTGGAAGTCGTATTTGGGGTCGATTCGGATTTTGTCGATGGTGAAACATTTAAAATCAAGAATAAAATAATGATAGTTATCTTAATAGGGTTTATGCCTTCGGAGAACATATTTTGAGTGAATTTTACCAGTCTTAGCGCGTAATGGTGGTTTGTATGTGAGGTCGGCATTTCGGTCGTCGATCGGCGGTAGGCCTACTGCTCCGAGACGTTCTTCCTGTAAAGGTGAAGAGGGCCTTACTAATGCTGGAGTGAGTGGCGGGACTGGGAGTTTTTCGTTTAAAAGTGATTTGAGCTACCAAGATTTTTACGTGTTGGTTGGGTAAACAGGTAGGCTGGCTTCTGATGGGGCGGATTCCCTCGTGAGCAATATTACTAGAGATGAATCTTATTTTGGATATGCAGATCGAGCATTGGGGCATCCCCTTTTGGAAATGGTCGCTACTGGGACTATTTTTCGATGATCTCATGGACTAGTTTTGTACGTTTTAGATCCCTGTCAGAGAGAGAGAGAGACGCGTAGGACGGAAAGAATCCGCGATCGGCTTCTTTTAAGGGGATAGCACATTTGTTCAATAGTCACTTTTCAAATTATTTCGTTTAAAATTAGCATTTTTTGTTTTTGTATCATTTTATTGCAAATTTTATGCACTTTTTTATGGTATAATTATTTTTTTAGCAACATGACTAGAACATAGTGAAAATTAAGATAATTCAAAATTGTATACATTCGTGGAAATTTTTCTTAGATATTTAAAGTTAATTTGTGAGAAAAACTACACCATTGATTTATATATCATTTTATTGCAAATTGTATGCACTTTGTTATAGTATTGATTTTGTTTTAGCAACAGGAATAGAACATAGTGAAAATTATGATAATTCAAAATTTTATACACTCGTTAAAATTCTCCGCAGATTTTTAAAGTTGATTTGTGAACAAAACGCAAAACTATACCATGTGATTTTAAATAATTGCTAAAAATAAAAAACGGTGCCTGAGAACGGGTTTATATTTTTAACATCATTCAAATATAGATTGAATTAAATTCCAGGGCATTCAGAACACCACTACCATTCACCCAACACCCCCTTTCCCAACTAAGAACAAAACCTATACTTGACCTTGTCCAAAAATTATCTGTTTTAGTCCACCATTAACGCAAAAAACTGATTTCAAATGATAACTAAATCATATGTGTATGCTTAATTTTATATGATATCAGGATTTAAGGGGAGGGGGAAAGAACCCTCTGTATCTCAAAAACGGCGCGGTAGGTTTTTATGATTTTAGCAGTAATAAAAGGGCTTTTAATGAGCTTTAATTTCTTATATAATAATCTAACGTAGTAAAAAGTTAAAAAAAATTAATGTGGTATCCCCTTAAGATGACTTCCGTTCGATAACAAGGCCTATAGCGAGCTTAACCGTAGCAACGAGAGGTTCTGCGAGATGGCGTGAAGTTTTAAATTCACTTCCAGCGCCCCTCTTTATAGATAAAGCAAAATCTCCCTTCCGAAGCTTGTATAACTTTCAATTCGGGGGCTCCGTATAAATAGTAAAGCATTGGCCTGGGTAAATTAGTATTCTGCTAAGAGGAGACGTCGCATAAGCTTCTTTCTCTCGGCCTCCCATACTCCAAGAGCCCGAAGACAAGAAAAGAGAAAAAAAAACGAGAAAAGATCTCTAGAGCCCAGGTTCCTCTCCGATAAATACTCCCTTGATCCCTACTTTCGAAGCTGACTCTGGTTATTCCAATACAGTTTGTATTTTATGTCATAACTTCGAACAGGCCGAGTATTAAACGGCCTTAAGTGCAGACCCAACCCGTGCTGCTGGAAAGTACACAAGCTCAGTGATCCCCTCCCTTCCCCCCTCCCCCGTGAATCTTTGGGTGGTAGATTCACCCGGAATTGTTGTCGGTCGTGTGCGGCCGAGTGTGTATAGCTTGATTTACTTTACATGTCCATTATTTTATTTTGATTTATCTTTCATGTTCAGTATTTTATTTGTGCTTGTACAGTAGTAAAGTTTATTTTGTTTCGCTCAGTTCGATATACAGAACCTTCTAGATAGGTGAATTAATTCTGCCAAATATAATTAGTCACCCTTAGAGATTTATTGGAACCCAAAGTTCAATTGCATTATCCGAGGCAAGGCTCAACGGCAGAGTTGCCCTACATGCTATCCGCCAAAGGTTCTGAGACCCAGAAAGCAAACGGAGGTCAGAAGATCTAACTTTACCTACGACATAATATATATATATATATATATATATATATATATATATATATATATATATATATATATATATATATATATATATATATATATATATATATTAGTGTAGTTGGGTAGCAGTCTTTCCTGAATGCAAATTTTGTTGAAGTCCATTGTGTATTTTGCCTTAATTAATTTCCTTTGGCAACTTTCTTTTCTTCTAACTATATTTTTCATTCCATCTTGTAGATGGTGGATCACTTGTCCAGTATTCATTTTTTTTTTAATGAATGAGTTGGTAAAAAACAAACTAAATTGCTAAGCTTTCGATCTTATTCGATCATCTTCGAAGCGTTTTGAAATGTTCTTGCCTCCTTTACCGATGTAATGAGTAGCGTGAGGATCTGGCAGAGTGGAAGAAAACGATTTTAAGGGGTATTTATTCCGCCTTGGTTAAACGTAACGTTAGAGGAAATGGGCCACTGCTGTGAGTGGAATTTTAAAATAGTTTTAATGTGCTATTCAAGCTTGTCGCTTGAATGTTGATGGCCGGCTTATCTTCATTTATTAATATCGCTTCTAAGATGTTCAGCCTCGCTTTATTGACCTCTTTTCTTTTAATATTATGGGCACTCTCCATATGATTCTTAGGCCCTTCGCTTTGTAGATGCATGGTTAAACGTCTCGAAAGTGTAGTGGTTGTCATGCCAATATATTTTGAGTTATCATGTTATTATAAAGCTCACAGTCTTTATCAGGGCAGATGAACTCGTAAACTATGTTGGTCGACTTGAGATTCGAGAAGTTTAGGCAGGTGTTGTTTTTTATCAGGAGATTGCTGGCTTTTGTTGTTTTATAATAAATGATGAGTTGGATTTTATCCGTTTGATTTTTAACCTTGATGTTACGGTTAATAATCTCCTTGATGTTTTGTTCATCTATTTTATAGGCCGTGGACATCTGGTTTCTGTAATACACTTTGATGTTGTTGACTTCTCCATGATTCCTTTCAGTTTTATCCGCATGTTTGTAATGGTTATTTAAAAATGATTGGAGTTGTTTGTCAACGATGCTGTTTTAGAAACCATTATTCAAGAGTATTTGCTTTACTCGTGCAATCTTTTGGTGGAAAAGTTCCCACGTAGAGCAGCATTTATAAGTTCGGTGGATGTATGAGCCGATTACGCTTATTTTATACCTCTCAGGGCATTCACTCTCCGCATTGAGGCATCTTCCCATGTCCATACTTTTCCTATGTACTTTAGTGATGTAGCTGCCATTGATGTTTTGAACCTCAACGTCGAAGAAAGGGAGTTTGTTGCCCGTGCTCAATTCATAAGTGCATTTTAGCACGGAGTTCAAAACATCAATGGCAGTGAACGATTACCTGTGGTACGCTAACAGATTTCCCATTGTGAAATGCTACATCGAGTGCGCCTACTTCACTGGTTGGGCTGAGGTCGTCAAAGCGCCCATCAAGTTCTGTGCTGCTTTAATTGGCCAGAGTCCGCAGGTGTCCGCCCCTTCCGTGGCTCAACTCGTGACAACCAGAGCTCAAGCAATTAAAGACTCGGAAGCGCCTGCACCTCTGGAAACCCCTGGCGCTTCAGATTGCCACAAGTCCTAAACGAGGATTTTCGGAAAAAAACAGAAAGATTGCGGATCCCTCTGCTCCATAGAGATAAAAGCGCAAAACAAGACGCAAGAGACCATTAGAGGCAACAAGATAAGCTCCTTCATTGTTAAGGATGACTTTCTTTCCCGCGTGTGCTCAGCAGAAACTGGCACAGAGTCCCAAGTCTTGTGTGTTCCCCGCTAACACATCAGACCCATCCTTAGAACCGCCCATGATACTCTGTTTTCGGGTCATTTTAGCTACACCAAAAGGCACAACGGATCTTTAAATATTTCTATTGGCCAGGTGTATCGAACGAAATCCTGCTTTATTGTCATTCATGTGACATCTGCCAGAAGGCCGCAATTAAAGGGCGAGTCAAGCCTGCACCATTACAGGAAGCCCTTTAATCTCCGAACCCTTCTTCTGAGTGGCTATTGACTTGATCAGGCCGATTCACCCACCTTCAAGTGAGAGTCATAGCTATATTTTAACTCTGATCGATTTCGCTACTAGATTCCCCGAGGCTGTGCCACTTAAGAAGACTGACAGCATCTCTTGTGCCGAGGCACTCATCACGATTTCCTTCCGTGTTGGGCTGCCGAAAGAGATATTGTCGGATCGTGGCCGCCAATTTACGTCCCAAATGATGGAATATGTGGGCAAGTTGGTCATTATAAAACCGTTGTTTACAACCCCGTTCCATCCAGCCAGAAATGAGATTTACGAAAGGTTAAATGGCAGTCTCAAACCATTCTGAAGAAATTATGTGCCGAGCAGACAAGAGAATGACACAGATTTCTTCCGGCAGCTTACTTTGCGTATACAGAAATTCCACATCGCACCTTAGGTTTTGCTCTGTTTGAATTATTATATGGAAAAATATACGAGGCCCCTTGAGCATATTGAAAGAATTTTATGCGAACCAAAAACTGGATCAGGAAATCCAATCCTCGTACTCATATCTGCTTGAGTTACTACAGAGGTTGGAGAAATGCGCCGAAATAGCGTACCAAAATGCGGATGTGAACCTGGATAAATAGAAAACTTACTTCGACTACAAATCGGAAGATAGAAAATTTAAGCCAGGTCAGGAAGTCTTATTGTTCCTCCCAACAGAAAACAACAAATGACTGAGCCAATGGAATAACCCTTATCAAGTGATCGAAATATGCGGTTCAGTCGAAAATTTGATTGAAATCAAACAGGAAGGAAACTTTTCCACGTAAATCTCCTCAAGAAAATCATCGGCGCGCATGGACTAACCAGATTGTGGCTATAGACGAATAATCGCCTATGGAGTCTAATTATTATATGGACCCCATAAGTGTAGTGCAAGTCGCCTGCATAGAGCAAGACAGCTAATATCTCCTACACATCTTGCCAGACGCACCCGAACTCTCGTCGGCCGAATTAAAGGTGAGCGACCAGATATCGCGTCCTCAGAAAACTCAACTGCATTCCGTCCTGAATGGAGTGCTTCTTAATAAAATTGACCTCCTAAATCCGAATCTGGCATCCGTTTTTCTCTATCAGGTCCAGTTTATGCGATACAGGTGCTGATAATAATTTTATAGCTTATACATGTCCTATATTACATCAAAATTTCAATAGTTTTTGCACTACTCTATTCGCAGTGAATTTTGTATACATTTTAAGTAATTATGTTAATAAGTTTATATTTTTGCAGGTTAGGAATTGCTTAGCATTATAATAATAATAATAATAATAATAATAATAATAATAATAATAATAATAATAATAATAATAATAATAGTAATAATAATAATAATAGTGGATGAGTTAAAAATGAACAGAAAATGTAAGAATAGCTCCCGACAGATTTTGCTATGTTTGCGGCAAAGTGACTTTTTCCAAGCAGCAATGTACAATCTCTCCTGTAATTACATCTTTGCATCATGCATATTTTGGAGTAAGCCTAGGGATCAAGATAAAAGCTGTGCACCACATATCTGCTGCAAGGGATGCTACATAAGTTTAAGACGCTGGAGTCAGGGCGAACAAAAGTCTCTCTCTTTTGGTGTTCCCATGGTGTGAAGAGATGGCAAGGACCACAACACTATGGACTGCTATTTTTGCATGACAAATCTTGAAGGTGAGCATTTTACCAAGTATTTAAGCTTTCTGTATTATACTGGCTCCTGAAAATGTCATTATTATGCATAGACTTAGCATAAAATTAAAAACTAACGTAGTTCACTTCAGCATGAACATATCTTTTACTAAACATTTATGTACTATCTGCAACTCCAAATCAATTCATTTATGTAATACGCAATTATATTTTCCACAGGTATAAATAAGAAGAATAAACACAGTGTGGCATATCCGGATGTTCCTTCTGCCATCAAACCCCTGGCCCATGGTCCAGGAATTCCTATACCTTCTTACCCTGAACATATAGAGGTTAATGAAGTGATTAATATGGAAGTTAATCAAGATTATGACTCATCTGAGTCTTATCAGGTTTCCACACATGATATGGTCGTAAGACCATTCACTCAAGTTCAGTTAAAGGACCTGACCAGGGATCTTGGGCTTTCAAAGGAGAATGCACAACTTCTTGGCTCTCGACTTCGTGAAAGTAATCCTCTCGCTAAAGAAACAACATTTTTGGAGGGTACATAAATAGAGAACAAGAGTTTCGAGGCTATTTTTTACAGCATTCTTCCAGCTCTTTATTATACTGCGGCCAAATTAAAGGAGTTATTGAGGCCTTTGGAATTCCCTACAACCCATTAGAATGGAGACTTTTCATAGATTCCTCCAGTAGAAGTTTAAAAGCTGTGTTACTGAATATTGGTAACAAGATAGCTTCCGTTCCTATAGGCCATTCAATCCAACTTACTGAAAGTTATGAAAAAATTGCTGGATGCAATAAATTACTCTGCCCACAATTGGAGGATATGTGGTGACTTAAAGGTAAGATCATTTTACACTTGGCCTTTCTAAGGTCTTTGTTATTGACATTTTCATTTTTAATTGTTAATACTTGTATACACCTTTTGGTCAACTTACATTTTACATGAATGTAAATCTGGAAATCATGAGTCATTTTGAGTGTGTCCCTATAGGTTAATGCATCATTTGGGGTTAATGGGGAACTTATTCTAATTGAGAAGGTATACAACATAACTCAATACACTCAAAATAAGATCTACATATATCCAATTAGTTCCAATACAATGATTTAATGCATCGGCATACAGGATTTTTCAGTACATATTCATATTCTTATTGTTTTAAGAAATATTACTTTGAATTTGTTTTTAGAAATATTACACTTTGAATTCACATGACTTGATAAATTTCTTTTCAGGTAGAGTCTCTTATATTTGGGATGCAAACAGGCTACACGAAGCATCCCTGTTTTCTATTTTTATGGGACAGTCGTGCAGATAGTATGCACTATGAGAAGAAGGTTTGGCCCCCACGAGAAGCATTTAGAATTGGATCAAACAATGTGATAGCTGAACCGTTAGTGCCTCCTCACAAAATACTGCTTTAATGAAATATTATGTCAAAACCCATAATAAAGAAGGCCAAGCTTTTAAATTTCTTCTTCAAAAATTTCCACAAATCAGTGACGCTAAGCTCCATGCGAGAATATTTGATGGACCTCAGATCAGGAACTTGAGAGATCAGTAGCTGGAGGCATAAATGACGGACATAAAAAAAGATACCTGGAAAGCTTTTAAAGCTCTAGTTAACAATTTCTTAGGCAATAAAAATAGCCCAGAATATGTTGCCCTGGTCAATCAGCTCCTAACAATTCTGAAACATTTGGGAGCTCGAATGTCTATAAAGATACACTTTTTACAGTCCCATCTGGATTATTTTCCCGACAACTACGGGGATTACAGTGAAGAACAGAGGGAAAGATTCCACCAGGACATAAAAATAATGGAATCCAGGTACCAGGGTAAATGGGACGTAAACATGCTTGCTGACTACTGTTGGTGTTTGAAGCGTGATGCAACAGATGAGAGACACAAACGAAAATCAAGGGCGTCTTTCATGGAAATTAGAATTATTTTCTTTATTATGTTGCATTCTTTAATTTTTTTATTTTATTAAAAGGATTATAGTTTACATACATTTATTGCTGTTTCTAGGATATAACAATAATAATGCATTATTAGATAGAGAAAGGTTTTGGAATTTTTTTTTTCAGGAAAAATGAGGTAGTCTCAATGAAAATGGTGTATGCTTTACTGAGAAAATCTGACCTGATTGAACAAAAATACATTCATTTTTGAGCTCAGAAGGTTGGTTCATTAAGAAACCACAAAGAAATCCTGAGGAACATATTTCTTTTCAAACGCAGGCCTGTGTTATCGATGGGCTACGAGAGCCATCGACAAGTCGTGTTGAATCTATGGAAAATATTGGAGTGAGTCTATGAGTTCAATCGCATAGGAAATAAAGTGTCACATTCTTCAGATTTAGGCTTGAATCAAGGGGAGTCGTGTGGTCACCCCTGTTAATACGAATATAGAAAATTATGGTCGCGTGACAAAGTAGATTCTGTGTTTAAAAATAATTTAGCTTGTAGATTGGTACAAGAACCAATAGAGCTCACAGTGGAACCTAAAAACCGAGTAGAATTGTGTGTCCCTGAAAATGCAGAAATACACCTTTAAGAAAGAGATCGTTTAGTGTGAAAATAAACGGAGTAAATAGAAGAAATACTAAACCTGAGGATGCTTTATATGTTATAGAAAAGGGATGCGTAAACAGAGGACTATTTATCGCAGAGACTATCGGTCATAGCAAGGAAGGGTCAATTGTTGTTGAGGTGTTGAACAGTGGCCCCCGTGTAAATTTAGTTAATGGTCAAAGGCTAGGCGCCGCTACCCAAGTAAAAGCCACAGAGGAAGAAAATGAAACCCCAATAATACTGGTACAGTCCTCGTGCGAGCAAAGTAGTGGAGATAATAGTGAATTGCAGAAAAAATACAAATCCTCTCTAACGGATAACTTCAAATCTTGATTGTCATTATCAGAAATGAGCACTCAGAATAGACTACTCGATCTCTTATTATCAAATCACGATGTTATTGCTTTATCCGGAGATAGGTTAGGGCGAACTAAACCAGCGCCTTATGGAATCAAATTGAAACCGGGAACAATGCCTATATATACACATCCTTATAGGCCCCCCCATTCAGGGTTATAAATTGGTAAAGAATAAGTCCAAGAGGTGCTACATCAATGTATCTTCGAGCCTTCCGCTAGTCCGTAGTCTTACCCATGATTTTATTTTGTCAAAAAAGGGCGGAGGGACGAGACCATGTATAGATTTTAGACGCTTAAACAGTGTCACAATTCCGGACAGATTTCCTATACCAAGCATGACCGAAACGATTCAGAATGTAGGAGACTCGAAGTACTTCTCCTCACTAGACTTGGCCAGAGGATATTGGCAAATTGAGGTCATTCCAGAGTGCAGACCTTATACAGCTTTTACTACGAATTTCGGTCACTACCATTTCAACGTTCTACCTCTTGGTGTCCGAAACGGATCTGCTAATTTCTCTAGGTTAATGAACCTCGTACTTTACCAGGCTCCAGCATGTACTCGAAAAAGTGCGAAGGGCAAACTTAAGTTCCTCTAAGAATCGCTTGTACATCTTAGATGTTTACTCTCCTCGCAAGAAATCAAACCCGCCCCTACGAAGACGGACGGACTCCCAAAGTATCCCCCATCAAAGTCGGTCGAAGAAGCCCAAGCCTTTCTTGGCTTTATAGGGTTCTATCGTAACTTCATTCACAAATTCTCTGAGATCGGCAAACCCCTCACCGACCTATGCGAAAAACATGCTACCATCAATTGGAGTCCCCAACAACAACAATCATTTAAATGTATCATATAACATTCATTCCTTGAATCAATTTTGCAGTACCTCGACTATAAGCAACCCTTCCTTCTAGCCAGTGACGCAAGTTATTTCGGCATGGGTTCTGTTTTGCTGCAATTAAAAAATAGAAAAGAAATGCCGATTGCATATGCTTGTAAACTATTGAATGGAGCGCAAAGGAATTACAGCACAGTGGATCGCGAATCACTAGCTGTAGTCTGGGTTTTAAAAAGTTCAGAAACATAATATACGGATATGATATTATTGTGAGAACTGATCACCAACCCCTTGTGTATTTGCTAAAAGACAAATTACTAGAAGGTAGAATAATCTTTAAGCATTAAAAATACAAGACTACCACCCAGAAGTAGAATATAGACCAGAGAAACTACAAACCATTCCAGATGGGCTATCACGCATATAACCAGTGAACAAAATACATGCGTCAGAACCATTTGACTATCAGTTGCTTCTGGATGCCCAACAAAAAGACAGACGAGTGGGAGACATCTTCGCTCAATTAGTGTCAACGCCTAACTTACCACTAGCTGAGGAATACTAAATCCACGACCAACTAGTCTGCTATAAAGATGCGGTTGGGCGACTGTTAATCGAGATCCCAGACGAGTTAGTTGACATTTGCATTGCGTTAGGCCATGACATACCCCTCTTTAGCCACATGGCCGCGGAAAGAACAGTAAAGCACCTGCAGGAAAGGTATCATTTCCCAAATGTGGTTACCAGAACTCAACAATACATCCAGGAATGCCCTGTTTGTCTTTAAACATAAAGTAGGTCGTCCCAAAAAAACGTATATGCACAGATATCCACTTCCACAACAGCCCAGGAAAGGGAACAACATGGATATTTTAGGACCTCTTAGGAAGACACCAAATAACAATAAATACAAGGGTTGGACAAAATAATGGAAAAATTAACTAATGCACCCATTCACACCAAAAAAAATTTAAAAACTTGTTTAAAATGCCTGATAATTACGTTGAACACATATTGTTCTCCATTTTCCACAGATCTTGTCATAATCAAGTTCTTTTTTGTGTACATTTGAGCAAAAACTAGGGGATATATTTACTCTAAAAAGCGTCTACGAAGGAGCTAGAGCAGGTTTCACCCGAAACCAGTTAAATTCGTATAGATACAGCACAAAACTGTATGAATCGATTGGTCAGCGTATTGAATCTATTTATACTGCTAAGGAGGAGGGGACTCAAAGTCAGCAATTTAATTAATGTTTCCATTATTTTGTCCAACCCCTGTATATATTAATATTTACCGATCACTTTACTCACTATAATGAATTGGTAGCGATTCCTGACCAAACAGCTAAAACAGTTGCCAAAGCTCTCGTAGATCGCATCATCAATACCCACAGCGCACCTGAAATACTGATCTCCGACAACGCTGCCAACTTTACTTCAAAATTAATGGAAGAAATCTGTAGGTTGTTCAACATAACCAAGATGCACATAGTCCGCCCCACTACCCTGCCCCAAATGGGTTAGTGGAAGAGCAAAATCGGAAAATTTGGAATCTTCTCTGATCAATAGTAGAAATCACACCCAATTGGATGAAGGTTTAGCCCTCGCCCAGACTGCCATCAACGGCGCTTATCATGTAGCAATTGGAGATAAACCCCACTTTGCATTAGTTCACTATGACAAACGCTTCCCCTACGATATAATTGACTCGGGGGTCGCTTTGAACCCTGACTGCGGTGCACGATCCTACAACACAGACGTCGCAAATGAATTAACGGAAGATGCTTTTAAAATTTTTGAGCTTGTTCGAAGGGAACTAAACCAACAGAATACCCCAATGGAGCAGCAACAGCACCTAAGGACTTCACTTCCACGTGCCATCTTCTTCGGGATTCGCTGCTATATTAAAAGCATCGTACCTCCAAACACTAATGCGAAACTATACCCCAGATAGGATGGACCCTATAGAATAATGAAAGACTTCGGCAGAAACAGGTTCGAAATCCTCGATCTTAGGTATCTAAAATGCACAAAACTAGTGCATGGAGATCATTGAAAAATCGTCCCAGTAGCGACCATTTCCCAAAGGGGATGCGCCAATGTTCGATCTGCATATCCACAACGAGATTCACCTCCAGTAAAATTGCCCACGAGAGAACCCACTCCATCAGAAGCGAGCCTACCTGTTGCCCCAACAGGCACATCAAAATTTTGGTACCTCAAATCACTTCAAAACGAAAAACTCCCAGTCCCGCCACTCACTCCGTAATTAGTGAGCCCCCCCCCCCTCCACCTTCACCTTTACAGGAAGAACCTCTCGGAGCAGTAGGCCTACCACCAACTGAAATAGCTCGGAGAACGCCGGAACCTCCCGAAGTCCGGGACTTGTCTACCCTATCACCTTCATCCCCGATCGACGACTGAAAAGCCGACCCCACATACAAGCCATCATTACACGCTAAGACTGGTAAAATAAAAGAAAATATATTATCCGAAGGCATAAACCCTATTAAGATAACTATCATTATTTTATTCTTGATTTTAAATATTTCACCCTCGACAAAATCCAAATCGACCCCAAATACTACTTCCAATGGCTAAAAAAACACTAGCGAAACTTAAGCTTATCAATCGAAAGCAAAGTCCAGTATTAGAATATCGTTTAAACAATTATTTTTAAATATTTTTCCCCCCAATTATCATTTTGTTCAATTAATTTGTACGAAAACTGGTACGTTGAGTTTGTTATTGACTAGCTGTTTGTAACATATTTTGTAAATTATAGAATATAGAAATTTCTATTAATAAATCAATAATATGGAAGTGCGACGCGGAGGAAAGAACCCGAGTGTCCACATTTCTTTTGAAAGGGAGTAGTTTTAAGTACCTTACCAAAGGAAATTATCTATAGTACAGTAAAATGAAATGAAAAGCTCGCATCTCACTTCAAAATGCAGTATCTAAGGGATTTTCAAATAGTGCTTTGGCCGTCCACAGGCTTAAGAAGGGTCACCAGATTAACTGGTCAAAAGCAGATACCATAATGCATATAAATGATTTTATTAGCAGAAATATCTTTGAATCGTTCCTAATCTACAGCACAAAGGAGAGAAATGTAAATATTATCCCCGGTTTATTTTCCTTAGATTCAGTTCTTTCTTTCTCAAATCAGACTTATCAGAGGTAATAAAAAATCTGACCTTATTGGGAAAACATTGCTTTGCATAAATACGGTGTCTCTCTATTTTATACACCCTTGTGAGTTTGAAAATGTTAAGACAACGAAAGTAATACTATCGCCAATCAATTTTTCTTTTTCCCTACGTGGTACAGACACACACACACACACACACACATATATATATATATATATATATATATATATATATATATATATATATATATATATATATATATATATATATATATATATATATATATATATATATACAGGGTGAGGCAGAAAGGTTGCCTCGATTTCAAAGGTTAATAAAAAACAAACATATAAATAAACAAGAAAAAAGTTCGTATCTCTGTCAAGTATATTAAAGTTCATTTATTTTCTGTTTCAGGTAGTACCCACCATGGCCTGGAGTGGAGAGCATCGTGCATTTGTTGTGGAAGAGTTTCTTAAGAACGGTGAGTCTGTCGTAACGACGCAACGTTCCTTCCGAAGACACTTTGCGCTTCGTCGTCATGATCCCGCCCCGGATGGAATAACAATTCGTCGGTGGGTTTTGAACTTTAGAAAACATCATCGGCTTTAAAAAGAAAAGTCCTGGCCGTCCTAGGACCGCTACAGAGCCAGAAAATGCTGCTGCTGTGACAGCTTCAATACAGCAGTCTCCCAGACGTTCCGCACGAAAACACGCATCTGCCTTACACATCTCCGTTCGAAGTGTTCGCAGAATCTTACACAGGTTTCTCCACATGCACCCTTACATGGTTGTACAGGAGCTAAGCGAAAGGGATTATAAAACCCGCACCACTGTGTGTCGGGTCATTCTCCAGACCATCCTCCCAACAGCTGTTCTGATCTGCAGTGATGAAGCGCACTTCCATTTATCGGGGATCGTTAATAAACATAACTTCAGATACTGGACATTCAATAACCCTCGTAACTCCACGAACCACCACTCCACAGTGCGAAGGTTACTGTTTGGTGTGTGTCGTAGAATGACTCCCGACGATACCATATATCACTATTCGTTGAGGGAACTTCCTTAATTATCTTTAGAGTGCGTTACTGTCTGGCGGCCGATATTATGTATCTTCGATATGCCTAAGAAGTGGAACTGAGCTCAAGGATAATAATATTGCTATCATTAATAAAATAGAGTTTTATTAATAATAACTATCAACAATACTCAAAAACAAAAAATATTGACATAAACAGAATGGAAAGGGTCGTGGAGACTCGGGCTAATCCGAGGATTTAAAGGATTTAAACAGGTAAAACAAATATAGAGTTAAAGAGATGGGATGGTTCGATAAACCATTTAAAGCACAGGATAGAATTGACAAAAGGGTTAAGTACTCAAAGGTGACGTTTGGCTTACGTAACTTTACGCTAGTGGTGCAGTGGAAGGTGGCGCGAAGGAGTTTCGGTCCGCTGGCGAGTTCCAGCCAAAGGGGGGGGATAAAAGGATCCTGACGTGGCGTCTTGGGAAGGAAAACCGTTTCTCGACGAACGGCTTGAAGAACAATGGCTGTTCTAGGTTGTTCTCTTCTGAACAAAGGGGGGATGAGAACCGTCTCTTGTCTACGGGCTCAAGAACAATGGCTGTTCTAATGTTGTTCTCCTCTGAACAACAAGGGGGAGATGAGAACCGTTTCTTGGCGAAGGGCTCAAAACGAACAATGGCTGTTCTAATGCTGTTCTCCTCTGAACAACAGGGGGGGTGAGAACCGTTTCTTGGCGAAGGGCTCAAAACGAACAATGGCTGTTCTAATGCTGTTCTCCTCTGAACAACAGGGGGGGATGAGAACCGTTTCTTGGCGAAGGGCTCAAAACGAACAATGGCTGTTCTAATGCTGTTCTCCTCTGAACAACAGGGGAGGTGAGAACCGTTTCTTGGCGAAGGGCTCAAAACGAACAATGGCTGTTCTAATGCTGTTCTCCTCTGAACAACAGGGGGGGTGAGAACCGTTTCTTGTCAACGGGACTCGAGTGAACAATGGCTGTTCTAATGCTGTTCTCCTCTGAACAACAAGGGGGAAGCCTTTTGGACTCGGCGTCGCAAAGGCTCGAACTTTGGCACTCAAGGGATATTGTCCTCCTTCTGGACAAGTGATGGTGAATCTCGAGGTCGAGGTCCCTTGGCGCACAAAGGGAGAGAGGGTCGTGGTGATGTTTCGCGACGAAAATCTGGATCTCCAATCTGATCTTAGTGGTAAAGTTTCCATATAAATAACCAGGACATCTCCTTGGCGTGGGGGGACAATAGAGTGGGAGCTTCGAGGGAATGCACAGCCGGGCCGGAGAACAATGCCTTATCTGCCCATAAGCCTAACTTAATCTGGCGAGGTCGGCGTATGGGGGCGAACGGGGGGACGATAACCTCCTTGTTTAAACATTGACATCCGGTAGCTGTGATAAGACTCCAAGCTTCGAATCGAAGATGCACGTGGGCAGCATCGTGGTTTTAAATAATATGGGATAGGAGTTGAAATTAACGCAGCTTCAACTCGTTCTATCACAGTGTGCAATGGGTGATTTCGGCGTGTGGAGTATTTATTCTTTCGAATAAGAAGGTATTAGATTAACTGTTACAACGGACCTTTATTGTGAACTCTTCGAAAGGTTTCTCCATCCTAAAGTCGTCCAGTTACTCGCTGCTTATAATCCAGATGATGTATGGTTCCAACAAGATGGTGCCACATCGCATACGTATCGACGTTCACTCGGAGTCCTCCGTGACATGTTTCCGGGTCATCTTGTTTATCTGCCAGTCCATATTGGGTGGCCCTCACGTTCCCCGGATTTATCCCCTGGTGGTTTTTTTTCTATTGGGGCACCTCAAATCACGAGTGTATCAACATCGGCCAGCAACTTTAGAAAATCTAAAGGCAGCAAAATAACTGGAAGTCAATGCAATTCCACGGGAAAAGGTTCAAAGGGCTATGGTGAACTTTCGAGAGACTTAAAAACGCATCGACATTGGCGGTCGTCACTTAAGTGACACAATTTTCAAAACCACTTGAATCACAATGGCATTTAATGTACTTATTATAAGTACAAAGTTTATTCTCGTATGATCATGTGTTTGTTTTTATTAACCTTTGAAATTGGGGCAACCTTTCTGCCCCACCTTATATATATATATATATATATATATATATATATATATATATATATATATATATATATATATATATATATATATATATCAGCGGTGTGCGGTGACTTTTGAAGATGAGGAAGCAATTCAAGTTTACGAAAGGTCGACTGGCCACTGTGACTCCATAATAATATTCTGCGAAGCTGCTTCGCTTGGACTTGGTTCAGCAAATTTATAAAGACACAGGAAATTTCTATCCTTTAAAATGATATTTTTTTCTGCTACTTTACTTTTCATTTTCACTAAATCAAGTTAACTCGGTCCATTACATTTTTTTTTAGGTTAGGTTTGGTTAAGTTATATAACCAAAAGGGTACCAAAATCGAGAGTTTTGTCTTAATAAGCAAAACGCGTTTTTAAGCTATTCGTTCACACTCGTGGATCACATGGCTGTCTCATAGGCAGCCACCCTGGTGACGTCATCAGCTACTTTGGGTTTGTTTCCATTAAACAAAAAGCGCCAATATGTTAATTGAAGTAAATGTTGTTTATTAAAAAAACTATAAAATTGTAAGCTACTGACTTTATTTAAATGTTATTTTTTTAAATTTATTTAAAAAGGGGTTATCACTTTAAAAAAATGAACAAACAATACGCCACACTTATCTAGGCACTGACTCGTAGTTACTGATCTCAAAGATACCGAAGGGTGACTAATGACTATGGTAGGCCCGCCAGAATCCCGGCGATATTAACATAATGCTCAAGATATAAGAGCTTAACCATACTAGAGATTTTGCTATTTAGCTGTTTTCTTTCTCAGAACCAGTATTTAAATATAACCTAAAAAATTGTTGAAGCTTCACAGCATATTAATTGTTACGTCAATGTGACTTAGATATTTTGTTGCTTTTTTCTAGATTC
This sequence comes from Ceratothoa steindachneri, assembly GCA_963969495.1. Classification (NCBI taxonomy): domain Eukaryota; kingdom Metazoa; phylum Arthropoda; class Malacostraca; order Isopoda; family Cymothoidae; genus Ceratothoa; species Ceratothoa steindachneri. Next base: position 161,105,426 of record OZ018330.1, on the reverse strand, counting down.
TGGCATTCTTGCCGGGTTGCCAGATGCAAGCTGATGACTGCAAGGCTAAATTTTCTTCCTTTCTCGTATACAAATAGGTTATTTTTTTTCTTAATTATAACACGTCGTTGAAGTATCTAGATAAGAATCTTAAAACTTTAATGACTGTATATTATTGCTAAGAAAAGCAAATCATCTTTTAAACTATTTATTTCAAAGCACAAAAAAGCAGAACTATTATTGAAATTAAGAGAAAAAAAGTAGAAATCTCGACGAAACGGATGCATGTCTCCAATTACACTCGTGCTCATCAGGGTCTAACGCCAGTTTGATTAATTAAAAGTGAACGGTACCTTATAGACTATACAAGTATTAGCAAGCATTAATGTGAGAATAAAATTGATTCTGCAATCATATTAATTGTTGGGGTGTAATTTATTTCTTTTTCTTTTCTTCTTAAATAAGGTAAGCATTGCTTCCTTTGACTGCATATATACGTAGGTGAGTCAAAAAGTTCTCAGACAAATGCCAGATTATTGAAATGTTCGATTTTGTACAAGTAAATACAGGGTCAAACACGACTTTCATGTTTTCTGAACAATTCCTACAAAATTCGTCATTCAATTTGTCGAGACTCTTTGTATTAGATGTGCTTCAAAAAGGTTACTTTTTTGAACCCATAAAATGGCAAATTTTGAGATAAGAGCGAACATTAAATTCCTGACTAAACTTGATTGGAAGCCTGTTAAGATTATTGACGCTCTACAACAGGTTTATGGTGACTCTTCGCCATGTAGAGCGGTAGTTTACGACTGGATTAAGCGCTTCAAGGGGGGCAGAGAAGAAGTTGAAGATGATCCACGTGAAGGGAGACCCTCCACCTCCATTAACCCAGAAAATGTCGAGCTTGTGAGGAATCTAGTGGATAAAGATCGCCGTATTACTATTGATGAAGTTGCCAATGCATGTGAAATCTCTCATGGCTCAGCATTTGGAATTCTAACTGAAAATCTTGGCCTGAGCAAGCTTTCAGCACGTTGGGTCCCAAAAGCGTTGCGAGAAGACCAGCTGAATCATAGGGCCAACCATTCTTTGGCTATTTTGACCAAGATTGAAGCAAACGAGGATAGTTTTTTTGAGCGCCTCGTAATGGGAGATGAAACTTGGGTGTATCAGTTTGATCCTGAAAGTAAAAATCAATCAAAAGAGTGGCACCCAAGGGGGGCAGCAGGGCCTATCAAGTTCAAGACAGAGAGGTCCGTTAAGAAGATAATGGCTACAGTTTTTTGGGATTCGGAGGGAATTATTTTAATAGACTTCTTAGAAGGACAAAAAACTGTTACATCCAGCTATTACGAAGGAGTTTTAAGGAAGCTGAAAACTTCAATAGCCAAAAAACGACGAGGAAAGCTCCACAAGCAAATCTTGTTCCACCATGACAATGCCCCTGCACATTCGTCCAAAGCTGTGAGATCTCAGCTACGGGAATTTCGATGGGAAACTCTTGCTCATCCCCCTTATAGCCCTGATTTAGCACCCTCTGACTTTTTTCTGTTTCCAAATTTAAAGGGACACCTAAAAGGAACCCGGTTTCAATCATTAGATGAAGCAAAAAAGCAGGTCATTACTTGGTGCCAGAGACAACCCCGTGAATTCTACAAAGATGGTCTTTACCGTTGGATTCATAGATTAAGAAAGTGTATAGATGTTAATGGAGCTTATGTAGAAAAATGATTACAGTATTATTACAAATAAAAATTTTATGCCATTTATCTGAGAACTTTTTGACTCCCCCTCGTATATATATATATATATATATATATATATATATATATATATATATATATATATATATATAATATTTGGTTGTACCACGTAGGGAAAAAAGAAAGATTGATTGGAGCTAGTACTTTCGTTATCTTAATAACATTTTCAAACTCACAATTGTTTATGAAATTGAATGACACTATGTTTATACAAAGTAATGTTTTTCCTAAAAGGTCAGATTTTTTATGACCCCTGATAAGTCTGATTAGAGCAAAAAAGATAGGACTGCATCTAAAGAAAATAAAGGGGCTAATATTAATATTTTTCTTCTTTGTGCTGGAGATTAGGAACGATTTAAAGATATTTCTGCTAAAAAAAAAATCATTTACATGCATTATGGTATCTGCTTTTGACCAGTTAATCTGGTGACCCATTTTAAGCCTGTTGACGACCAAAGCATTATTTGTATATCTCGTGATTTTTACCGATATATATATATATATATATATATATATATATATATATATATATATATATATATATATATATATATATATATATATATATATATATATATATATACTAAATAAATTGTCAAAGAAATTATGAAAAAAAATTAGGAAATTTTAGGCAATCTAGGGAAATTTCACCAAAATTTGAGGATATCTCGATATCGAGTTGTTACAGCCCCCCGGCCCTGAGTGGGAGCACTGAATATGGCACTTCTAATTGCGCAGTTTAAATGAATGGCCGCCATTTCTTTCGGGAGGTAGTTTTTTTTAATTTTCTTTAGTGTAATCACCATTATTTCGTATCTATCTAATTGGGTATGGAGAAAAATGTGTATATGTATAGCTAAATTTGGCTTGTTGAATATATAAGATTGTATACAAAGTTTAGGGCGATAAATAACATTAACTTAATAATGTAAATATGAAACACGAACCGAGAGAATCTACCCAAATATTACAAAACATACCGAATTTGACTTTAAAAACCAAACTAAGAAATACCCAATTACGATTCAAAATAGATGATCATGAAAAGAAGAAACAAAAGACACGAAATACACACAGCAAATGCCACTACTAACAGATTGTAATAATAAAATAGTAAAGATCAATTAAACCATAACAAGAATAGCAAATGTTCACTACACATCCAAAGGATAGTAAGATTTTTTAAGACACCTGCCATGAACGCCATAATAATAAACTATATAAAAAAAAAAAATCGCATAATAAGAAAATAATGAAAGCGATAGGCCTGGTCACCAGGCGGCTTGCACTCCTTTGCAAATCTCTCACACTACTTTCTCTTTTCACCACTTTTCTTTCGTTCTATCAATCTACACATGTTGATTTGCCCCCTACATACTCGTATACACCCTTACTTAGTTTCTTGTTACTCTGAAGAAGCTCGAGACGACCGAAGCATCAGTAATAAAGAACCTTGCACCACTTGTGGATTCTCCTATTCTCCCTATGTGTGTTTATATATATATATATATATATATATATATATATATATATATATATATATATATATATATATATATATATATGGTCTTTCAAAAAGGTCGCTCGATTTTTAAATGTAAATAAAACAAGTTGTGTGTGATATATGCACTCAATTTATTTTAAATTTGAAAGTACATTTTATGGCATTAAGTGTGGAATATGACGTCGTTCAAATGTCCGCCGCGGCTTCGCTTGGTGGAACGTATTCGGGAGGCCTAATTTTCGATGACTTTGTCGCATAAATCTGGCTGAATTTGCTCGATGGTGTTCGTTATGTGGACTTTGATGACATCAACTGTTTGCGAATTATTCGCATAGACCTGCGATTTAAGGTAGTCTCAAAGAAAGTAGTATAATGGCGTTAAATCGCATGATCTCGGTGGCCAGTTGACGTCGCCGGCGTGCGAGATGACCCTGCCCTGAAATCGCTGGTGCAAAATGTCTATCGTGGCGTGCGCAGTGTGGCACGTAGCACCGTCCTGTTGGAACCACATGTCTTCAGTATCCATATCAGGCATATAATCCAGTTGAGGCCACAAGAAATTGCTTATTATCGATCTGTAGGTTTTGCCGTTGACGGTTATGGCAATCCCATCTTCGTTCTCAAAAAAATACGGACCGATTATTCCGTTAGACGAAAATCTGCACCAAACATTGACTTTGTTGGGATGCAATTGGTGCTGGTGTATCTCATGTGGATTGTTTTCGTCCCAAATCCGACAATTTTGCTTGCTTACAAATCCATTCATCCAAAAATCAGCCTCGTCCATGAAGATGATATTTTGGGGGAAATTTGGGGCAACTTCCAACTGCTCTAGAGCCCAATCAGCGAACACATGGCGTTGTCTATGGTCGTTTACCTTAAGTTCTTAGGTAAGTTGGATTTTGTAATGGTGCAAACCCAAGTCCCTACACATAATTCACCAAACTGAAGTCGCAGAAAGGCCAAGTTCTTGTGAATGACGAGACATTGAATGCCTCGGATATTCCTGTACACTCTCATTTACGGCAGCGATGTTTTCAGCAGACCTTGCGTTTTGGCGACGTACAGGTGTTGGCTAATTGTTGGTCGACCCTTTTGCCTCGAATTTGGCCACCAAACGTCAAACAGTGGATTCGGCAGGACGATTGTGGCGAGGATAGAAATCACGTAATGCGCGGAACGTTTGTCGAACGGAGCACTGATTTTGATAATAACATTTGATGATTTGCACACGCTGTTCAACGCTATAACCTTCCATCGTGACTTGCCAAGTAGTATTGAACAGTTCACAGTGAGGTTGCCAGATGTCGCTTTAACAACATGGCCACTATCGCCTGACAAAGCTCGAGCGTCCTTGTTGAAAGACCCTTTATATAAATATATAAATATATATATATATATATATATATATATATATATATATGTCTTATTACTGTGGTTTTATCCATATATATATATATATAAATATATATATATATATATATATATATATATATATATATGTCTTATTACTGTGGTTTTATCCATATATATATATATATATATATATATATATATATATATATATATATATATATATATATATATATTAATATATATATATATATATATATGAAAGCCCTGTATAGGAGCCAAAACTTTAATTTTCGAGGATAGTCTCGGTATGTAGTTTATCATAACTTCTTCAGTCGTATACTGAGAATGCGATTGTTACAAAAGTCTATAAATAGCGTACAGATCAGAAAAAAGAAGAAAAAAAAACACAAAAAAACACAAAACGGGAAAAAAAAGGTCATTAATCAGGGGGTGTGAGTCTAACATCGTTGACTAAGCTGTTTACGATGAGTGTCGTGGAATGGCCAGACACTCTCGCCCTCTCTCTCTCTCTCTCTCTCTCTCTCTCTCTCTCTCTCTCTCTCTCTCTATTTATATATATATATATATATATATATATATATATATATATATATATATATATATATATATATATATATATATATATATATACGTAGGTACTTTGGGGCTTTGAGCCGAAGTTGGTTGAAGACCGTTAGTGAATGGGGAAATTGTTATGAGTCTAGTGGGGATGGTTTATTATTAACTTTGCGGGATCCTTTTTTAACAAATATTTCAGAGTGAAAGTTGACCAAAGATTAACAGGTAGCTGGTACGCGCTAGGGTTGCAAAAAAAAAGACAATGACGAAAGTATATCTTTACTAACAACAAAATGATATTTTTATTTACACAAAAATTGGGTTTAAAGGGAATGGTCGCACAGACGGAGTTAAATGTCTACGCAAGATACAAGTGGGTTAATTTGGGGATTAAGTAGGTCAGATTCAGGTTGGTGATTTAAAGGGGTATTTAAAACCGGGGCGTTCACACAAATAATGGATAGTGGTGTGAGCCAAATTCTAGATCAATCTGCAGGCGGCAACGGTTACACGAGCTTACGTGCTCGTTGCAGAAAAGGGGGCTGTTGGGATATGATGAATGCGACGGGGGAAGTCGGGTTACCTCTTGCTTCCGATGAGGGAGCACTCATAACCTCATCGTAAACTCATCCTATTAACCTCATCGTAAACAGTTTAGTCAATGATCTTAAACTCACAACCCCCGATTAATGATCTTTTCCCCCGTTTTTTGTTTCTTTGTGTTTTTTTCTGATATGTACGCTATTTATAGACTTTTGTAGCAATCGTATTCTCAGTATATGACTGAAGAGGGTATGATAAACTACATACCGAAACTAGGCTCGTAAATTAAACTTTTTGCACCAATACAGCGGTTTCACTATCATATACCATAACTCGCCATTGAGCTCTTTTACTCATATATATATATATATATATATATATATATATATATATATATATATATATATATATATATATATATATATATATATACGATATATAATCAAAATGAAGTTTGTCTGTGTGCTTGTGTGTGTGTGTCTGTTTGTCAGTCCATTTATAGGTATCAAAAAATCACGTTCTGACTCTCCCCCACTCTCTCCCCTCAACTCTAATATCCTCCTCCCCCTCCCCCTCGGTTAATTTGGGGTTTATGCCCGCCCTCGAATTTTGTGGGCGCTTTGTAATAAATATCTCAATTTTTAAAATATACGCAAGTGCTATATAGTGTATATCGTAGATATACACTATATAGCAGTATCTACGATATACACTTTATAGCACTTTCACTACTTAATGTGGGCAAATTTCTAATTCTGATGTTGACGAAAAATAGATTGGCCGCCATCTTGGGAGACACATTGTGAATTTTAAATCACATTATATTGTTATTATATATCATTTTGAAGGGGTTTTTTAATTAAATTATGATAAGCACATTTCACATTAATTAATTTTAAAGAAAATATGATTGATTTAAATATAATTCGGGGGTGAGGCTTAAATATCTGAAATCAAGGAACGCTGTAGAAAAACTAAAGACCTAACGACATTTAGCAATCGCCTGTTGAATTCGAATCCATTGTTAGGCTTTCGAATTTGTCTTTTTAATTGGGAGGGTGGGGGGTGCAACTCCCCACAATTAAGTGAGGGTATGGAAGCGAAGCCCCCCCATTTCGAAATTACCTTAAAAATGATATATAATACAATATGATGTCATTGCAAAAACCTAATATACCTCCCCACCCCCCAGCACTTTTTTTATTTATCCAAAAATTCGAGGGTGAACATAACCCTCTCCCCCTCCTCTCTTCTCCCCCTCCTCTCTTCTGCTCCTCCTCTCTTCTCCCCCTCCTCTCTTCTCCTCCCGTCTCTCTCTCTCTCTCCCCCTCTCGCTCCTCTCTCTCTCTCTCTCTCTCTCTCTCTCTCTCTCTCTCTCTCTCTCTCTCTCTCTCTCTCTCTCTCTCTCTCTCTCTCTCTCTCTCTCTCTCTCTCTCCCCCCTAGAAAAAGACATCCGAATCAAGAGAATTTTTTTTTTAAATCCTGTTCTTAAAATATAGTTATGGAAGAAGAAGAAGAAGAAGAAGAAGAAGAAGAAGAACAAAAAGAACTACAGAATCTAGGACCAGCAAATACCCTAAGGTCCGCTCGAGGCTAGTCCGCTACACTAAATCCATAACTACGATACACACTTATCTACGAGTGTATCTCTAACATGCTATATATTTATTTTTTTATTTGATTTTTTATTATTTTTATTTTTTCTTAATATATAATCTACTGTACACACTTATCTACATGTGTACATTGTCATGCATATTAGCTACTTCAACCTAGGGGTGGGGGGATGATAGAAAGTTTTTCTTCTCAACTTCCGCAGCCCTCGACTGCTAGTGGTGAAAAACTAATTTTAGGATAGTAAGACTATTTATAGGATAGGAGGAAAAGAAAATGGATATCTAAACTACACATGCAAGAGAAATCGCTGGCATCATTTTTAGTCATCATTTTTACTCTCGTTGTTCCTCCGCTCCAAACTCCTTTTGCAAGACGTTTTTATTTACTGTGCTCAGACTACGTTATATTTCTACTATTTAAGTGCGCGTCGAGACGGTTTTCAAACATATTTACCGACGTACTATCTACTACGTGTGTGGGTAGCCTATTCCAAATTTGAGTAATTTTAAACGTAAAATAGTTTGGGGCTATACTAGTGTTAAATCGCTTGTTCACTAATTTTAATCCGTGTTGGTGAGTGTTTCCCTTATGATCCAATTCCAACAAATTTCTATAATCAACGTTTGAAAATCCTTTCAATATTTTAAATACTTCTATTAGCTGGCCACGTAATCTTCTGCCTTCGAGAGATGGCAAATCTAATGCCCTGAGTCTTTCCTCGTAGGGCCTGTTTCTCAGCTCGGGAATTAATTTTGTAGCCCTACGCTGCACTCTTTCTAATTGCGCGATATCTTTGTTTAAGTATGGAGCCCAAAATTGAACCGCATATTCGAGCAGTGGACGCACAAGTGATTTATATAACGGTAAAATTATATCTTTGGATTTGAACGTGAAATTACGCGCGATATAACCCAGCACACGATTTGCTTTTTTACATGCATCCGCGCATTGTTTCGTGACTTTGAAGTCATCCGAGACTAAAACTCCCAGGTCTTTTTCCAATTTAACTACGTCGAGGACCTGGCCTTTCATGGTATACTCTACCCTCAAATTATGGCAACCCAAATGCATCACCTTGCATTTACTTAAATTAAACTGCATTTGCCACTTATCCGCCCATCTGACAATCAAGTTTAGGTCCTTTTGTGATTTTTCTACATCCGATCTCACATAGGCACGGTTGCCCAGCTTCGTGTCGTCAGCAAATTTAGAAATCGTACTAAATACGCCATTATCCAAATCGTTTATATATATTAGAAACAATAATGGGCCAAGAACCGAGCCTTGTGGGACTCCACTACGAAGAAGAAGAAGAAGAAGAAGAAGAAGAAGAAGAAGAAGAAGAAGAAGAAGCTCGATCTGTTTCTGTGGCCACAACGTCGTTCGCCCATAACTATCGGTCAGTCACGCGTGAGCGTAAATTGCCGAGCACGTGCGGTAAAACGTTTATTCATTTTATGTATATTGTATGTTAGGAAAAATGCGCAACTCTCCTGAATTTCCGTTAAATCTAAAAATAATAAGAATAAGCAAGTAAAGATATTTTTGTGTCACAATATAAAATTTCAAACAATGTTTATACGTATATCAGTTGCCTGATCTCCAGGCAACTTTGCAACTCTTATACTTCCTTCCTCTCACCACTATTTCCTATCCTATTATTTTTGTACACCACTATCTCTCACACACACCTCCCTCACCACTTTCAATCAATCCTCGCTTCTCCACCAAGTCAGTTAGATGTGGCGTAACTCCTTTCCCGTAATCAGTGACACAACAGCAGAAGTCTCATTGATGGTAAAGACTCTTAAATAAAAGGTCCACAATTTTCTTTGTCTTGCTTTGATGCTGTTTTCTGCTCAAATTATTAAAGATTCATTTCTATTTAATATAATATGTAGTTTTTCCTGTAAAATAACGATATTTTCTCATTTTATCCATCATTCATAAGGGATTAAATATCAATATAAGAATATCTTTAATTTTATATCATTTTATTGTGTAGTCATCTAAAACGACAAAGAGATTGGCCATTGTAATGGATTGGCACGTTAGAAATATTTTAGCAAAGATTTGACCGATTTTGGCACATGCATTTAAAAGGTTGCCCATCCCTGCCCTAGGTTGTAATATGAGCATGGGTAACAAACGACCCTACAGTGGGTATTGGGTAAAAAACACTATGTAATCATTGCCTCATATATATAGTAAACAAATATTATTTTGCTCATATCAAAATTAATTCAAATATCGTATTGGGAGGTTGGGGGAAGAACGAGAAATTGGGCTCGGGAGCCTACGTGTAAATAAATCATCCTCCCTCCCGTCGCGAGGTCGACGATGTTTGCTTTTTTTTTCTTTTCTCCCCTAATTTTTTCATATATATCTTCTCCCTCACCTTTACCCCTTCATTTAAATTGTTATTATTGCTCACTCCTGTTTCCTTATTCTTAAAAAAAAAATTCAGCTGTGATTTGTTTAGAGAATACAAACCAGGAAAAGCGATTAAAATTGCAAAACCAGGAAAAAAACAGGTGCTATCGTGCCATTTCCTTGTTTGGCCAATGTTTTAGGGTAATTTTGTTCTCAAATGTCAGTTTTCAAGTGGGACTATACAGTAACATCAGCCTAGAGTGATTTGGGGGGTGCAAAAACGAACTATTGGATGATTTTTATATATCATAACTTAACGGTGGGAAAGCAACACACTTTTATATTATTTCCCTGCTATTATACGATTCATTACTTTCTATTATTATATTTTTGTTATATGATTTATACAGCTCATTTACACGTATTCCTGTGTTAAATATACCAGTGATACACAAAGTGATCCCACCGATTTAAAATTTCTTAAGACTTAAACGGAAGTGTGTGTGTTTTGGTTGGGAAGAAAGAACGTTTAAGAAGGTGAGTGTGGGGAAGTTAATTCAAACTATTGGGATCCCTCATTAATGTGTTCACGTGTAGGTTTCTATTCACATCCTCAGATTATTTTTTTATTTATTAAAAAAGAGGAAAGTCAATGCGATAGTTTGAGATGAGGTTTGCGGATAGGGGGCGACTCCCCTGAACGCGTTGTATTCAATGAGAAGTCCCCTTCGACTCTTACGAGAGACGAAAATGAAATGTGCCAGTTTCTCACCACCATTGCACAAAACCAACAAAACATTACGAGAAACTTCAAGTGTGGCTGTTCTTTTCCTTCTTTCATACAGTCTTTCTATTTGCTTTTTCCTCAGATTGTGGACTCTCGTCTGTTTATTTATGAATTTTCCGTCATTGAAGATGAAGGACAAAACTTTGTATACAATGCCTTTATCTTGCCCATTATTGTCTTTAAAATGTGTAAACCCTCTTTTAAATCTCTTTGAAACCTGCCTAAATATTTTCATATTTGAGGTAGCATTGTATAGTTACTGCCAGATACAACGAGTCGTGGTCCCTAACTGATTAAGGCATCAAAGGTGGTAATCAATGGTAAAAACCTTGCCAAAAGAACAAAATATCCGATATATCCGTGAACTCCTAGTTTAACCTTGTTCCATCCAAAATGTCTCTTCAGCGTATCGAACTTCCATCTGGTGTCTCAGCAACTAATAATCCAACCCATTCTGGAGTGGTGTTTCCACTGTGCTTGGTGGCAAATTAATCGATGAAATCAATACGGACCTGTATTTGGTTTACATATGTTGGTTTAGCATAGCATTTCGCCTGTGGTAACTAAACTCTTATTAATTACGAGTGAATATCTCTTTAATAAAGTATTTAGTTGTCGGGTATTGAGTTTACTATTCGAGCTGGTCCATAAATCATATCAAATTATTTTAGTATAGCACTTGTAAGTAAATTTCAAAGCATAATCATGTATCGAAGGTATTATGTGGAATTTAGCGGTGCTGGGGGTAGATATTATTATACATTTTAATGTTTTTTGGGGGGGGATCGTCCGATTTCTTACAAATGTAAACTATTAATAATATTTATGAAGTTTTTAGGATCACTTGTAACTTATTACTTCGCCAAACAACAGAACATATTTCTCTGTTTTTAATATTTTTGCATATAGCTTTCCATTTTGCATAATGTGATATTTGACCTGCAACATGTAACCAAGATTATTTTAGCACTATTAATAATAACCGTTAGTTAGATGCATCCAAAACGAAAACTTGAATACATCTTCCAACTTGATCTTCAAGTTAGATAACTTTCCAATAAATGTAGAAGTAAGTATACTAATTCTTTAATTTATTTTCATTTAGTCCACCCTGGAGGTGAAAGAAAATGGGGGAGAATCCAACTTTTTTGGTCGTTACGGCAGATTCCTCAAACAAAGAACCAATTACGTTGGACAGACGAAGCAACTTCTTCGGTACAGCCATCTTTATTTTGGGGTTTTGCTTTTCCGAGGTAAGCTGTTATTTCCTCTCTCTACTCTTCCCCATTTCTTGGGATTCTAAAGCAATATTTAACCACGCTCTAGTTTGGTCACCTTTTAATTATAAATGCAGCAGATGGCGTCATTTAGCATATTTTATTTACTTAAAATAAGGAAAAAAACAAAAAACAAACGAAGCCATCTCATCCAAAAACTTTTTAGAAAGGTTTTTAAAGAAAGATACTGCGCCAACGAGCGCTCCTTATTTCTCCGGCTAAAGGTTCTAAACACTGGCCCAAAACGATGTTTCGAGATTCTTTTTAAGCCGAGTAGTGATGTTTAGCCCAATATGATATTGTAAATAAAGGAACAAGTAAATCATAAATAATACAAGGAATCTGCAATAACCGTGCAAACATTCGAGCCAAAATTATATGCGTCAATAAATTGGTACCGAATCAAGCCATGACACTTTCCGCGTTTATATTGTGAATTCTTTGTATTATTATTATCCCGTTTGTTATCTTTTTTTTCCTTTCTTGTTCGATAGCATATCAGGTTAACCATCACTGCTCGGCTTATAAGCAATCTCGAACCATCCTTTTAGGGGCGAAGTGCCGTTCTATACATAATGTGATGTAAAAACCTGTAAAGAAGAAGAAGTAAACCGAACAAGACAAGAAACTCAAAACTACGACAACAACCCACCGATGAAGACACCTTTAAACCAAGATTGTAAAAAAACACCGATTGCTACAAGAACCCTACCAAAGATGAAGAAACAAAAAGACTAAAACACACAAGAATACAAATGATACCAACAACAATAAGCACGCACTAAAAATGTAATAACAAAACACAAACATACAAGCAATGCATAACACACACAAAATTAAACTAAAAATTATTAAGACAAATGGCTTGAACGCCATAATTAATTATTTATAATTATTACAAATCTACAGAAACAACAAAGAATACAGGCTACCAATAAGATAATAAAAGTGATAGGTCTGATCCCCAGTCTCTAGGCATCTCTTTGCACCCTACCACACTTCTTTCTCTTTTCTCCGCCTGTCTATTTTCTCTATCTACCCACACAACATATCGTCCTCCTTTACATTCACCCACTTTAATTTAATCATAATCATAATCTTTTAGGGGCTGTGGACTGTAATCGTGGTTAGAAAAGTGAGGAATGCTGGCCACGCTTTCTAATATATTCCATTTTATTTACGAGTATAGTTTTCTAAGAATATATGTGAATATAATCACATATGTCCATACCTTTCTAGAATGACAATATGAAATTAAGTTTTCATCATCACTTCACTAACTTTATAATTTAAGAAGGAGATTTTTTTGAGTATTTGAATAATATTTTCATCTTAGTTTGGTTATGACTTATGTTTTTTTATCAAAGTTATTTTTTAATAATTCTGCACCAAAGAATTACAAATGGTGAAGTTCAGAAAATTTATTTTTATATATCTTCTTCTTCTTCTATAACTATATTTTAGAAACGTGATATTTTGAAAGGGGGGAAATTTAGTTCCTTTTTAAAATTATTATAATTGGCGAAGTTCAAAAAATTTATAAAAATTTAACCATGGCTACTTTTTTTTAGATTTTAAATTTTAATCCTAGTAGCGAAGCGCAAGCTCACCCCTTAGGGGAAAGTGGCGAAGCCATTGCCTGGTGTATTTATATAACGTTTATATATAAAATTTTATAGGGCTTTATTTTTTTAAGAGAATTGTCTTCTTTCAACTTATGCAATGAGAAGTTTATTGAATGGCTGTTCCAATTTCAATGAATTCCCCATTCTTGGCATTTTATTCCCTCTATTTATTTGTATTTTATATGACAGCGGTGCCATTTCCAGTACTTTAAAGGCCAAATAATATCAAAGAAAGGTTTCGAGTGGCAAAAATCCTAACAAGCAGCAAATTTAGAGTATTGTCCAGGGAAAAACACAATTCTACGACTTTTATAATGTAAATAAAGAGAAGGAAATTAATTGATTAACAGGAAACAGCTGTTTAATAAGAACCCCCAATGGAACAACGTGACTTAAGGTACAAGTGAAACGGGAACAAACTTTGGGGACGTTTGAGAAAGTGAGAGCAGAATTATTGATACTTTAGAGCGCAACATAGCAACATGGATTCAATAATATTTCTACCCAAGCTTCAATCATGCTATTTTCTAAGTGGTCATCCATCAAATCAACTCCTGCTTATACCTTTCATAACACAGTGGTAGGACAGTGGTTTTCAACCAGGGTGCCGCGGGAGCGAACAAGAAATATTTTTAAAAATGCCTAAATTGCAAAAAATATGTATTTAAAAAATTTTACCAAAAAATCTAACGCTACTTCAAAGTATTTTGAAACTATCTTCTCTGCAACATAAAAGCAACGAAAGGAGAAAGATTGGAGACAGTGAATGAAGGAATGAGAGTTGCTTTGTCAATTCTACGTCCCAATATTAAAGAATTAGGTGATACTCATCAAACTCAAATTTGCCATTTATCTCGATTAAATTAAATTAAATGCCAATCGTGGTTAATTTTGAAGTGTTTCTCACGTAATTAAGTATTTATACGGAAATTATTTTTAAATGGGGTGCTACGAATGCTTCTATGTAGATAAAAATTAGGGTGCCGCTATCCAAAAATAGGTTGAAAACCACTGGCGGTAGTTTATCTCGCTGGGACAAAAATTAAAATTTGTTGGGTGGTTTCGTATTTTCGACCGGATTTTGAAGAGTCCTCATATTTTAACCTCTCCCGGCGCATGAATCTTTTGGAGTATTTGTCTATAAGGTTTTCTTCTCATTCCAGATTGTGAAACAGGTGGGCAATTTCTGGTTTACGACCAGTAATAACAATAAATACCCTCTCCCCACCTCTCTTCTTATAACAGCGATAGAATCCTCGAAGCTGGTCTTCATGTCTGCGTATTTACTAGTATGATATTTTATCATGAGTGTATGTAGTACTCAGAAGTTTCGTGATTTGGGAACATGTCTATAGTATTCATTGGGCCTTTTGATATTTTTAAACCTAAGATCTTTTTTTTCAGAGTCTTCGTATTAAGTCTAAAATTCCTCTTGTAGGATTTTCGGTCAAGTTTGCCATCCCTGCAAGCTGCTACTTTCTCACCAACCTACTTTATCTACATGCATTAACTATAACTTCTCCACCAATTTGGATTGTGTTAATTCAGACCAGAATTTTATATACAGCATTTATATACAAGGTGAGTCACAGTCTGACGGAAAATAATATTAAAATAGTTATTTTCTTGTTTTGTTATGGTTTCCCTCTAAAATAGGTTTTCTTTTTTAATTGTAAACTTTTTAATTTTTTTTAAATTTATTAGGAAACTCGACTGGTTTATTAGTGTGTCCAAGATTTAGGGGGCAGATTTATAATTAAATAGATTTGGACTCATTTAGTAAAAATGTACTCATAATCATTAACACCAAACGAATATTCTTCGAAAAGGCCTTAGATCAACGATCTTCCGAGCTTTTCAGAATATTTTTTCCATTAAACTGCAACGGTGGCTTAGGGTTAAATTCTTTTGTTATTTTTCGGTTTATGCCCGCCCGCGAACTTCGTCGGCGCTTTGTTATACATATCTCTATTTTTAAAAAATACGCAAATGCTATATAGTAGCAGTTTCAGTACTTAACGTAGGCAAGTCTCTAATTATCATGTTATGACGAAAAATAGATTGGCCGTCATCTTCGAATTAAAAGAATCTAGTTAGTTTGGGGGGGTTTTTATTATTGTAGTCTTCTCCTCAAAAGAATCAATTGCGTAGGGGTTTATATAGTTTAGTTTTTTTATTTTTGTAAAACACTTTAAATATGTCTTTCTTCTGCTAAAAAGACATTTTATCAAACTGTCCCTACTCTCCCTTTTAATAGTAATAACAATTTAGTTCTACCTTTTTCTCTTTGTTTTAGTGATCTTCCCCGTCTTTTGAATAGCTTTAACATTTCTGTTGCTTTTAAATATGAGACGACCATTAAGAATTTATTAGCACGTAATAATTGTAATAGTTTGGGAGGGGGAGAGTTTATTCAGTTGAGTGTTCTGGTTGTCTAAGTAAATATTACGGACAAACAGGTAAGCAACTTTCTGTTCGCATAAATCAACATAAATATAATGTCCGAAGAGGGAAAGATAACAGTGCTTTTTTTTGTCCATATGTCAGATAAGGACCATCTAATTAACTGGAACTCGGCAAAATTTATTTATCGTTCCAATGACCCTATAAAAAGGAATATCATTGAATGTGCTTTTATAAGCCAATGTGATAATTTTAACCTTTCCCCTGGCTTATATAAAATAGATGCTATAATTAAAAGATTAATACTTAAAGAAATTAGTTTTGTCTTTCGTTCCTAGTTTTTTTATATACATTCTTTAGTTATGTGGCCCCTATTTTATTTTAATTTTTTATTATTATTTTTTTTATTTTTTAATTGTCACTGCTCTGTTTTGTACATTGTATTTCCCCCCCCTTTTGCTCATCGTGTCTTATAATCTCCCTCGTTAGGCTATCTCCATTTCTTTGAATCTGTTACCCTTTCCTTCGACTTATTTTGGCCTTACTACCTGCTTCTTATAATTCTTAATGTGTTTCTTTACCTTCCCCCTTCCGTCTTCCTCATTGGTGATTTCTTGTTTTTGAGGCGGTCTTTTATACTTTTCTTTCGTATATATACCTCTAATATAATATTATTTCTTGTGGTTATCCTTGATAAGGAACTTAATAAAGTTCGAAAGTACTTGGAAACACCTTTTCATTTTTTCCTGCGGGATATTGCATTCATATATATATATATATATATATATATATATATATATATATATATATATATATATATATATATATATGTAGCGACCGACGTGTACATCCAAAATAGGACACACGCGAGAGTCGCTACACAAATATACATAGTACAGAGAGAGAGAAAAGTGAAGTTAGCGCCGTTTACGAGAATGTCACACGGTAGTAAATGGAGCACAGTTATCTGTGTTAGAGTTGGTCGAAGCAATCTTAGGCAAATATTATAATCAAGGCAGAATCCAGAATAAACCAGTCAGCTATCACTGTTAAACAAATAGAAACCAGATTAGGAAGCTGTCTCCATGGCAACATTCCACCGCCCGCAGAGAATTTTACCCAATAGTCGGAGTGCCTTCCCTATCAATATGTTCGGCAGTAGCCAATCAAAAGTCGACTTATGTGAATACCAACAAATCAATAGGCCGGTACATAAGAGGGAGGTGTTGCTTAGTTTTAGTTGGACGAGGAACTTGTAGGGCGTGGCTTAAATTGAATATATAACTCTGTGAAGCCAGAACAAAGAGGATTAGATTACTGTTTTATATAGCAATATATCGCGTTATATATCGTTCAGTCCGATCTCTCGGATTCGCGTAATTCATCTTTGTATATAGTCGTGTACATAACGCAGACATTAAGGTGTAACTCTTAAGGCTCTATTCGACCGGCTTCCTTTAGACTTTGCCCGCAATTGACCTCGAACTTAATTTATGTCATAACTTAGAACTTAAAACTTAATTAAAGAATTTTTGTAAAGTGCAATAAGATCTAGTTCAATAATAATTCTATTTTTGCTTTGGTGACTTCAATATCCTGACGTTCATCAATCTTCCTGCTTCAAGCCCTTATTAATCGGGAAAACAGCCGTTCCGCTTCTCTTCGTTAATCGCAATTCCTCGCGATTACATAACTCCCGAAATACCGGTGTTCTAACCTGGTGTGGTCTATTCCCATCCTCCAGGCTATTTGACCTGTTACTAGAATAAGACCGCCCCTCGGCTTAGGGCACCCCATAGCAATCAACAAATCACTCTCGTGAGAATTAAGGAAGGGCAATGCAAACCAATCGGGGCATTTGTATCAACCGGAGTCCTTGCCAAAAGATTACACGATAACTCGGTAATCTATCACCATTACTGGAAACCAGCGTCCCCCTTCCAAGTCTCTTGGGTTGTCCTCACGATTACTTTCTAGATTCCGCCATAATTAGGGACGACCTTCAAGAGCCCGCCCATATATGTATATGTATATATATATATATATATATATATATATATATATATATATATATATATATATATATATATATATATATATATATTAAAAAAATCGAGGGCGGGAATAAACCGAAAAATAACCAGGTTATTTTGCTCGTAGAGAAGTTGATTTGCTACCTCTGTCATTGATCGAATTTCTTCCTCCCATATCCAGCATCACGTAATTTAGAGCTTTGCGTGCATCAAGATTTCTTTCATCCACCTAAGCTCGTTTCTTTTAATGCTTCCGTGTATTTCCTAACATGAAATGCTCATAATTTTCTTAGTGGTCCTCAGTTTATCAGTTTCCTCTTGGATGGTGTCCATGATGTTGCTCCTGAATATGATGCATGTCCCTGAGCCTTGATCCCCCCCACCCACTTTTTCCCCCACCTCTATAATTTTGGTCTTCGTCTTACTTTCTTTCATTTAGCAACGTTATTGTTAATTATTTTTGTCATTTAAATAAAATCATATTTCATTTAACTGCAGTAGGTCGTTTCCTTTAGTACGGTGGTTCTGACTTTTGAAAGTATTTTATATGTTACTAATGATGGACTGAGTCAAACTGTTTGGTCTTTAGTTCTGTACTTCTCATGAATCGTATAGAGGACTGAAAAAGAACGAATAGAGGACAGAAGAAGAACGAATAGAGGACAGAAGAAGAACGAAATTTTTAGGCATTTGATCCTATCCATGTCCATCTTTATCTCTTTGGGAAGAACAGTTAAAACGTTTATTTCCGCCTCCTGCTGTGTACTTATCTCGAATTTTTGTCTCTCGAGCTCTCCCATAACCAAATGCTTTTCCTCTGTTTCATAGAGGTCTGTTTCACATAACTACTTCATTGGTTTACCCGAGTGTGCTATTATAGGATGTTGATTTGGGGGGGATTATTTGTAGGGGGAATACCTATCCAATATCTTAGTTACTATTTTTTTAATCGGATATTATTATTATTTCTGTTTGGAAACGTACTGTGCTAAGGTAAATAGGAAATATTACCATATAATGTGGGCCTTTGCTTCGGTTATAGGATAATAGTCGTCTATTTTTTATATTATATCATCTATTCTCCTATTTTTTTTTACTTCATTTGTCTACTGGTTTCAAATGTTCCCTGAAGTTCTTGCCAATGTAATGGGAGTATTCAGTTCAAGTCTTGAAGAAAGTTATTAACATGACTAGTGTCCCATTACAGTCTTTCCAGGCGAGTTATGATTTATTAAGAAAGAATATACATACCAGGCCAATGGCTTCGCTACTAAGATTAAAATTTTAAATCTCAAAAAAGCAGCCATAGTTCAATTTTTATAAATTTTTTGAACTTCGCCAATTATAATAATTTTAAAAAGGAACTCTGAACTAAATTTCCCCACTTTCAAAATATCACGTTGCTAATATAAAGTTATAGAAGAAGAAAATATATAAAAATAAATTTCTGAACTTCACCATTTGTAATTCTTTGGGTTTTAAAAAATTCACAAAATTTCGATACTTATATTTATTTCTGAACTTCACCATTTTGTTTTTAAATATTATAAAAGAATTATTAGAAATAACTTTGCTAAAAAAACATGTCATAACCAAACTAAGATGAAATTATTATTCAAATACTCAAAAAAATCCCCTTCTTAAATTATAGAGTTAGTGATGATGATGATGATGCTGATGATGAAGTGATGATGATGATGATAAATATTCCAGGAGACAGTGGAGATCAACTTCTTAACATTGTACAAAATTAATTTTCAGTTCAAACATGTTTAAAATTCTTATATGTCAACTAATTCACGTTATTTTTTTAAATTCATAACATATTTATATATTTAAGAGTTATAATTTTCGAGTTTTATAATTTGACATAGTTCTTATACTTATTTAAAAGTCATTTTTAGATTAACACTTACTTTAATTTTTATTTACTACTCTTATAGTTATATTCAGTCACATTATTCAATGCATTAAGGTTAATTCTACAATTTTAGTCATTTTTAGCCACACTATTCTTAATCACATTATTTAAATTTGTTAATTTAGTTCTTCTGTTGTTAAATATATACTTTCTAGTTATTTACTCACTATAATTCTAGTCACTTTGTTTCCTTTGCTATTTGATCACTATTATTATTATTATATTGACTTTTAATCGCTTTCTTTAGTAATAGTTAATCACTTTGTTTTAGTGAATTTAATATCGTTATTTTACTTATCTATTTCTGACGTCTTTTGGCCGCTTTTGACTATTTTGAAAACGGAGAAGTTGACAAAATGGCCACATGAATCCGGAATATAGAATGCGCCCACCTTCAACAGGCCTGTGATTTCTTTCGGAGAAAACGGTCTCTCGTAGGTCCATGTGTACTTGCCCCTAAGGATCCCCTGGAGCAGCTGCTTTGGGTCTCCTTTAGGGGGCCTGCACACGGATGATCCGAAGACGCTGAGGTCCACATCTTTGTCGTCAAAGAAGTATCCTTTCTCCAGGATTTCCTCTTTCTCCGCGAGGGAAACGCCTGGGTACTTCAGAACTCCTTCTTCTTCTTCTGTGGTGTGGGTGTCCCTTTTGTCTTCTTCTTGTTCCGCTGTCTTCTTTTTATTTCCCCTTTGTCGTTTCTTCTTTAGGCTTCTTTGGGAGATTTCGCTCTTTTTGTCTTCTTCTTCTTCTTAGGTCGTTTCCTCCTTTCCTTTTGGTTCCTTCTCTTCTTCTTAGGGCATGTCGGTAAATTGTATATTTAGAATTTTTTGCGAAGTGGGGTTAGGTGGAAACCGCAGTTTCTTTTTTACCCCGTTCATCTTCAGAATACGATTTAATTCGTCCCCAAATGTGCCGAGTTTAGCCAGGTTTGCCAAGTGTGCAAAAATTACCATGGCCATTATATCTTTGCCCTCGCTTAGCATCACCAGCTTCACTGCCTCAATGCATGACTTTGACTTTGCCTCCTTTTCTTGTTTTAAACGTTCTTTCTTGGCCCGGATCGCTTCTTTGCGGACGGGACACCTTGTGGCCATGGCCTTGTGGTCCCCTCCGTAGTCGATGCACTTAGACTTTTAGGCCTTACAGTCTTTCCATCCCTGCCCGAAGTTGGCAAAGTTGGAACAGGCCATGTCCTTCGCTGGGCATTTCCTTGTTTGGTGTTTTTCGACTGCGTAACATTCGTAACTGCAGTCGATTGGGACATATTC
This sequence comes from Ceratothoa steindachneri, assembly GCA_963969495.1. Classification (NCBI taxonomy): domain Eukaryota; kingdom Metazoa; phylum Arthropoda; class Malacostraca; order Isopoda; family Cymothoidae; genus Ceratothoa; species Ceratothoa steindachneri. The sequence goes on along the minus strand of OZ018330.1, from coordinate 161,084,394 downwards.
CTCGGCTTCGATTTGCTAAGGTGCTACCATAAGATAGAACTAAAGCAGTCCTTCCGTTTTCGCCGTCCGTGCCATCTCGATATTAGAGAAGATCACCTTTACAATGTTCTGGGCCTTCCCGAAATTTTCGACCTTCGTGATGCCGGACAGCTCGGCCTTGATTTCCTCACAAGAAAGATCTGTGAAGAAGGGGTCGAGCCGTCAAATGATAATTGTTCTCTGGACCAGTATCTCGTGGGGATTGGATGACAGTTGCTTGCAAACCGATTTTTTTAAGGTGTTTTTTTTTTTGCCTCTTCGGAAACCAATCTTTCCACGTCATCCATGGTGTCGCAGATGGATGAGGGCGATGTTAAGGATACCGAAAATTGTTTCCATCACGGTCAACCGATATGGTTTTGTTTCCCTCCCCCGTAAGGTGTGAAGGGGGGCCGATCAAATGGGGCCCCTTCGGGCTGCAGTCCTTCTCTTCTTATGATATTCGGTCTTCTTTTTGTGTGAAAAGAGCAGCAAGATTGTCTGGTGGGTATGTTTTCGAAACTTCCTCTTAACCTTTCCTCCTTTGTCTCAACTAGACATGATGATATCTCAGACTCAAACCGCAACTAAAATTTCATGTTCGAAGGCGAATCATTAAGTGCATTATGGAGTTTTATAGATATCAGGTCAGACCATATACATTGCAGTTTTACTGTGATTGTTAAAGCGAAAAGGAATTATTATATGAGCATCATTATCTGCAACAATTGTTCATTTTTCAACCAAATTTTTAATGAAACATGAAAAAAAAATGGGTTTAATATTTGGGCATTGTTTACTCTTTTCTTTTCCCGAGGATTTTATTTGCTAAAACCTCTCTGAAATCGGGTAAAAAATAACAATCCTTTGAAGTCTGTGGAATAAAAGGAATTAAACTTAAGCCAATCTAAGCAATGAACTTACAGCAATGCTGAAAGTTCATTACAGAGACTGGCATGGTGTCGATTTAAGGAGACTCTTTGATAGGAATTGAGCGATGTTAAATATGGTTTGTACTAATTTTATTCAGTTGTTTTACGTATAATTCTAATTTTAAGGTAGAATTCGGCTCTAATACAAAATACAGGATGAGACCAAATTCTCTCCGTAATAAGAAAATATTGAAGGTGTTATCCTTTAAGTTTGAATGATGTCTGAGTTTATTTCCAAAGACAGCGATTTTTATCTTTCATTTCTACTTCTTTTATCTGTGAATTCTCATTTCACTTTTCCACAGGTATATTTTATTCCTGTGAGTAGTCTTTTAGTTCACCTTATAGATACCATATTACGAATCCCATCAAACCGAATAAAAGATTCTGTCTATGGATAGCATCCTGCTTTGGTGTTTACCATAATTGGTCAAGTGTCTTCATTTCTCTCTCAATATAAAGTGTCTATCCTCCGTTGCCTCGAATCCTCCGTCAAGAAACAGCTCCGCACTCAAGTTAAAAGCGAAAGACTTACGATCGCTCGTGAGGGATAAATAGCCGAAAATTAATGCGGGGCCCACATTCGTCTTTCCATTACGGAGTCAATTTATGAAGTGTCAATGGACAGTATTCTCATATGTAGAGGATTGCTGCCCCTCCAGGCCGAAATGCCTGCAGAAATATCCCCAGTTATATATATATACCTTGCTCACATTTTTAATTCCTTTATCCTCCTCATTTTCTTTACATATCCTTCATTACCAAGTTTGCCAAGCTCATTTAAAGCAATCTTGTCGATTTTTATATGTTGTCATCTGCACACTTGTCTACAACACTTGTCTAAACTACTATGAACCATTTACACTCGTGACATTCTCAACATAAACTTCATTACCCGACTAAGAGGCAAAGCAGAGAGCTTGCTGTATGAATTATTCAATAATACCGATGTTATTATCACGGAGGAGAGAGCTTAGTGTATGAAATGTTCAATAATACCATTTGCTGTTTGCATAATACATTGTTGAGCAGCCTTACACTAGTGGCATTCTCAACATAAACTCCATTGCCCGGTTAAGAACCAAAGTTGAGAAGTATGAATTGTTCAATAAAACTGATGTTATTACAGGGTGACCCCTCAAAAACGGGGCCCAACTTTCGATAGGCCTCATTTCTTAATTTTCTGCAAGGATTGAATGAAACTTTGGTCATAAATAGTTTATCATCAGCACTAACTCTATAATTTAAGAAGGGGATTTTTTTTGAGTATTTGAATAATAATTTCATCTTAGTTTGGTTATGACTTATGTTTTTTATTAAAGTTATTTTTAATAATTCTTTTATAATATCAACAAACAAAATAGTGAAGTTCAGAAATAAATATAAGTATCGAAATTTTGTTACATTTTTTAAAACCCAAAGAATTACAAATGGTGAAGTTCAGAAATTTATTTTTATATATCTTCTTCTTCTATAACTCTATATTTTAGCAACGTGATATTTTGAAAGGAGTGAAATTTAGTTTAGAGTTCCTTTTTAAAATTATTATAATTGGCGAAGTTTAGAAAATTTATAGAAATTTAACCATGGCTGCTTTTTTTAGATTTTAAATTTTAATCTTAGTAGAGAAGCGCAAGCTTCCCCTGTAGGAAGGAGTGGCAGAGCCATTGCCTCGTTGTGTTTAAAAATATCATATAAAAACATGAGAGTCTTTGGACTTTTCTTCTTTATTATGGAGCACGTGTTCGAGATGACCTCCATTTAGCTCTGTGCATTTCTTGAGGCGCAGCACAAAGTTGTCCATGACATCCTTACAATCCGACCGACCAATGGCTCTAATCTCCTCCCTGATGGCTTCCTTGAGTTAGGTGATGGTCCTGTGTCTCCCTGTGTAAACTCTGTCTTTAAGATATCCCTAGAGAAAGAAATCTGGGGGAGTCTGATGTCTGAGTTGTGAGGTGCTCACTCAAAATCAGTCTTGAGACTGATCACACGGACACAAAAGTTCTCTTTCAGCCATTCTTGAGACAGGTTTGAGGTGTAAGAGCTTGCTCCATCTTGCTGGAACCATAACTTCCCCATAAGTGACTGGAACAGGGTCTGCAGCTTCATCTTGAAGGTTGTGATGACCTCAACATACCACTCCTTGGTGACCGTCACTGTCGTCCCAGATTCCTCGAAGAAGAATGGGCCGATGATGCCTCTGGCTGAGATTGTAGTCTATACCGTGCACTTAGGGAAATGTTGGGATTTGGTGGCTACCTCATTTGGTCTGGAGGTCCCCCAGAAGACACTTGTCTTCGATTTTACCTTTCCTTCAAGATGGAAGTAAGCTTCATCTGAGGTTCAAAGGAGGTTAAGGAAAGTTGGAGTCTCCTGAATTTTCTCTATTATCTTGACTGCCATTGCCTTTATCTGCTCCTTGTCTGAGGCTGTAAGGGTCTGCTTCCTCTGTATTCTGTATGGGTAGGCCATTACATCCATTACTAGCACTCCTGCAAGTCTCAGGGGATATACCGCGGAAGGAACTGACTTCGCTTGCGCACAGAGTGCTTTGGACTGCTGAACTGACTCTCTCACGCTCTCGACCAGCTCAGCTGTACGCTTCCTGGAGCGTCTTGAATGGCTTGGGCGGTTGTCACTGGCTGCATTGAGGTTCTCCACTGTCCCATACTTCTCGAAGTGGTCCACCCAGTCCTGAATTCTGCTCTTGGAGGGGGCTTTTTCACATTCGAACTGATGCACGAAAGTGTTCTACACTTTCTTGAATGAGCCTGTCTTGTAGTAATGTTTGACGCAGTATATTCTTTGTTGGAGCTCCCATTGAGATCTAGTTGTGTTTACAGGCGTTGCTTCTGTCATGTCCTGCAAAGTAAGGGTGATTAGTGAATGAATGAAGGATATATCACAAAAAGTGTGTGCAGGCCCGTTTTGGGGGAGTCACCATGCATTACGGAGTTTAAACTTCATTAAAAAACAAATGTTGTCTCTGTTTTTATTCATGTAGGACCCTTCAACTACCCTAATCTTAAAGGAAGGACCTGCAGACACCGAAAGGTCCCCTCAACTGCCGCTCTTAACCTGCGACTAACCTGACCTGATGTAACTTAACTTCATCATAGGGCACGGAGTTTTCACTCAACTTTTTTTTAAGAAAGACCAACGAGGGCATCAACTGCATAAATTTTGCAAGATAAGAGCTGGAAAGAAACTGTTGAAGTTGGAGGAAGTGGAAATTTGTGGTAAATATATAGCTGCAGGTCCTCCTGAAGGCGTTGTAGCCGCGAAAGCACGCAATTGCAAGCGCTGGGGTGGGGAGGGTACGTATTCCTCCAGATAGCGGCAGCGTGGTTATTCATACAACTCGCTCACATTTGCGGGGTTACTAGGCCGTGTCGTAGGCCCCGTAGCGTTTTTTGTTTGTTTTTTTAATTTAATATATCAACTATGAAAAATAACCGCAATGTTGTTTATGTTGTTTTGTTTTTTGGTTGTTTTTAGTAGAATCTAAAGACATCTTGGGAATTAAGGGTAATGATCTCTCTCTCTCTCTCTCTCTCTCTCTCTCTCTCTCTCTCTCTCTCTCTCTCTCTCTCTCTAATACCTTCCCTAATGGATACAGGTTCATTTGCTGGCCACTAGTAGGCAGGGATCCAAGAGGGTGCTAGCCTCCCCCTCCTAAATTTCAGACCCGTTTATGTTCATATTTCTTTTTTAAGCCCTACTTATATTCTGCTATACAGAAAGAGTTATGTGATAATGTAGAATATATCTAAAAAAAACTTTTAAGACGTTGCGATCGAATGTATCTTATATGATACATGTCTAAAATAGAGGTAAAGCTCAAAAATAATAATCAAATTCAGTATTTTATCTTTGATGACGTCCAAAAATTACAATAAATCATAATTCATAATTTTCTGATGTGTGGAAAAATATTCGGATCTGGGAGAGTTAATGTTCATTCTTTTATGAGATGCTGTCATTTATTTTCAATGTTGTGGAAGATAACCATTATTAATCATCAATGCGCTTTTCTCAGACTACTCAGATGGAGCAATTTAGATTAGCCCCCCAATAAAAAATTTAGCCTGGATCCGCCACTGGTGGCAGTCACCAGATAGACGCTGTAACAAAAATGCTGGTCATTTACAGCCAATGGATTTATGGGTGGACTCGGGTATTTTATTTAGGGATCAAATTATTATAAATTTGCTATCATATTCTTATCAGAGTAATCTTGGTAGGCTTAGACATTTTAAAGACACCTTTTCAATGTAATAAAAGAAAGCACTTCCCTTCCAAGGTGGCGTTTAACAAGTCAGTGACTTGCATTCAAATGTTCGGGTGTATTCTGATTGTGTTCAGCATCTTCGGAACCCATCTCTCAGAACTCCATTCCCGCCATCACACCATTACAATCGGATTGATTGCCATCTCTCAGATTTCATCTGCTCTTTCCTCCGTCGCTTGCGTCGCAGTCGAAGTGAGTGAGAAATACAGCAGACTTTACTCAAAGTATTTTAACCGTTCTATTTTGTCACTCTCAATGGCAGATTTGTTTACCAACGGATTCGCGGTTTAAGGAATTGATAACGGTTCGCAAAATCAGTTTGAAACGGTTTTATCGTAAAAAAACAAAACAAACCTTTGAGTTGCCTAAGATTTGTGATATTTTAAATGAGCAACGTTATTTTAGGTTATCCCTCGTCCCTTCCCCCAAAATGGGCTGGGATAATTAAAGACCCTCAATTAAACTGAATTGTATTAGGTCAATTATATATTTACCATTATATTCTAAAAACCATTTCCCATTTTATTGGTTTAATAAAAAAAATTCTTCGAATAAGATAAAGAAAGACTAAACGAGCCTAGTTAGGCTATTGACTAGGACTAGGCAAACCTATTAATGAAAATAAATAAGCGGATTTTGACACAGGAAGAGGTTAGAACTTGGTACACAGAGTAGTGATAGTCTAACTAGGCTCGTTAGTGCTCAGGTGGCACTCACTAGGGAGAACTTTCAGGGTGGCCTAAGACCTAACCATGTTATGTGGTTGCTATGGCGATGATCAAAAAGCTTCGCACCCCACCGGAGAACTTGCGGGTAGGTGGCCTAAGACCAAACCATGCTATGCGGTTGCTATGGCGATGATTAGAAAGCTGCGCACCTCACCGGATGCCTCGGAGAGCTTCATCATTCACGCCATTGCAATTTACCATATAATTGCAATGGCTAAACCCCTACTGTAATGGCGAAAGTGAAGGTTAGAGTGGTTAATTGAAACAGTTCTTTCAAGGAATGTTAAGTGTGTCTATTCGGCCCGGCATGATCCAGGCTTGCCCGATGACCCGTTAAGGATGTTAACCATTGCAATTGCAACAGCAACAAGTACTGTTTCACTCGTGTTTTTTTCTATTATTCTCCTTCTGGCCTGTATGTGAGGCAGGTATGGTACCCATAGGGTCCGCCGGTGAGTGTCGCCAAAGGCACCTAAGCTCCGATAGAGACTGCTAGCCTGGGAAGCCTTGTAAGTTTTGTTTCTGTGAGCGTAATAAGAAATGGCGGTATTGCACAGACCCTGATTAGTCATACCGCTACTGGCGTTGACGAGCTCCAACCACACTTTATAGGGGAGTTAATGGTGATTATTATTATTTTCTTAGCTGTCTCTAAAGAATGATGTCAGAAGCTTTGTCGAGCAACAGTTTTGGCTCTACTTCTGGGGAACAACGTTCGGCATAATTTCGCTGCTCTCCATTCCACAGTCAGTTAGCATTCTCAGCCTACTTACGGTAAGTCTCTAATTGCACCTCAGTGAATTATTTGAATTATAGAAAAATATCCTCAATTCTTCTTCTTTTCTTTTTACTTTGGCTTTTAGCTTTATATTAAGTCTAAATTAAACTTTCTAAGCACTTCCATTTTTGTATTATGCTTACATTAATCACATATTGTACTTCCTGCTTTTCTATTCACTCCTATCTAGTTTACTCATTCTTACAATTTTATTTCCCCTTTACAAAAGAAAAGTATCCTCCTTGTCTAAAGTCATTTACATCTTTTTAATTGGATGGGGGGGGGGCTCTCGTTAGAAGAGGAGATAAGGCTTTCTTTTTCTATCGTCGAGGTATCGGGCTCAATCCAGAGGGAGAGCAGACACAAAGGTCTGGCCATCGATTGGTGGGTACATTGTATTCACCCCCGTGTGGCCAGGTAGATCTCATAGATACAGTATCGTCCAAAAGATCAGAACGTCAACGGAAACCAATTTCTAGTGGAATTTAACGATGAAATTATCAATGGAAAACATTTGTAAAATTATGAGTAATTGGTATTTAGTGTGGAGGTCTTTATTCTTGATGATGTTTTGATATCTCCTGCCACAGAAACTAACCTACTGTTGACCCCCTTGCGAAGTCAATTTTCTTCATTGATCTTAAAGAACTTACCATAGATCTTGAAGCTATTTCGGATTCCTCGCTTTAGATCTCTTTCCGAATTTCTTCCAAACATCGTCATTAAGATTCAGGTCCGGACTCTGCGCAGACCAGTTTATAACAGTGATGTGCTGGTTGTCCATAAAGGTCTTCATCAACTTGGGTATGTGGCAAGGGGCGTTATCCTGCATGAAAATTGCAGGTTGGGCTTCGCAGACTGTTGCTACAACTTCTTTTCCAATGGGTATTCACTGTGCCCCGAAAGTGAGCAAGTGGTCAAGTGCCTTAGACCGAAATCACGCCTCAGACCATGACATTTCTTCCCCCAAACTTCACAATCCTTCTTTTGATTCCAATGACAGACGAACCTCCTACCATCGTATCGGAACAAATTGAATTCAGATTCGTCACTAAAGTGGACTTGGTTCCGTTAGTCATCCGCCCATGTAACTTGCTCAGTGGTGAATGCGAGAGAAGCTTTCTTGTTCTTTGAACTGATTATCAGCTTGACGCGGGTGAGCGAGTGTGAAGATTGTCATCCTCCAGCTTACGTGACACTGTCTGCCTGGAGACATTGATGTCCTAAATCTCCCTAATCTCTCGAGAATGTGGCGCAACCCTTTTGAAACAGCCCTTCACAATTTTAGTAATGGCTCGGTCTTCCCTGGCCTACATCTTAATACACCGGCCTTACCTAAACTCGTTTTGTCATAGGTTGTCAGAATACTATTGACTACACTTTTGGAGTGCTTGACAGTCTCCGCAATGGCTCCATTTGAAAGACCATCTTGGTGACGCAGCTTTACAATCAGTTCGCGGACAAAGAGAGGCTTGGCAGACTTGTTAGTTGTGTTACCTGGACGACAGCTGGAAAGAGAATGACTTATGGTACATAAGATTAAACTGAAATTAGTTGCTATACAAACAATGCCGGTTCAATTTTTCCATTAAATTCCTTATCTGCCGATAACTTTCGTTTTATTTATTCAAATTTCTGTAACCTTTATCCATACGGACTTTATACCCACTCGTTATCGTACCCCATTTTTGAAAACCTTAGATTTTCTCTGGAAAAAAGGTTAGGGAAGAGGATGTGAGGGAATGGCAGGCGTTCTGATCCTTATAGAAGGTACCTTATAACCACTAACACCGCTATCTTTCTTCTCCCGTCTTCACATTACAACACGTATTACTCTTTGTTCCAAGTATCTTGCCGATGGGTAATTGTATCTACATAGCCCTGACCCGGAATGAGTTCCTTCCCTTTTCTCCGGAGTAACGAAAGCTTCTACCTGATCGATGGTTGATATCGAGAGTAAAAATACTTGGCCTCACTTCTCCTCCAAACCAGGAATGATCCCTAATGCCCTCGAGCTCACCGGCGATTGTCATGATGTTCTTTATGTTGGTTTCATTATCCGGTCAGGGAGCTCTCCTAACCAAGCGACGGGTTGCGTCAACTTACCTACTCGTACATTTTTTTTGTTGTTTTCGGTTTAGTTTTCATTAGAAATAAGTATTAGGAGACCCATTTGCACACGCCTGCTCCGGGATATCCAAAGGCACACCAAGGAAATATCTCCCAAATTGTTCCCTCCACACTCTTGAAATCTTTCCTATGATTTGTTCTCTGGCACTGATCTTTCTTCCCCATCGTCAAATTTCTCCACGTTTTGATTTTCTTTGTGAACTTCTTCAGGTTCGTAGTTATTAACTAAAGGCGGCAAGTTGCGGTCTGTGATCGAATAATTGTTGCTTAAGGAATCGATGAAAGAGACAGGTCGAGGTATGATCAGAAAGAGTGAGAGGTCACGAGTCGAATGCTTAGCTGAAAACGGAACCTTTGAGCCATTTTGAAGAGAAGTGTCGAATAGTCATTTCAACGAGCGATCTCTGTTGCAAGTGCTTAGTCCCCTTGCACAATTTTGCAAATGTAATTCCTCTTTGTATAATGTTGCAAGTGTTATTTCCATTATACAATGTTGAAAGTGAAGTTCCCTTTGAACACTGTTCCAAATGATATCTCCATTGTACAGTTACAAGTATTCAACTTGTACAATGTTGCAAGTGTCATTGCCTATGTATAATTGAAAGTGCTGTTCCCCTTCTGCAATATTGCAAGTGCTACTCTCCTTGTACAAGGTTGCATGTGTTATCCCTCTTGAATGTAGCAAGTGTCATTCTCCTTGTACCATATTGAAAGCGCTGCCCCCCCCCCTGTACAATGTTGCAAGTGTTATACCCATTCACCAAATTTGCAAGTGCTTCTCTACTTGTACATTGTTGCAAGTGTCATCCAATTTGTACAATGTTGCAAGAGTTATGCACATTGTACAAATTTGCAGGTGATGTGCCCCATGTACAATGTTGCAAGTGCTGTTCCCATTATACGTTGCAACTTCCCCTCCGTCCTTTGTACAATAGTACAAGTAATGTCCCTCTTATGTACTGTTGCAAGTGTCAATCCATGTGTGCAATATTGCAAGAGCTATGCCCCTGTACAATGTTGCAAACGGTATTACCATTGGAACATTTACAAGTGATGTTCCTCTTGTACAACTTTGCAAGTGTTATTTAATTCCTGCAATATTGCAACTGCTACTTCCTCTATAATGTTGCACCTGGTCTCTTACAAGTGCTCCTTCCTTGTTCAAATGTTGCAAGTGTTATTCTCCATTGTGCTAAGCGCAATAAACAGAAGCTTAACGTCTCTCTTTCTCCCGATCGAAGGAAGTTTGTTCATCGAATTCAAAATTGATTCAAGTTCTTTTCGTTGTCTTATTTGCGACTGCGGCCGGATTGTGCGTTCCTTGCATCGTCCGAAACCTTGACAGTATTGTGAAGGTAAGAAAACAACGTTGTGCCTAAAATAGCGCAACTCAAGGTAAAAAGTCTTTCTCGGGAGAGCCATTTTAGGCGGCGGGCGATTTATCCGACCAGCACACACCCACACTCCGCATTCTAATCAAGTTAGAGAAGTTGGTCATTGTTCTTTCTTTCAGTCTTTGGGCTTCTGACTCTTCATGTGCTTCCTATTCACTCGACATGCCCCCTCCCCCCTCATTCTCTCTCTCCCTATCACCATCCACTCTCTATCTCCTCTATCCCCTCCTCTCTCACTTCCTCCTCCCTCTCCCTCATCACCCTCTTATATCCATCCATCTATCCCAACCCCTCTCTCTACCCTCTCCCTCTATCCCTTCTATCCCTTCTATCCATTCCTGACCTTTCTTTCTTCTTCCTCTTTCTCCCTTCCTCCCCTTTCTCCCTCCCCCCCCTCTCCCTTCTCTTCTCTTCCCTTCCCCCCCCCCCCTCTCTCTTCTCTCCTCTTCCCCACCCTATCTTCCTCCCCCCTCTCCTCTCTCTTCCCTCTCCCCTCTCTCCCCTCCCCTTCTCATTATCTCTTTCTTCCACCCTATATCTCCCTATCCTCCTATCTCTCTCTTTCTCTCCCTCGGTCTCCCCCTTTTCCTTCATTATCTCTTTCTCCCCTTATATCTCCCTCTCCTCCATCTCTCTCTTTCTCTCCCTCTGTCTCCTCTCCCTTCTCATTATCTCTTCCCCCCTCTATCTTCCTCTCCCCTCTGTCTCCCCTCCCTTCTCATTATCTCTTTCCCCCTCTATCTCCCTCTTCTCCTATCGCCCTCTTTCTCTCCCCTATATCTCCCTTGCCTCCTATCTCTCTCCCTCTCCCCTATATCTCCCTATCCCCATCCCCTCTCTCTCCACCCCCTTCTATCTCCCTCCCCAGCCCTCTCTCTTCCTCTTCCTCTCCCTTCCCTCCCCCGCTCTCTCTTCCTACCTCCTCCCTCCCATTCTCTATCTCCCCACCCACACTCTCCCTTCCCCCATTCTTCCCTTCCCCATTCCTCCCTCCCTATTCCTCCCTCCCCCTCTCTCCTCCCTCTCCCACCCACATCTCCCTTCCCGCATTCCTCCCTCACCCCCCTCCTCTTTTCCTCTCTCCTCCCTCCCCCTATCTCTCCCTCCCTTCCTTCCCCCCCATTACTCCTCTTTCTGTTCCCTCTCTCCATCTCCCCCTCTCTCTGTGTGTGTAAAGCTCTTGGAATCGATAATTAGAGATCAATTGGTGTCATCTTGAGGCGAATAATTTAATCGCGATTCCCAGCATGGATTCAGCATGGGGGCGCTCGTGTCTAACCAATTTACTCTATTTTTTCATAACATGATTTGCATCCACGATGAAACTAAGAGAGAGAGAGAGAGAGAGAGAGAGAGAGAGAGAGAGAGAAAGAGAGAGAGAAGGCATTTGATACAGTCCTACACGAAAGGTATTGATTAAAATTAAAGGTAAGGGTAACATACTTGAATGGATTAAAACTAGCTCTCAAATCGTTCACAGCGGGTTGTTGTAAATGGGAGCGTGTTCAGAGTGGGCCCCAGTCACCAGCGGGGTAGCACAGGGGTCAGTCCTGGGCCCATTATTATTTATTGTTACATTAATGACTTGGATAATGGAGTGTTTAGTAGGATCTCTAAATTTGCAGATGACACAAAGCTAGGAAGCCGAGCCCTTTTGAGACCCGATGTAGAGCAAATGCAAAGAGACCTTAATAAAATTGTGGAATGGGTGGATAAATGGCAAATGGGCTTCAATAAAGGTAAATGCAAGGTCATGCATTTAGGAAGTCATAACTTAAAGGTAGAACTTAGAAAAAGACCTGGGGATTTTAATCTCGGAGGACCTTAAAGTATCGAAACAATGCGCAGAAGCTTGTAAAAAAGCAAACCGAATGCTAGGATATATTGCTCGGAATTTTACTTTCAAATCGAAAGATATAATCCTGCCACCAATACAAAGCGCTCGTGCGCCCACACCTCGAATATGCGGTTCAATTTTGGGCTCCCTCCCTAAACAAGGATATAGCGCAGTTAGAAAGAGTGCAACGTTGGGCTACTAAACTAGTTCCTGGAATCCGAAACAAACCGTACGAAGATAGACTCCGCTCATTAAACCTACTATCCCTTCAAAGTAGACGATTACGTGGATAGTTGATCGAGGTATTCAAAATCTTAAAAGGCTTTACTAATATTGATTACAGACTATTGGTCGAGATGGACGAAAGGGCCAACCAACACACGCCAAAATGGTTTAAAATTAGTCAACAAGCGATTTAACTCTGCTATAGCTCAAAATTACTTCACGTTTAAAATCACGCAAACGTGAAATAGCCTGCCCAACCGTGTAGTAGAAAGCACGTCAGTTAATATGTTCAAAAACCGACTTGATGAGTACTTAAATAGTGTAAATATAACGTAGTAGGAGCATAGAAGAAAACCTCATATAAAATAAGGAGTTAGGGAATAAAATGAAATGATGAACAAAAAGATGCCAGCGACATCTCTGCATGGCATGGAGTGAATGTGAATTCCCTTTTTATTTTTCCGTCTGTCTTGTACGTATATTATTTTCATCACTAAGAGAGTACTGTCCTGCCCCCCCCCCCCACCCCCACCCTGGTTCGAAGAAACGTGTTCGTGAATGCGAGTGATAACTGAACCTACATGTCATAGTATACACATGTAGATAAGTGTGTACCGTAGAATTGAAATAGTTAAAAAGACAGGGTGGTAAAAAATAGCCCGATACACTAACATTAGATAATGGTAGTTAACATCTTCTGTAAGCGGACTGGCCTTGAGCGCACCCTAGGGTCTTTGTTGGTCCTTGTTTCTGTAGTTCTGTAGTAGTTCTATCTCTCTCTCTCTCTCTCTCTCTCTCTCTCTCTCTCTCTCTCTCTCTCTCTCTCTCTCTCTCTTTCTCTCTCTCTATCTATCTCTCTCTATCTATCTATCTATCTATCTTGAATAAATACTACACTTTCCTTTGCCTCTTATCAATAATCGACAACAGCCCCTAGAGCAATGCAGCGACCTGCGAATGAGGTCAGGGCTGAGGCCTAATCTTGAATTAAATTCCTATAGGTCACAATGACCTTGTTTCGTTGCCTTACTTCAACTTCATTTTACAAGCAAAAGCAAATTCAAGGTTTCCTCTTCCCTGAGGTGTAAATGAATGACCCGTCGCTGGAGAGTTTGTGAGAATAGATTCATTCGCAAAGAGCTTAGGAGAGACGGGGAAGATAAGTATCTTGAAAGGAAGACCCCACGGGGCGCTCCACAGTGCGAACACAACTCTTCTGATCCTCCTTAAACCCATGAATTAGGGTAAATACATTATGTCTAGTCATAAACATACATACCCCTCACCCCACGTAGTTCGGGGAGGGTCAAAGTGTATAGAAAGTGATAAACGACTCTCGAGCGCTTTGCTAATTCTCCCTCGTCACTTCGCAGGATTATCTGGCGGCATTCAATAATATGATTTTGGCTGTCGTGGTCGCTTCCGTCTTCCCCGCACATTTCGAAATCAATTATAAGTACGCGCTAGCCACGCTCTTGCTTCTCATCGGCATAACATTCTATGAGAAAAAAACACAACAGTCCTTGATTAATTGTGTTAAATGTATATAATTTTGTATGTGGTAAGAAGCTCATAAACCGCGTGACACCGTGAGAATTACCCCCAGGAGAAGGAAAATAATGATTCCGCGCGTTTTCATTCTCTGAATTACACTTCTTTAATGAAGGCGAAAGCGCTTGGAATAGTATATATATATATATATATATATATATATATATATATATATATATATATCAGCTTATGTCATCGCCATAGCCAAGCAAAGGCCTTCTCAAGAAGTTTCCTTTGACTGACGATCCATCGCTCGAGTTTCCGACGTTACCCTAGCTAATGTGTGAAGGTTATCTTCTGCCTATCTTTTTTATAAAGGTGTCGAATTTAGGACTTCTATTGTTTCTTCTGACAATGTCTCCTTCCCTTCGCCAGGTCTTATTTTTTTCTTTCCCTCTCCCTCACCCGTTTGAATTCTTCGCCAATATTTAGTTATTTATAGTCCTATCATATATTTTTTTTTCTTTCTTTGAGTACTCCTACATTTCTTCGTGTTGTTTGTGTTGAGTGTTGATGTGTCACTTCTTTACGTTCTTATCGGTCATATGAATGTGTAAAAGAATGTACGTCTTAGCCTTGAGATGCGTCGTTTCTCTAAAAGTGTCTAAGGCTTGTTACCGCCATGTTTTTTACCCGATTTTTTTTTTAATTCGAGGCAAACATCAAGAGCAGGGCTGCCAATGAGATTTTTGCTTTTTTCCCCCAGAACGTGAATAAAAAATCCCCCAGATTCAACTAAAATTCCCCAGATTATAATAAAAATAACATTTAGTGAAATAAATTAAATTATAACCGAATGTACTTACTAATGGTTAATCCAAATGCAATTCTTCCTCTTCTTCTTCCTCTATATTTATTCCTATATTACTTTCTTTCATACGTTTCATGTACATAGCACTTGTCCAAATTAGTAGAGTCTGAATTTTGGCGGGTTAATTGATTGTTTTGCCCGAATTCTTCCAGCTACTCTTTGTGCTTTTAGTGAATTAGTTTTCCTAGTTTGGATGTTATTCACTTGCGAAAATATGCCTTCAACACATGCTAAATAAGTGGTAAACACGATAGGTTTGTCATTAAATCAGAAATTAGCGCAAATTTGAAATCGACAATACCATCTTTAATGGAACGTAAATCATACTAGTACTGTGGTATGTTGTCACATAGGTTAGGTACCTCTTTAGCTGTGAGCCGATAGCTTCTCCACTCATCGTCAAGTCCATTCACTTTAGCTGGCGGTGCTAAATTAGGAAAATTGCTTAAAATACTAATTAATAATGGTGAGGAATGACTTAGGTTTTAGGCAATGGTTGGATCAAAAGAATTTAGCTTGGCAATCACATTATCTTCATTCAGTGAAAATTTCTTCCTTATTTGAACGCAAAGTTCCACAAGAAATTTCAAGCACTCATTCTTGAATATGTTCAAAATATCACTGGGTAATGGTTCATTAATCAGTTGTGTCATTGCTACTCCTCCCAGGTAAATGTTATCTGGATTTTTGTGATTACATACATTACTTGGATCAATACCTGAAAGTTATATTGTTACTGTTTCATCAACAAAACTTAGAATATTTTTTTATTCAGATTGAATAGGTTCGATACTCGTTCCTGCATATGTTATTCGTTAAGAACGTAGTGACCTTTCTGCATTAGAAATTTTATATTTAAATAAGTTTACATACATTTTAAAATTATATCTCTTACAAATAATGTAATCTACGCGTTATATTCATCTTATTTCATAATTCCACTAGAGTATTAACAGTTTTTGATAAAATCCCCCATTACCCCAGACTATGTGCATTTTCCCCCCGATTTGAAGGGATTCCCCCAAGTTTGGCAGCCCTGATCAAGACTCATCAGCTGTCCTAATTAAACTTATTCTTACAAACGTTCTAAAATGTGAATATCAGTTCTAATTACTCGGTTTTGTGTAAAAGTATTTATCCATTTCGCTTTTGAAAAGTTTACTTTGAGCTGTTGCGAGACTGGTTCGTGATACTTCTGTTATCATTGACTTGATTATTTTGGATTCGAGGCAAATAATAGAATATCGCTAGCAAAGTGAAGAAGGAGACTTGAGTATCGCTCAATAATCTTTATATATTCTCTTTTGTTTCCTAAAAATCGCACCAAGAATTACTGTAAAGTGTTTTATGAGGATTGATTCTCCTTGTCTGGCTACATTTTGTGTTGTTTTTTTCCTACTAAGTGCAACTTACATGACGATGTTACTATAGTTCTTGCTAATTCCTTTTTTATATATTCTCTTGAGCTAAATCGGTGTTTAGTCAATTGGAATTTTTTCATGGTCTATTAATACCATGTAGAGAGGTATTTCGTATTCATCAGCTACATCCAATACTTGTTGAAATAACTGCAAAGTTATCCTAAATACTATAGTAACTTCTGCCTCTTCCACTAGCCCAATGTAGCTGAGTATTTTTCTTAGTCTTTTGTTTTTGACTTTTGTAATTTATATGTCGGAAAAATATAACAGATTGTGTGGTTAGTGGAAAGCAATAAATGACACCACCTGGTTCTTATAGCACCCTGTGGGACGCCATAGTCACCACAAGGGAAGATCAAGTTTCAGTCACTCGCTAGAAACGGGTGACTGAAACTTGATCTTCCCTGGTAGTGACTAAGGCGTTTCCCAGGGTGTATTTTTTTATAAGAAGTGGGCGGTGTCATTTATTGCTTTCCACTAACTGCACCAATTTATATGCCATTAATAAAACAATAATTGCTTGTAGTTATTTAATTCTTCCTTAATGCTCTTAAAAAAAATGAAAATGAAGTACACTTCAAGTGTTGGGGCATGCTAATGGACTCCTCTCAATGCATGAATTATGTGACACGACTGGAAAGGATACAACTCTGGTTTCAAAAATTGAATGGAATACTTATAGAGATATTCTACATTTAAAAGTATTTTGTTTATTTTGGTTCCAATTTTAATTTTACCTTGTAAAATGGAAGCATAACAGGAAGCAATGTATTTGAGGAGTCCCTATTTTGATGTCACTATTGAAAAATGTCTGTCGCGAAACAAGAAGGTAACTGTGAACCTAAGGCACCTCAAATTCGTGGTATCCTAACCTTAGAAGAGTTAGATGAGGATTCACTTCCCTGATTTTTATGTTTGTGTGGCATAAAAATCTCCCACATCGAAAATTGAAGGTTTGGTGGGGTAGGTACTTGACTCCTTCTTTTAGCTAGAAAAAAAGCCAGGACATAGTTTATTTAGACTTCGCTGAGGCATTTCGACACCGTTTCTCAGAAGCGATTACTAACTAAACTTTTTGCTCGTGGATTTAGGGAAAACCTCCTACGATGGAAAGAGTCGTGGCTAAGTATTCGGAGTGGAAAATTGTAACTAGGGGCGTGTCCCAGGGGTCTGTGTTGGGACCATTGTTGTTCCTTATTTATGTAAATGATATGGACACTGGCCTACTTGGTAAAATTATCCTAATTTACGGACGACACAAAAATTGCGGGTAAAATTTTAAATGAGAACGATAGCAAATTAATTCAAGCGGGATCTATAGAAAATATTTGAATGGTCTAATAAATGGACCATGAAATTCAATTTAGACAAGTGTGGAGTTTTGCACGGAGATCGAAATAACCCAAGTCTTAAATAGGAAATGGGTGGTAAAATCTTAACTCCGTCGACGAAGAAAAAGATGTAGGGGAAGCGGGTTTTATATGGAGGGTTGAAGTAGCCGGTGAATGTTACCAGTTTATGTGGTGGTATAGGTTACCGGTTTGTGGGTGCGTGGTCGGGAATTATAAGGGCGTGCATTAAAGAGTCTTCGTTGCTATTGCGCTCGACGGGTGACGAGGTCTTTAGGCAGTGGGCCTACTTTGCGCCTTTGTCGAATTGGTTCTGACACTTTATAATTTTTCACGAGGGTTATGCGTTAGGCTGGGCTTACCGAAAGTGGCTCGGTAATCCGGGTCAGCAAAGAAAATATAGCTTTATTCTTAAACTGGCCTACTAAAGGGGCAATATATATATATATATATATATATATATATATATATATATATATATATATATATATATATATATATATATATATATATATGATCTTTTTTGTTTGGCGGCAGGCGGATGTTTTGTACCAAATTTTCACCAATGATGCAGTTTTGAGGCTGAATACGAATTTTAACATTTATTTGGGGAGAAATGAAAAGAGGTATTAAAAAACAAAATTTAATGCGCACTAGTTTAGAACATTATTCTATAAACAATTATGATTATATACTGGGGAGATGTGCCCCCCCCAAAAAAAAATTTGATTGAAACTTAGGATCCTCGTAGTGGGGTCCCCAGCAGGGCTAAACCCCCCACGAGCATTCCCCTTGAATTTACTCCAAAAAGGTGAAACATATTGGAACAAGGCGGTACCCACCGTGAAATGCTCGATTCCTTCTTATGTGAGTTTATGTGGCGAAAAACGCAATAAAAATTAAAATTTGTTTAAAAAATACAAATGAATATTTGAACAAATAATAAAAGGACTGAACAATAATATTGGGAAATCATACGGCAGTTTAAGTGCGTTTCATTTCCATTTCGTTTTTCTTCCAAATATATCGGACAAACCAAAATTTACAGTTTGAAATTTCTTTTTTTTAGATACTTCCTTTCATTTCTCAAAAAAAATATGTTATATTCGTATTCAGCACTCAAAACTGCATTATTGTCGAAAATTTGGTACAAAACATCCGCCTCCCGCCAAACAGAAAAGACCATATATGGATATATATATATATATATATATATATATATATATATATATATATATATATATATATATATATATATATATATATATATATATATATATATATATATATATATATTCGTCTCCAAGTGGCGTGACCTTGACTTGTCCCGAGGGCGGACTCAGTGATCTAGTTTGTTCGTTATTTCCACACTTGGGAGGAGTTTCCGACAGCTGTGTGTACCTGTTGTGCTTACATATTCCCCAGAGATTTAGCCTTATTATATGGAATCGCTTGTTGCAGATCTCTGTGCACTTTCTCTGGTCAAAGCCTATATTTGTTCAGCTACTGATAAATGTTCCCAACACTCGTATGTTTGTTTGTGTGTGATCTTTGTATTTGTCCAGGTGGTCCCCTTTGATATCTTTGTATGTTCTTGGGTTTCCGCGCGACTCTAACGACCGCTTGCCTCAGATCTATTTGTACAGTTTAACATATATATATATAGTTTCATTTCCTAATTCTTTTTGGTTCTTTATTTATTAGACTTGGCATATTATTTCCTTAATTTACACACATAGCAATTTTTAGGATTTGATAAATCCACCGAGCATCTATTTATGAAGTTCCTCGCTGGGCCAATTAAATCCTGCAATTTAGCACCAGAGGTCTACCTATTTTATAGAACGAACCCTACAGTTTCAAAGGATTTTAAGAGTAACAAGCAGTGTGATGAAGCGTGTAAGAAGGCGAACCGGTAAAGATTCTTTTTAACACATTTTCGCAAATGAATTTAATGTGTTTTTCTTATGCAGTTTCATGTGTAGTTTTCAGATCTGACACTCTTTTTCTTCCTGGAAATGCTTACTTTTTCCATAATCAACCGAAGTCCATACTGGGAAAAGTATGAATTTCAAGCAAAAACGAGTTTCAGATCTGAAAAATACACATAGAACTGCATAAGAAAAACATAAAAATCATTTCAAAGATCCAAAACCACACCAGACGTAACCTGGTAATTTCAGAGGACGATAGCGCCGCCTATTTTATGCTAGTTCCGCCAAAAATTAACTTTTTTTAGGGTACTTTTGAAACGGGGGGTTTCGCCCCCATACTCCCAAATTAATTGGGGGGGTTGCACCCCTCACACATCCCGCAACTTCAAAAGAAAACTCGTAATATTCCTATATCGAAAGTTTACCGTAAGATTTGAATACACACGACGATTGTTAAATGTCGTTAGGCCTCTAGTTTGAATAAAAGCTTTGCGCAGAAAACAGTTTATAAATAAAAGGTTAGCACTTGGTTGAATGCGGGCATTAGAAAGAAACGTGCCCTTAAACACACTAACGGAAAATTTGCACGGGATTTTTCGCCCTTTCGAACCTTTTAATCCTGAGGTAGCACAACTACCGGACGTCATTTGACGATATAAACTAAAAAACAAGAAGAAGCCGCTATTCCTTCGGAATATAGGAAATATAACGAAGCGTATCATTGGTCAAGAGGCCAGACAACGCATACGTATATCGCCTGCAGATCTAAAACAACTAGGTATTGGTTGACTAGTCAGGCCAATATTTGGCCAAAACTTGAAGGAAATAGGGAAAAAAGACAATGAGTTTAAAATTTAGCAAAGTAACGATATACGAGGGGCGGTCAATAAGTTTTGCAATTCGGATATAAGGAAACGAGATAGGAGGAAAAGTGTTTCATTATTTTTCAATATAACTACCCTCGACTTCAATGCACTTGCGCCACTTGTCCCTGAGGCTTCGAATTCCCGACAACTAGAAATTTCCCGACTGCTGTTCAATCCACTGCTGGACGGCGAGCTGGACATCTTCATCGTCCCCAAACCGGCATCCACGCAGTGCAGCTTTGAGCTAGCGGGCGAAAAATAGTCGCTAGGGTCCAGATCTGGACTGTAGGGGGATGGTGAGCTCCTAGAATCCGCATTCGCGCAGGGCAGCTTGTTCAACTCTGGCCTTGTGAACTTTGACGACGTTGAAGTCGATCATGGGGCGTGAGGTTTCTAGGGACCCAACGGGCAGAGACCTTGGTCATGGCCAAATTGTCATGGATGATGTTGATAACACTTCCATGTGATATTCCAAGTTCTCGTACGATTTCTTCGACCTTCACCCGTCTATTTTCGAGGATCATCCTATCCACACGGGCCACATTGTCCTCGTTGGTCACGTCTGATGGGTCTTCCTAGACGGGGGTCATCTTCAAGGGACTCACGACCATGGCGGATCTCCCTATTCCAGCGAGCAATGGTTGCATAGGAAGGGGCGGTGTCGGTGTACACTGCAACCATGCGTTCATGGATCTCTTTTGCATTCTTGCCGTCCTTGGTCAAAAATTTTATCACTGCGCGGTGCTCAACCTTCTTCATTGTTGAAAAATTTGTGACTGACGATCTGCGATCAGCTACTGCTTCTTAAATAGACGAGGCAGGAGCGTGCGGCTGCAGGTCCTGACTTGTCATAACTTGTCTTAACACCCCAAAAAACAGCCATCTCTTTTCCTCTGTTTTGCCCTACCGATTCGCAAAACTTATTGACCGCCCTTCGTACTTTCAAAAAGTGACTAACTACGTTATTATTAAATTCAAGGGGTTGAAAATGACATCGGTTAGCATCATTTTAAACATTAAAAACGCTTATGTCTTTGAAAATTAAAAAATCGTAAATGTGTTAAAACGAATCTTTACCGGCGAACCGAATTCTTGGACTTATTGCGAGAAGTTCTCACTACAAACATCATGATAGAATCATATCTTTATATAAAAGTTTAGTAAGGCTACACCTTGATTACGCGATACAATTATGGTCACCTTACACTCATGTAAACATCAATAAAATGGAAAGAATTCAACGACGGGCAACTAAACTAGTTCCTTCGATTACAAATAAGTCGTATATCGAAAGATTAAATATACTAAAACTACTGACTCTCGAAATTAGGCGATTGTGATGTGAGCTTAGCAAAGTATTCAAAATTTTAAATAAATTTGAAAACGTAAATTATGAATTTTTTTTTAAATACGACCATGGATGGACTCACAACAACGGTTTTAAACTGAAAGTACGACGGAGGTTTCGAACGGACAGAGCTAAAAAAAAATCACCTTTAAAATCATCGCTAAATGGAACGCACTCCCCACGGAGGTAGTAAATGCTAGTAGCGTGAATAGTTTTAGAAAACAAAATTGTAGTTATCACCATTATCATCATCACTAACTCTATAATTTATGAAAGGGATTTTTTCGAGTATGTGAATAATAATTTCATCTTAGTTTGGTTATGACTTATGTTTTTTTATCAAAGTTATTTCTAATAATTCGTTTATAATATCAAAAACAAAATGGTGAAGTTCAGAAATAAATATAAGTATCGAGATTTTGTGAATTTTTTAAAACCCAAAGAATTACAAATGGTGAAGTTCAAAAAATTTAGTTTAGAGTTCCTTTTTATAATTATTATAATTGGCGAAGTTCAGAAAATTTATAAAAATTTAACCATGGCTGCATTTTTAAGATTTTAAATTTTAATCTTAGTAGCGAAGCGCAAGCTCCCACCGTAAGGGCGAAGCCATTGCCTGGTTTTACGAATAATGATATTGTTTAAATACGGAGAAATGTTGTGGATTGACTATCGCATATGTGAGCATCGTGGCGACAATGTCCAAAGGAGGACTACTGGCATACTAGTATAGAATGGGACTGGCCTTTGAGTAGACTGAGTAGTCCTTGTTTGCTCCCTGTAACTATGTAACTAAGAGATTTTGTTCAACATGACACTGGACCAAGTCAAATTTCGAGGGTTACGTGCTCTGTCTTAGGCGAATTTGTTGGTAAACCTCGCCCCATCTCCTCTTAAGCCCTTATTTGGTCCATCAGACTCTTTTGTTTTCTTAAAACTCGGAAAAAATTGAAGGAACTCCATCGGGCGATTAACCACATTCGATTTAGGGGAACCTCACTCAACTGAAGTAGTTTTACCACTCAACTAAGCTGTAGCACAATTTGATATATAAAGAGAGTATTTAGGATGATTTTTTATTTTTTTTTTAATAAAGACAAACCCAAAGAAAACATCAACCTAATTTGTTTTTAAAGAAAATCTTTTATTCCAAATTTGTTTGGTTTCGAGAGAATTGATCGTGTAGTAAAAATCTTTGATGGTAATAAGTTTGGTTGCAGTTAAGCTCAGATACAAGTTAATAATATTATTATTGTTCCTAATTTTAGAAATGCAAATTTGTATGCCCTTCGTAGTAAAATGAGGCAGGTCCACTGGACGGAGGTCCTCAACATAAATATTGCCCTACTATGCCCCTCTTAGCCTCTCACCTCTCTTCCTTCCTTCAAACCTAACTGCCGGTTGCTAACCGGATCCACATCCTTCTTCTTCCTGAATGCTTTTCGTCCTACTTTCTTAGTCTTGTTTGTCATTCATTTGATCCTCATAAAAGGGCATTGACCTTTAATAATAAATATTTTACACTGTATTGATAAATAATAAATAAAATATATCACACGGGAGCGAACACTAAATCTCTCAGCTCCGATTTTCCCCCCACACATCGGAAAATTATTATGTAAAAGAACAACATCTGACCCCCTACCCCCCCACACACACACTCTATCGGATACCACGTGCTATGGTATCCCGCCATGGACAACGCAACTGCCTGTTCGAACATTCAAAGTTTCGACTCCTGAGCGCATTGGGGAAATATTCCCCAATCCTGCGAACTTGTCCAAAGCACCCCCCCCCCCTCCCTCTCCAGTGACGAGACGTGAAAGAGCCGCTATGTCTCGCCCCCTTGCTGCTAAATGATGTATCGACTCCGCCTCCAGATTAAGATATCTGGAGCTTGTGACTCCTTTCTCCAAATTCCCCTGCCCCCCTCAGAATCGGGCATACAAATACTCGGGTTATTCTGTAGTTCGAGGGTCTAGCCCGCACCTCAAGGTCGTCCTTATCGTCTCAAGTCTAAGTAAGTCTCGTGAGCGTTCGTCAGACAGCAAGACTTCCTCCGCTGTGATTCTACCCCAGTCAATTAGTAGCTTCTGTTTACGGCAAGCCTTGGAATTTGCGCAACAGTCTCCCTTCGATTAATCGAGCCGAAGAAAATCTCTATCGATTACCTTTAAGAAAAAGAAGTTTCCTGTTCCAGTAGAATTACGAGTAATCCCACATTTCCCGTCGAACGTCATCTTTGAAGATTGACTATCTTCATCGGAAGGTTGGTTCGGATCGTTCCCCACCTGCCTCATCAGATCGTGCCCCACTTGCCACATCGGATCGTTCCCCACTCGCCTCATCGCTAGAAGGACCTTCCTCGAAGTCACCGACCCGTAAGACTGAAACCCCCTCCATTATTAGTATTTTCAAGTTCTCCCTTTTGATCGGAGCCTAGTAACATTAATCAATTAATTCTATTTGAGAATCCCTCCTCATAATAATTATCAAGAGAGTATTTCAATTTAAATAATTCTCTTTTGCTTATTATTATTATTATTCTTATTTTGATCTTTGTAAATCAAATTATATTTTGTTGTTTCATCTTTAACTAACCTTGAACGATACTCTCGGCCTATTCAAGTAAATCTCGCCAACCAATTATGCACTCTGTCTGATTATTAAGGATTTGAAACCCAACGCCTCAAGTGTGACCTCCTAGTCGGTAGTTAATACCTACGAACAGTCCTTCAACGGTTCTCGTTGCAGTAGGTGATTAAGTCCTCCCCACATAATATAGGAGTAGTGTATTGTATAGAGTGGTGTTCCACGACATATTAATTGTGGTTTATTGTAGATTTTGGACGTCAGTGAGGTATTATACTGAATTTGATAATTATATTTGAGGATTATCTGCATTTTAAACATGTATCATATAAGATACATTCGATCGCAAAGGTTTGAAAAACGAAATATAAACATAAACAGGTTTGAAATTTGGGGAAAGTTTAAGCTCCTTAATCCCTCCTTCTGGATCTGGGCATGTCGACCTGCCTTACGTTAGGTCTTCTCTATCATATAGCAACCAATTTAATCTTATACACAACAATCGTGGGTCGGATAGTCTTATAATTTCACGTTTTACAGCTTTCACATCAAATAGATGCCGCAGATATTCTTTCTTAATAGGAACGGATCATCATACTTTTCCAATCCTCCTCTGTACTTTGAACAATCCCTGCTTATTTATATAGATCCTTGTATTGAAGGAACAGTTTTGCTCAACAGAAGTTTCTTTTGGCACACAATCTTACCACCCTCTGTCTATTTTCATTCTCTCCGGGTGCACCCGAAACTCATGTTGCCACCAAGTCCATTTAGATTTCCTACAACCGATTCCATCCACTAGTCGCCCCAATCCGTCCCGGATCTCGACCTTTTCATCCAAATCATTATCATTATATGGTTTATACACTATAACCACACTCAATTTAACTTTTTGCAAATCTCAACCTCACCCACATAATTCCCAAGCTCATACGTTCTTGCTAAACATTGCAACACGCCACTCCTCATTAAAAACACACTGCCACGCCCTTTTTATCACTAGGACAATGAGTCCACCAGATGTCACTCCACTCCAAACAAACTTTCCATTCCATTTTATTTTTGTCTCTCATATTGCCATTATCTGTCATATCCCTCTTTCAAACATATTTACTATATCCCCCATAAGCCCTTCATCTCTGTTTACATGTTCACGTGGGTTAACCTGTATGGCTGGACACGGTCAGCACCCCTCTTCCTCACAGTACCGCTATTAACAATTGCGTTCGCACGAAGGAAACTTTCGGGTGAGCGGCTTCCAAGGTAAGTGACCAATATCAGGGTTTAGTCACCTGCCACATGCTTACAAAAGTTGAAGGGTTTGTAATTTTTTATGATCTTGAGGGAAAATGTTGCTGTACTAGACAAAAAAAGGAAGAACCCTATACAAAATATCATTCACTACCTGGGGGTGATTTGGGACCAACGCCGCTGTTAATATAGTTGTCATCACCACATGGAACAGTTAGAGTGCGCTGTTTTAGTGATATAAAAGAGTGTGGGGAACTAGGATAAATAATTCCGCCCCCCGCAAACTATTCGTTGGAAGGAATACAAATGAATCCTAGTTAATTAAGGAAAAATAAATAATTTACTAAATGAAAAACTAAATGGTGTAACGAGTCTAACCTCAAGGGTCGGAATTCCCTGGTTGGTTACTTCTTAACGGGAGGAGTCTGCTTCGTGCATCCCGCTCACAGCGTCCTCCGTTGACCAAACCAGACAACGTAGCTCTCTTAGAATGGCCTCTTTGATGAGGCAAGTGATCGATAAGGGATGGGAGGACCCCAAGATTGCAACCCGGCTGTGTGGTGGAGAGCACAGTGAGCTGCTGGACCTACATGTTTCTAGCTACCTAATAATAAAAACTGAAAACCAACGAGGGAATCTCCACTATGAAATTTGTAAGGAAACTTCTATAAAGTGAATATAATGGAAACAAACATGAGTAGAAGATCCATATATAGAGGCAGATCTACATCTGTACGATGGGGCCGAAATGGTACGTAATCCTAAAAATGTAAGCTGCAGCATGGGTACCAATGCTAAATATTTCATCGGCCATTCCATCGATATCCCGCGATTTACCAACAGTTCATAAGAGACGAATATAGACCAGTAGAGCCCGAGCGAAATTCACCTTCGGGAGAGATTCGTTGGCCTCAGACTGGATGCGACTCTGTCTGACCCAGCTCCTTCAGGAAGCGGTCTCGTATAATTTAGGGAGCTCCCTGGCCCTCTCAGTTTTTTAACTCCAGAATTCATTAAAACGTTATTCTCAACTCCCTCAACAATCCGTGCCTTCGGCGATCCCGCATTATCCCCTTAAACACGGGAAGGTCGTTAGAGGTAGGCTTTGCATGACGAGCAGTCTTCTGTTTTTCACTAAGGTCATGAGCGTTCCTAAGAATCTCAACCAAATCAACCCATTGGATGGGTTGCTGCAGGAGTGTAGGAAGACAGATGCGGCGCAGCTGCGTGTGTGATTGAATTTGCCTGAAGGCTAAATGGCGTTAAGTCGACGCTCATCATAAATCTAGAAATCCCCGAAGTTGTGGATACAGGAGAAACAGTAAAACTTCCTTGTTGTTATTCCAATGAAGGTGAGGCAAGAATCAATGTTAACAGAAAGTTAGCAGGCATATGAAGTTGGAACATTTTGAAGATGCATTAATATTATCATTTGTGAGAAAATATCGGGTATTAGTGGCAGTGAAGCTTGCTGAACCCTTCTTTTATGAATTCGGTCGCAAAGATTGAAGTTTGTTGGAGTATTGAATTGCTCCCAATAGGCTGGAATTCCCATTCCTTAATCTTCATTTTCCTCGCAACAATCTTTTTGTGTGACATTGATTTAGAAGAAAGATAATAAATGGAAATATGATTGAATGATTATTTGCGGATCGAAAAGTTTTAATGCCATGTCTACATAGAGGCCTAAAAAATGAGTACAAAAATACAGTTATGTAAGTTATTAAACTCTGCCAATTTCCTTTAGATAAATTGGACAAGTTTAATAACTTATATAACTTTAGTGATTTCCCACTTCCAGGTCTATGCGGAGTAATGTCATTAAAAGTTTTACTACAAAAAACTAATTGTAAACCTTGAAAGTAAAAAGTTGGATAAAAAATAAATATAAATAAACCAGGCAATGACTTCGCCACTCCCTCCTACGGGATAAGCTTGCGCTTCGCTATTAAGATTAAAATTTAAAATCTAAAAAAAAGTATCCATGGTTAATATTTTTATAAATTTTATGGACTTCGCCAATTATAATAATTTTAAAAAGGAATTCGAAACTAAATTTTTCCCCTTTCAAAATATCACGTACTAAAATATAGTTATAGAAGAAGAAGATATATAAAAATAAATTTTCTGAACTTCACCATTTTGTTTTTTGATATTATAAAAGAATTATGAGAAATTACTTTGCTAAGAAAAAACATAAGTCATAACCAAACTAAGATGAATTTATTATTCAAATACTAAAAAAATTGCCTTCTTAAATTATAGAGTTAGTGATGATGATGATGATGATGATGTATCCAGGATTCGGCATTTGCCTTTTATGAAAAAGATTATCCGAATAATTATTATATATTGTTTAAAAAAAAATAGAACGAGGTTCCTTCTTAGGGAAGCACACTACTTCCAACACCTCTACAACAACCTTCCTCCCGCACCACTAATTCTCCACTTACTCATACATGTCCACACTACCCTCATCCAAAGATACTTGAGCACACTACCATCAAACATCTTAAACCAGCCTCCTCCCTTAATAAACCAAATAGAAAAATCCCTTCACAGAACAAACCGAGTAATCCTTTCCACTTTACTCCACTGGCCACTCCACTCCACTTAACTCCACAGGCCACTCCACCATACTCCAACAATACAAACATAGAATAAACCTTGCCACCCCACCACACCAACATGCACCAGATGCAACCAAAGCCCATACAACATCACACACCTACTCATAGACTGGCCAAACCTCACACAAGCTTGCACTACACACTTATCCTCTCTTAGGGACCCGCTGACCCTCCCATGGAGCGTACTGGCCTTCCTAGGGTCCACCCACCCCACAGAAGAGAGGTGGGAGGGGGAAAGGGTAAGTAAGTAGTAGAAGGGAAAGGTTAGGGTGACGGAGATGGAAGGTGTGATATTTGAGTTATGTGGGAGAGGTTTTGTGGAAAGAAAGAATTGTATGCAATGGATGGATGGATTTTAGTAGGCATATGTGGGCGCGATAACGAACAAATTTATCACGATAACCAATAAATTGTTAACGATAACCTTATCGGCGATAACCGATAATCGATAACTGGCGATAGATTTATCACCCGATAAGGTGATAATCGATAAATCCAAAATTATAATACAATCTTGATTATTGACTATATATAGCGTTATTTTATAATACAATAGTAAGAATATTTGAATACTGTTTCTTAGTTTCTTACCTGGGGAGGCTCTCCTTCATCTCCTCTTAGGTTTTGAGGATCCTCCTCCCAGCTCGGACCTACCTATTTATGTCTCCAAGGCACGCGCGGCTCGCCGCTGTGCTAAACTGGAACCAAAAACTGAAATTATCGATTATCGCTAGTTTGAGACCAAAAGTATCGGCGATACCGATGAATCGATAACGCGGAAAAATATCGGATAACTGATAACCCGATATCGTCATCGCGAAACGCCCATCTATGTTAGTAGGGATGGGGTAGATGTGTTGTGGAAGGAGAAGGTATGTGGAGGTGGTAGAGGTGAATGCAGTCAAGCTAAAAAGAAGTACTTCAAGGATAGGAGGGCTGAGTTGCCTCTCGACCAGTGGTTCACAAACTAGGGGTCCAGCAAAATTTGGAGGGCCATGAGCTGAGGCTGTGCTTCGAGTGAAACAAAGCCAAGCGTTAAGATGTTGGTTGATGGTCTTCAACCTCACCCTTCACGCTGAGTTGAATTTGGGTTTGAAGAAAACGAACTTTCGCATGAAGGTTCTTTCTGGGGTAAGAGAAGGTGATGTGTCCACTGAAGGTTTTCCTTCAGAATTATTAAATTTGTCAGTAAAAAAAAAGATTGCTTTTGATTACACTTTTTATTCAGTGAAACTTATTTTTTCTTTTGTATATTGGAGGAAGGTTTTTGGAAATTAGTTTTAATTATAGATAGGCCTACTCTCAAATTATGGAAACTATTTTATGTGCATCAAATACCTTCTTCACCACCATTTTAATGTTTATTTGAGATTTGTCAAAAAGTAAATTGCAAGTTTCCATAACTCAGTATTTGAGAGAAGAATATTAGGAGGTGGAATGAATAAAATAACAGGTATTGTCGGAGTTTTACAGACAGTCACTGTAGTCACGAGATGTGGATTGCGGGGGAAGATGGGGGCAGGGGGCATGGATGAGGATCATATATAAAAAGTGGGTAAAGAACGGAAGAAGTTGGGAAACCACTTGTCTAGACCAATGCTCGTAGTCTTAAAAATAAAAAGCATGAGTTATTTATTTGTACTATTGCTGAAGATATTGGCATAGTATGTGCAACAGAATATTGGTTAGTTAGTACAATTTAAATTTATTTCGAAGAAATAAATGTAAATTTGAGGGCTAAATAGAAATATCCTTGGTATTATTGATTCTATCAACAGAATTTCATATGTGCTTGTTGCGTGTTGAAGTGCATTTTGTAACGCGCTGGACTTTGGCATTTCCATACATTCGCTTACAATGTACACGCGTTTGGTTCGGCAGTCCACATTGTAGTGTTGGTAGTAGCGGTCACGTTAAGTAGGTGAGCACTCACGAGTGAGTTTTCCCAATGCCACCAGTGATAGTAGGCCTATTATGACATCTTTGGAATTGGAATTTTAGGAAACACTTCCTGTGACCACTTTTTAGAGTGGCATTGTTATTGATTAAACATCTCTAAGTAATACAGAATCTCTGATATGTAATTTTGAATCTCTGGTTTGGCTTTGCACAAGAAGGAAACAGTGAAAACGTCAGATCAGATGCTCAAGCTTATTGAATGGAGAGAAAAAAAAGTGTCAAAATGTAAAGAAAGGTTGATCAGATATTTAAGAAAAAAAGAGAGGCCGAAGATGATACTGTTGTTGTTTGGATATGCCAAAATGAGGAACAGAGAGAAAGCAGCAGAGCTACCAGGAACGGGTAGGCTACATTGACAGGCCAGGGAAGGGACATGAACTAGCAAGGTAGGCTGTCAAAATTGGATGAAAATGTTACTCTCTCAGAACACCCACACACAACAGTAGGCTATATTATACGATGAACCTTTTAATTTGTATGTAGGCTATTAGCTAGCTTCTGTGCAACTCTCATATGGAAAACTACAGCATGCCTTGAATCTGGATAGCCTACATTTTTACAATTAGACCTACACTGAATAGAGTTATCTAGACTAGTTTTAGTAGGCTTATAATTTTGTGGGGGGGTTTTCTTATTTAAAACAGTTGAGAGTGAGAGGCAGTAGGAGGCAAAAGTGGCAGGATCCTCAAGCACAGGTGATGCAAGGCCAGCAATAACATACCCTTCTATATGGAAAGAAGAACAATGTGAAGAGTTCAGGCGTAAAAATGAATGGTTGTATGCTCATGATGGAAAGCTTGGCTGTACCTCATGCCGTGTTGTGAAGAACCCGTATGGTATGGCATCCCGTGGTGTTAATATTGCTATTGACTGGGCTGAGGGAAAAATAACCCCATATGGTAGTTCCAGGGATATCCAGGTTGAAACACTGCACAAAAAATTCCATAAGCATGAGAACTCCAAAGCACACAATGAAGCAAGCAAGATTCTTCAGACAGCCTAGAAAGATGTACATACTGATGGATATTAATGTCAGGAGATTACATTTCATTCTACCGCCAAGATATTCAGGACGGCATATTATGTGGCCAAGAATGACAAGCCATTCACTATTTTGAAAGACTGATTGACCTGCAGAAAGCCAATTCTGTCGATTTGGGGCGTGTTTTGTACAGGTAGACTATCTGTGTTTATATTATTGAACATGTGTCAGCTCACATGAAAAGGGAACACCTGAAGAAGATAATCGAGAACAAGAGTAAGATCAACATCTTGCCTGATGAGTCAACAGGTGTGGGACTCAAGTCAACACTTATTGTGTACATGAAGGCGAATGTAGATGGGGAGATGGAGTTCATTGCCTTTCCACTCGATCTGGTGGAGCTCAGATCAAGGAACACCTTATAAGTTGCCTGCTGACGAATGGCTTCACCATTGAGCTAGAGGAAGTATTCATTGGATTTTGTAGCGATGGGGCCAGTGTAATGCTTGGAATAAAGTCAGGTAAGTTAAGTTTACTGTACATGCAATTCAATATTTTCATGATGGTGTATGATTAAACCCAGAGGTGGGCGGTCCGAATTGGAAGTCCGATTAATTGTAGTCGCATTTTCGAATCGGACTAACCACCGCCAAACGAATCGGACAATCTCAATCGGACTGCCGAAAATTTAAAGCGATTTGCGATTAATCCAGGTCGACGTCTTCTTTGTTTTTTCGCAATAGCAGTTTCTTAATAAACTTTTCTCAAGTAAATATTTTTTCGTTTTATTCCATTCTATTCACACTTTCGTATTTTCTCTATAATATAATGCGTAAAATATCATGATTAATTATTAAATCATATATAATAAAAAGGTTATATTTTACAAGTATAAAATAGGTATAATACGTGTTTAGTTTTGGTTTTTCGTACACGTCTCATATCGGTTAAGTGACGCGCTTCACCAGTTTAGAGCCAGTCGTCGCGAGAGCAAGCTGTTGCTCCGCTACTCCCTTGTCACCACTTGTGAACGCTTCGAAGTAATCCTGTTTTAATTTTCCTGCTATTACGTCCCCCAACGGCAGTAAGTTGCATTTAGTATTTCTATTTCGTTCTAATAGTATTCATATGATCATATCTAGACTTATTTTCATAAAGTAACAGGAGTTCGTCGCCACCACGACCAACAGCTGGTCGGCAAGCAACATGGCTGGACAAAGTCACCTTCAAGAGGCACTCCGCCGTCCTCGGGATCAAGGAGATCACTTGAGCCAGACATGGACCTACCTGGTAGAGGCGATCTCCGAGCTGCACGACGAATTCGGCATCAAAAGAAAGATGTGTAAACTCTAAGAATTTTGCATATTTGTCTTTGTATTTGCCCAGGTATCTAGCAAAATTCTACATTTTTAATTTGTAATACTGTATGAATTTGATGCTATAGTCGGCGTGAAATATGTTATGCATGTTTGTCGTTAATACTTTGAAGAGAACTAAGGGAGTCTGTAAAAATAACGAAGTGATGACTATTATCGCATTGACTTTGGAATCATACTCCAAGTTCATACTGATAAATGAAATTAAACTTTGTTTTAAAAAATTATTTTGCTTTTCAGGTTTTCAGCACCACTACTGACAATGGCGCGAACTACATCAGCGCCTTTAACCGCAAAATAGAGCGGGATGCCAAGCAGCAAGGAGAAGACGCAGTGGACCCAGAGGCGGTGCACACCAGTATCATCCTAGTGACAGAAGCTCTGGAGGAGGTGAACCAGCAGGAAGAGGTGGTGCATCGCCCAAAGCATTGCCGCTGTGTGGCACACACAGCGAACCTGCTGTCCTCTAGGGATGTAGAGAACGTGTCCGGTTGGACCACTCAACCCAGGCCGGCCTTCAACAAGCCAGCCACCAAGGCCCAGAGCGTGTGGAACGCCCAGAACAGAAAGACAGTGACCGCCAATGACATTAAATCCGCTCTGGGCAAGAAGCTTGTTACCCCTGGCGTCACCAGGTAGAATTCTAGCCACGACGCCTACAAGTACCTGCTGACCGAGGTGCTTGACTTGGGCAAGAAGAACAAGCTGAACCAGATCTGTCAGCAGCAGTACCCCCACCCCCTGCCGCACATCACGCAGGACGACGTGCAGATCTGGTCGGAGTACGTCAAGGTGACCGTACCCCTCGCCTCCTGCCTAGACATACTCCAGGGCAAGGGGAAGGCATACATGGGGTGCCTTCTCCCCCACCTCCAGGTGCTCAAATACTCCCTAGAGACGCTGTCGCGCGACGACAGCATTGTTCATGCCCAGAACCAGGTGGTCCACCTCCTCCACTAGCCTGGAACAAAGGCTTTGATGGCAGGTTAGTCATATTATGATATTATTATTTATTATTACTTTTTATTATTATATTTTATCGCAGTGAGTTAAAACTTAATAAGTGCTTTTTTCTTCTTATATTATATTATTATTAAATGATTATAATCCTTGCTGGTCAAGTGATTAATTTGAAATGAACTAAAATCAGTGTAATGAAATTTAATTTTTCAATTGACAAATCTGATATATTTTTAAATTTGTTTTAAAACTTTACTTCTACTACAGGTTCAGCCACTTCTTTGTGGACATGGCCGTGTTGATGGCTACGGCGCTGCAACCCCACCACAAGCTCTAACGGTCAGTGCCATCTGCAGGAGACAGGACAATGAGGTCTAATGCGACCTGGTGAGGGACAAGCTCATCGGGGACTTTCTCGCCCTCGTCCGGCCTGACGAGCACCTGGACCCTGTCCCTCAGCAGGGCCCCCAGCCAGGCTCCAGCAGCACGACTACCTGTTCGCCATAGAGGATGGGCAGCAAGAGGAGAAGGTCAGGGAAGAGGCCAACAACTGGTCGAGGAAGCCGCTGAGGGGGAACCTGGTACTCTCGCCCAATCTCTTCCCGCTCGAGTTCCGTGATGCTTGGGTAACACTCTTCCTCAAGTATAACACGCCGCTCCCGAGCTTCGCCTCAGTCGAGCGCGTGTTCAGCTATGGGTCGGACATCCTCAGGCCTAAGAGGGCGGCCCTCGCTGCACCGAACTTCGAGGCCCTCGTCTTCATGAAGGGCAACCTTCACCTCCTCAAGAAGGCCCACGAGGTGAAGGAGGAAGACGAGGACTAAGCTGGCGGGCTTAGAGTAGAGTAGAGTGGAAAATCTTAAATATTATTAGGTATATATGGAACAAAGTTGTTAGTTGACCCCATTTTTTTTCTGAGAGAATATATTAGTATTACTGTGTGTATTTTGTGTAATATGTACTGTATAGTTTAATTTTTTGTTATATTATATTTTAATTAAAATAAAATATTTATTTTGGATCTTAAAAGCTTGGTTTATCTTTGCATTCGTTAGAAAAAAAACATTAAATTCCCTTTAGAAATAATGAAAATTGAATCGCTTTTAAAAATACCGAATCGCATTTAAAAAATTAATCGAATTGGATAATCGCTAATCGGACTTAGATTTTTGGCACCCGAATCGGATAATCGAATCGGACTTGACGATCTGGTGAATCGGTAATCGCTAATCGGACTTGAATTTTTTCGAATCGCGACCACCTCTGATTAAACCAATCATTCATTTATTTAATTGTTAGAAAGCTGCTCCAAGATGACTTCCCTAGGATAGTGTTATGACACTGCCTCAATCACCAACTGGAGCTTGCTGCGGACCAGGCCTTGGATGTGGCAGGATGAACAAAAGAGTTCCAGTCCTTCCTCGAAACTCTCTACTCATTATATAGCCAGTCACGGAAGAACGCCAGGGAGCTGAGTGAATGTGCTCACAACGTTCACATCACCATCAAAAGGATCGTTAAAGTGTTCAATGTTAGTTGGGTAGCTTCATCATACAGAGCAGTCTCTGCAGTTTGGCAGTCTTTTCCAGCCTTGACAAAACCTTTCCAGGAGGCATCAGAGGATGAGACCAAGGATGGCAGAGAGAGGGCTAAATTGAAAGGTCTACTCCTGCTCTCCAAGTTGTGCTCGATCAACTTCCTGAAGAGCCTTGCAGTGATTGAAGATGTTCTCAGTGAATTCAAGGACTTGTCTGAAATGCTCCAGAACAGGAAGATGACACTCCCAAAGGCACACACCCTCATGGCAATGTATGTCAATCGCATCGAAAGCCTCAGTACCTACCCAGGACAACACAGTCGCTGCCAATCAAGCAGAGGAAGCGATGGAGTTCAATGGAGAGCAGCTAAGTGTGGGCAAGTCTCCCATCATCAACTCTAGACAGTTCATTCGAGAAGTGTCTGACAACATGAAATAAAGGCTTTTCACAACCACAGCAAACATAGCACAGGCCAGTGTCACAGCTAACATACGAGTAAAAGAGACCTACAACAACCTCATCAATCAAATGGCAGTCCTCGACCCTGACACCTGAGAACATGACAATCTTCAGTTTGGAGAAGAGGTGGTGAAGGCTTTAAGTCGGGTCCTACATGTGAATGAAAAAGATGCCCACCTTGGTTTCGTGGAGTACAATACAAGTGGCGGGAGAAGCAGTCCTAACCAGATGAAGAAGCTGCTTATGGCAGTATAGACACTGTCTGCAAGCAATGCAGATTGTGAAAGGGGGTTCAGCTCAATGAACATGACCATTACAGAGTACAGGAGCAAACTCACAACCAGGAATGCAGCCAATCTCGTCTTCATCAGTTGTGTTAGTCACCATGCAGAAAGTGGGATCCACTGCCTTATGTGAAGACATGGCTTGGCAAAGGAAGAAAACCGTCACCTCAACAAAAGTAATGGCTGGCCACTACACAGAAGAAAAGGACAACTACTACAGTCCTGTGTGGAAAGTGTGGAAATGTGTGTGATTTCATCTTCCCCGAATCTCCCTTGCCTACATCAAGGCCTACCAGTTTTGGTTGGTAATCGATAATTTTCTTAACACCCACAAACGGACATGGCCATGTCCAGCTTGACTTGTTGTTCACACAGTGTCTGATTACTTAAAACAGATTATGCTTAATTTCTTTTAAGTTTGTGTTCCGATTTTTTCCCCAATAATTCGGTTGCACTTTCAGGAAAATAAATGTTTTGCTATAAATTATGTCGTGTGTCTAATTACTAACTCATACAGGCATTTTAAAATCAAATTTGTGTCAGAGGGGAGGGGGGATGTTGAAGGTTGAAGTAGTTCCTGCAAGAAATTAATCCTATTTTCGCCCCTGGCTTATTTTATAATATTAATCAATGTGGCCGCCGTCTGCGGCCAGCACGCGCTCCAGACGAAATTTGAAGGCCGAGCACACGTTGTGGACGAATTCCTTCGTCATGCTGGTCCACACAAGGTAAACGGAGGACTTCAGCTCGTCGATGTTATTGTATATTAACCTTGCAGGCTTTACCCTCGAGTTACTACAAGTTGTATTCGATGGGATTGGGGTCGGGCAACTGCGGCGGCCAAAATCCTTCGACCAGAATTTCATGTTCGACCCCAACCATCTTGTACGATCTTGGCCTTGTGGGCCGGGGCACTGACCTGCGGAAAGACTTAGTCCGCCTTCTTCGTGATCTTTTTCACCCAGGGCAGAACTTTTGTGGCCAAAATGTTCCTGTAATCGGCCAAAGTGAACCTGTAACTGCCCACGAACCACACCGAGGCATCTTCTCGATATTTGAACCCCCACGACGCCGACCATCATCACGGATGTCGGGTGCTCGTTCGTGGACACGTAGCGGACCTCGGAGACGTCCTGACCGAAGCTTACCCCGCGGTAGTTCTGCTTGTTGAAAGGGTGTCCCCCAACCTGGAAAAGTCAGAGAATTTATAATTGGTCAGGGATAACCTAGAAAAGTCAGGAAATTTTGACTTACCTACTCTAGTTTTTTTTTTTTTTTTAAACAGGGTGTGTAACATGTACTTTTTGTACTTTTTTCAAGTGGTACTTTTAAATATACTTTCTGTATTTTTTCAAGTGGTACTTTTAAATATACTTTCTGTACTTTTTAGCCTTTAATTTCCTTTTTTAAGGTCAGATGATATAGATAGCTTTTTGAAAAGTATTCAATTTGTATTAAAAAATTGATGTATTAAATTGTGCTTATACCGTATTGGTGAAATTACACATTAAAATAGAAGATTGTAAAGCTTTTCATTTTTAATTCGCTCTTTCCTTGTTCATTAAAATTGGTCCTTTCTGATACCATTTAAAGAACTTAGCTCCAAAAATATGTGCATAGTGATGAATGCCCAGTTGTATTAAAATGTCTGTTTTCATAACTTTATTTAATTTTCCTTCTCAAGGAGAATGATAATCCACAAAGGATTTTTCATTCTGAGGACATGGCCCTGCCAGGGAGGGAAGGTGAGCTTGTGCTGCTATTTTACATTTTTTCCTATACCTTACTGTCCCACTTATGTTACTTCATTTTTCTCTAGCTGTGATATACCGCAATCGAACTTAAAAATGGCAAGTAAAAAAACACTTATCTAATAGTAATAATATAAGGGTCTAACAACCTATAGAAGCCTGAGCCTCTGTTTATGCAAATAAAATCTTTCTCTCTTCTTTTAAATTTATTCTCAACTAAACAATCTTTTTATTCCTTTTGTCTTGCAGGTAATTGATTAACCAGAGCATAGGGTTATTTTGATTCTTCGCTTCCTAAATTTGGTTACATTAAATGTCAAAATATATCATTCATTCTGTATATATTTAAAACAGTTCAAACTTTTCTTCTTTTTTTTTTATTGAGTAATGCTAAATGTAGGGGAAAAGTAACAGAGCAAAAGTGATGTAATATAAAGTGAAAAACTTAATATACCTACCTATTTTAACATTCTAAGATTTGTTTTAAATTTATATACCCTGTAGAAGTATCCCCTTAGAATAATATTATTTCCCCACCTCCTAAGATATTACTTCGGGAGAGAAAGCGAGCCGTTACTCCCCCCCCCCTGCCCCCTACTTTTGACCTCACCCTTTTTGGACTCGCCGCCAGGTCTCCGCGAAATTCCGACCGAGGCATGATGCTGAAATTGGGGCTACCTCCCGGCCGTCTCAATCTATCCCCCCCCCCCCCGCCCCGAGGGTCGAGAGATTACTCTGTAGAATTCGCCGTGAACTGCGTTTATGGCTCCTGCCGCTGGTCGCCCGTCTGGCCCACTGATCCCTGCCTTTGACACCTCACCGCTAGGAGACGCTCGGGTTGTCACGTTCGATAACGAGGGTTAGAGAAGGTCTCAATCTCTCCCTGTTTTGGATAACTTCCTGGTATGTATGCACCCGCTCCAGGATACATATATATTTGGTTAGATGAGACTTCCTCGAGAGGAATGCAATTTAACGAGCTCTCTCCCGAGAAGTTGAGTGACGGTCGCAAACCACGGAAGAGCTGGACATCACCACCGTATCTTCGGGTCAGGAAGAAGAGTCTCGTGAGGCTACATCAGCCTTTCTCATCCGCCTTCGGATCAAGGATTGGAGAAGCCGCCCTCCGAAGTTTTTCTGGTGACCTCTTAAGGACAAGAGGCCCGTTAGCTCGCTCAAGCCGAGTGTGGAGAAGTCATCTCATCCCCCTTCCCTTTGAAGTTCGCTCGGTGACCCCCTGAGGACAGGAGTCCCGCATCTCGCAAACACAAGTTCGAGAAAAGTAGACCCACCCGCCGCAGGTTTTGTGGCTACCACACGTGAGTAATCAAGGTCACCAAGACCTTCTCCAGGTTTGCCCCACCTAACCCTCGAGTTTCAAAGGGAGTAAATCACTCATTACCCTCAATCCTCCATTATAACCATTCCCTAACCACGGTTATCTAATTAGTATTCGGAGCTTAAGTCCCTCTTATTTATGTACCCTTATATATATATATATATATATATATATATATATATATATATATATATATATATATATATATATCCATATATATTGTTGTGCCTTTTATTTAGTGTGTATTAAAATCTATATTTTTGTCATTGTGTTTGTTATATTCCTTGGTCACGCAGCTGCCGCTATCTATTCAAATCGCACTCTTGGAACAATAACAGTTGTCACCTTGCTTGGCCTACCTTAGAGCCTGTGTGCGCATATTCACGTACACTTGTCCATACTTCGACATACCCCAAACTCTTTTTTTTTAACTTGGCAGATAAATTATGCATCATAATTTAAAAGAAACGTATTAATAATGCTTTCTTTTTTTAGATTAAATAATTTTATAATTATACCTA
Source organism: Ceratothoa steindachneri (assembly GCA_963969495.1). Taxonomy (NCBI): domain Eukaryota; kingdom Metazoa; phylum Arthropoda; class Malacostraca; order Isopoda; family Cymothoidae; genus Ceratothoa; species Ceratothoa steindachneri. Next base: position 161,045,136 of record OZ018330.1, on the reverse strand, counting down.
ATAAACTATTGTAAATTATAATTATTAGCAAAGAAGTGTGAGTTATAAAGGTTTGAACAAAATAATTATCCTCCTACTTATTTTCATTTACTACATAATATCATGGCATATAAGAAGTGTACATTTCCAGAAGACGCTAAATCCAGAAATACATCCTGAGTGGAATATGTGGGTTGGTTTCTAAAGGTAAATCACAAAATTCTGCTTTATGCGAGCTTTGTAAGAAGGAAATCACATTATCAAATATGGGAATACAAGCTATTAAAAGCCACTCAAAAAGCAAAAAGCATATTTCGTATGTTAATACTTCTAAAAGTAAATCTATTAAAACATTGTTCAATAAAGACAGCAGCGATTCGTCATCCAACATTTCTGAATCATTATAGAGCGTGTCATATTATCAACTTTACAAATATAGCATATGAATTAATTAGTGGGTGGACACTAAACCTTTATCCAAAACTTACATAGCTACAATACCGATTATTTACAAAGACTCACTGGGTTCGTCCACCGAGTTCCTAGACAAACTATCCGCGAGTACATTAAGAGATCTCTTTAGGTATAGGATATCCTATTGATATTTGGATAATAACAGGGCCCAACGCATGATTCTTCCATTCTGACCCATACAACCTTTTAAATACGCTAGGGGTTTGTGATCTGTTTCTATGGGGAACGGTATACCTATTAAATATACGCGGAACCTTTCTACCCCACACACGATAGCTAAAGCTTTTAGCTCCACAGTGGCATACTTCTTTTCCCGATCGGAAGGTTTCCGACTTGCAAAAGCCACCGGGAACGGCACTTCTGCCTTGTATTGCAACAAGGCGCAGCCAATTCCATGGTGAGGGGTACCGATCCGTACGGCGAATTTCTCCTCGGGATTAGATAAGTGCAGGATAGGGGCAGTCACTAGTTTCTGTTTGAGTCTGCCAAAACTGGCAATAGCCCTGGGGTTCCACTTAATAGGGTCGGGAGATTTCTTTTTATGCAGGTCATTTAAGGGGGAGGTGACGGATGCGAAATGGGGGACAATACGCCGATAGAAGGAAGCTGCTTCTTAAAGGGGTCGGGGTTGTTTCTTCGAGCCTGGGGGCGGCCTATCGGTTATTGGTTTTACCTTATCCTTCTGTGGGAATATGCGGTTCTCGCCATTCTTGAACCCTAAATGGGCAATAGTGCCATAAGGAAAATAGCACTTGGAGGGCTTACTTGTTAAGCCGTGAGACCTCAGTGGGTCTAAGAGTGGGCGAAGGCTCGCGAGGGGTCCTTACCCTGTACGTATAGCTACGTACACGTTGTCCAAATAGATTGTGACGTTTTCTAGCCCTTCTACATCTTTTCGCGTAAGGCTGTCGTATTCTCTTAAGAGCGAGACCATATGGATGATCTTAACGGGCCTGAGTTCGGGGTTCACGTCTAACTCGGGGGATGTTTTTTCTCTGGGGGAGCGGGGTAGAAGGGAGAGCGGGAAGCTGGAAATCCCCGTCTATCTGTCTTCTCTTTTCATCTTCCTCTATTTTTATCTTTATTCTTCTTTCTTCTTCTTCTCTTTTTATCTTTATTCTTTGTCTTTGGCTTCTATTTCTGTCTTTTTTCCTCTTCTTTTATTTTTATCTTTATTCTTATTTCTTTTGCCTCATTTTCTATCTGTATTATTCTTTCTTTGGCTTCTAGTTCCATTTATCTTCTTTCCTCGTCTTCTTTGTATCGTTATTCTTCTCTCTTCTGCTTTATTTTTCTATCTTTATTCTTATTTCTTCTTCTTCTCTTTTTATCTTTATTGTTCTTTCTTTGGCTTCTTTTGCTATCCTCATCCGTATTTCTTCTGCTTCTCTTTTGAGCTGTATTATCCTCTCCTTTGTTCTACTTCCCCTCGGTATTCTTCTTTCTTCTGCTTCTATTTTCCCCTGTATTCTTGTTTCGTCCACTATACTTTTATTCCGTATTCTTATTTCCTCTTTTCTTCTGTCCATCAGCCATATCCTTTTCATCCGTATTAGTCTTTCTTCTCCTTCTAAATCTTCCTTCCGTTTTTGCTCTTCTCTCTCTTCCTTCCGTTATTGTACTTCTCTATCGTCCTTCTGTTTTTTCTCTTCTCTCTTTGCTTCGAGTTGTAGTTTTTCTCTTTCCAAATCTTCTTTCTGTTTTTGCTCTTCTCATTTTGCTTCGAGTTGTAGTTTTTCTCTTTCCAAATCTTCCTTCCGTTTTTGTTCTTCTCTCTTTGCTTCGAGTTGTAGTTTTTACCTTTCCAAATCTTTCTTCCGTTTTTGCTCTTCTCTCTATTCCTTCCGCTTTTGCTCTTCTCTCTTTGCTTTGAGTTGTATTTTTTTGTTGTTCATTTTGGACGTACTCAATGAGTTCCCGACCTTCCAGTCCGAGTATTTGTCCTTGCTTGAGGAATATTTGGAACGTTGTAGACACCATCTTATCGATCCCAGTATGCACTTGGAGAATTGCTTTGGCGTAACGTGTTTAAGAAAAAAAAGGGGTTATTATACTTCCCTACCAAAATCGTGGTAGACAAGAGAAAACAATTAAATAAAAAAACAAGATTAGATAATCACCCTAATCTAACTAATTTTTGGAGCCCATAACAAGAATTGCTGTAATTGCTGTTAATGTTTGAGTATTTGGACTAATTTGGACGTTGGCAATTGTTTGATTAAAGTATGGAGATGCCTACAACTTTATAGATGTTGCTTTTAGTGATAACCTCACACACCTGATATTACTTATATAGGTCAGGAGGTTTTAGTGATAACCCTCCACACCTGTTACTACTTATATAGGCCGAGAGGTTTTAGTGATAACCCCACACATCTGATACTACTAATATAGATCGAGAGGTTTTAGTAATAACCCCACACCTGACACCACTTATATATGTCGAGGTTTAGTGAGTGGGTAATCTCAGTCCCACTTCTTGGACATATATTTTATTACCGCACCAAGGTGAAGCGGAGGTGAAGTGTATCCAATACACCTACCGTAGCCACTTCCGGTGAATAGGAATAACCCCGGTGCTTCCCTTTTGATCAAAATTAAGATAATGATCCCCTGAGTGTGTCCCCACTCAGTAAAAGCCAATCATGGATGGATCGGTGTAATATTGAGATTTAAGCCGAGTGGATTGCTTAATAATTGCCAAAGGATCGTCCAAAATAATTAAACACACAGATACAATAATAATCTTTAATGTACATGAATCAGAAATATGCAACAGCGTATATAGGTATAAATATAATTAATCTTTACACTGAATAAGTAAGTCTACATAATGTCTTGGGGATTATATTTGAAAATTACTCACTAGGATGCCTGCGTCTTAATGGCGCCCGACAGAATAAATGGAATAATATTATTGAATTAAACACTGAATTAATCACTTCTAATATTCTAGGTTATGGGCTCGGGATCGGAATTCTAGTTAATGGATAAACTGGTGAAGTTAGGGCAGGGGATAATTCACTTTAACGATACCTTGAGTTCTTAAGTATTTTTGAGAATGACGGTGAAGATCTTCTTCTGGTGACGATGATCGCACTTAGTCCGGCCGTCCGAGGTTACCGAATAAGAAGGTAATCCTAGATCGGTGATATACTGATCCTATGCCGAATCACGAAGGCGAGCCAAACTGTGGCTCAAATCGGACTTCTTCTTCCTCGAAGTGACTGTCTGATTATTCGGCTCTTGGAGTGGGTAGCCAAAACCGATTACCTAGTTACGTCTATGGTAATCCGAGGAGGGAGGTCCTGTGTAACCTCTGACTCTGAAGGGGCGGGGTCTACGAGAGGTTTGGCACCTACAAGTACCGTGACGGCAACACACAAATTCCCCGAAGTTTCTTCCTGACAACGGGCGAACTATTTCCTTTGTGGAACGAGTTCCACACACTCGACATAGGTCCAAGGTCTTCTGCCTGACTCCAGGGAGAAGTTTCCCTTTTATTTCCTTCACGAGCAGAAATCGAGAGAAAGCACCGAATTCTCATAAAATCCGTATCGCTGCGTGAAAGACCTTTTCATCTGCTGCCAAACAGAGTAAATCCGTATCGCTGCGTGAAATACCTTTTCATCTGCTGCCAAACAGAGTAAATCTTTCGCACTTTCGCTCTACGTCGCAGTTTACGAATGCGCGAAAACTCTGACCTTTATCGGTTAGCAGGTGTCTTTTAGCGGCAGACATTTTCCTGAACGACCATCTCGAATTCGATTGTCTCAAAGGCGCGAAAAGGGGCGGAGGGGATTCGAGGCGAAAGGAGAATTTGAAATACGGGAGGGACGCGCAGCTTGTGTCGGGGTATTTCTACGTACACTAATGTACGTAGCATTCAGACTTATACACTAACAAAGGAGGAAGGGGTTAAGGTCCTTAAGGATATAAACCCACAACCAACCACGCCTCCTCAAATCCAAGCACATAGAAGTGTAGTGTGCAGAAGGCTCTACCCCTGGATCGGCCAGCACAATAAATAGGAGATAAAGGAGAAAATTGAGAAGAACCAGCAATGGGCGAGGGTGGTTGAGATAATTAAATTTAGAAATAGGAGAGACAACACAGAGTACGACTATGTGTTTAAAATTATCTTCTTAGACACGCTGATGGCGGCAAAGGCGAAGAAGAGAGGGCTACTTCTCTTCAACGCAAAAATAAGTGGTGAGCAAATCGAGCGGGAGAAATTCCCCCCGGAGCAGACTTGCTTCAAATACTACAGACTAGAACATCACATCACGAAGGACTGTAAGGAGCAGAAATTGACCTGTTCCCGATGTAGCCAAAAAGGCCACGGCCGGCGTAAATGCCCAGCAGCAGAAGAAAAGTGCCCAAACTGTGGACAAAGACATGGGGCAATGGTGATGTCCTACCCCAGAAAGAAGGATATCATGAAAAGAAAAGCGGAAGAGAAAAAGGTAGAAGGAATTAAAAGGGCAAACACCTCCTACGCCCAAGCGGCAAAAGCCGGCCCCTCAGGAAATGTAGTGAATATCACTGCACAGAAAACTTATTTGAAGATAGGCAAAGAGAATAAAAACGCGACAAAATCCCTCACTTGCATACTATATACCCACGTCTGGGATCTGACGAGCCCTGGCTGCTTTTCTAAAGAGCTAAATATCATGCTCAAGAACAATGGCTAAGCAGAAATGTGGTTCCCGGAAAACCCACCATCAGGGGAAGTCTTCCAGATACAATACCAGCCAGAGGAAGAGGCACCAGCGACCAGAAATGAAGAAGAAAGAGCGGAAAGGAACACGATCCTGGAATCCTCCTCAGTTCTTCAAAGGTCCCCAAACAGGGACCCCAGAATCAAGGCCAGGAAGAAAAGGAAAGCGAGCGAGAGAAAAACAGCCAGAAGGATCACTCAGACTGAGGGCAACATCTCAAGCACTGCTTCTTCCTCTGAAGATGAAAAAGAGTGCTCCCAGCATCCTAAGATCCATGAGAGAGCGAGGAGCAAGAACAGAAGGAAGAGTGCTTGTCAGAACAAAAAATATGATGGTGAAGACATCGAAATCAAGTTCTACAGGAAAGCTAAAACCTCCTTCCCAGAGGACCCCAAGATAGGGAAAATCATCGAAGGAGTCAAAGCTGGTATGATGAAATAGACATATGATTCGCCAGACCAGGAAGCGCTAATTGAAGCAGCGCTCATGACGGCTGAAATTAAACTCCATAGGGACTCCTGCCTCGCCGTAAGCGAAGCAGATTTTTTCAAAATCAGGAACGGAAAAAAGACACGCAACAAAAATCATTAGAAGAAGAGACACACACGCATACACAAACTCACAAGCACCAGACAACACACACATGGAAGACACAAACAACACATTAAGAATACTCACAATTCACGTCAATGGATGGGAAGGGAAGCACATTCCTTACGGAAACATATTTCATAAAGTGGATCCCGATCTAATCCTCATCACTGAACACGGCGTTAACACAAATACAAACAGAATAAAGATAACTAATTACACAGTTATGAACAAAAACACACACACAGGATTGTTTCGACGGCGCATCCATCGCGATCTGAAACAACGTTTCATGCAGAACACTTCCAAACCAAGATGGGTCATTTGTGGCTGTTGAAATACCAACCCTGGTGAAAATCCTGATCGTGACAGCTGCCTATCAACCTCCACGACGCAAATACCTACCGATCCCTAACTTTTACACCTCTTTGGGCGCGGGAAACTTACATTGCTTGGCGGTGATCTAAATGCCAGATTCAGTGCATTAGGCTACGGAAGCACCGACCAAAGGGAAAGGAAGCTGGAGCTGCTACTCAAAAGAGACAAACTACAAAGGGTCAGGCCAGATTTTCCGACTTTCTTAACACAACGTTCGTCAACTAAACCGAATATTGTGTTAACGAGCAAAAACTTCCCCTTCAACATCATCAATGAGCCCGGACCAGTGGTACCGAGCAATCATATCCCGATTCTCACCACGATCTTGCTTGCTCCACTACTCAAGCCCGTTCCACTTAGGAAAAGTTACGCTAAAGCTAACTGAACTACAGCTATGTAGAGAGATACCCAGTACATACCATCCAGCTGACCTGGGAGACGCTAATCTTGAAGAGATTGATGAGGAGATAAATAAGATCACCAATCTCCTCATACAAGCCGACGAGAGATGCGTCCCCAGAATCTCCTATACATTGTTTCTACAACTTAGGTGGACGAACGAGATGAGATAAATCACCCGGAAACATAGAGAAATCGATGAAGAAACCGGCAGGACAGATACCAATCGGGAAACGACAGCCAGAATGAGACAACTAGGAGAGGAACTAAAAAAGCATAATATTTGTAAAACAAAGAACAATCTGGAATGACATCATTGGGAGGCCGGACAGGGAGAACAATCCTGTAATGTTTGGGAAAAATATCCGAAGAATTGGGGGATTGCCTCCCAGACCCAGAACCCAAATCAAGAATGGAGACGACATCATTGAGGGCCCAGAGTCTCTCGACAGGAAATTTAGAACTCATTGGCAAGAGATTTTCGCTATATCCCCTGAGGAGAACGACGACTTCGACCAGGACTTCGAAGTCCAATTGCTCGATAACCTCGACACAGTGATACATAGAACCCACCCACACCCGCAAGTATCTCAGTAAAGAGTAATGGTTGACAACTGATGTTCGATAACTCTCGAAGAGACCTTGAACACCATAAGGTCCTTCAAGCAGAGGGCACCAGGCTGGTCTGGGATTATGAATAACATCCTCGTAAATGCCCCCAAGGCAAATTATTCAGGGTTTGCCGAACACAATGAACGCTGCCCTGAATACAGGCTACTTCCCTGACGGGTACAAGATGGCCAAAATCATCTTTAGCCCGAAGGGAAACAAGCCCCAAGACCAGGTGGCTAACTATCACCCGATCTCTCTTCTTAAGATACAGGAAAAAATCTTTTAGAAAATTATAGCAGACATAAAAAAAAGCTCAACTGAGCGAGTTAAGAGCGCATAACCCCCAACATGGGTTCCTCAGGAAAATGAGCACAGATACTGCCCTGGCGCTCCTAACAGATAAAGTAGCATATTCATAAGCGAACGGGTTTATGTAGACATTGTGTTGAGGGACGTGCAAAAACCCTCCGAAAATTCTGGCTGGAAGGTCTTCAATAAAAGATCCTGAACCTCCAGGATTAGCCACAAGTAGGGGATTGGGGGGAAAAGAGGGGATCTTTCACGACCTGACCTTGTGTTATGCTTGTATGCACTTATATATTTTCTATCCAGTGTCAGTTGAAAAAGGGTTTGAGATACACCGAAACTGTTCTGAATTAAATTGTCTTCGGAGAATGTGGTTTAATTCCTCATCTTTTCTTGCGATATTGCATTAATTTTCATCATATATATATATATATATATATATATATATATATATATATATATATATATATATATATATATATATAGAGAGAGAGAGAGAGAGAGAGAGAGAGAGAGAGAGATAGAGAGAGAAAGAGAGAGAGAAAGAGAGAGAGAGAGAGAGAGAGAGAGAGAGAGAGGGGCGTGACCTCTTTTCACTTGACCTGGGCGCGGGGTGTAGCTAAAGATCAAGAATATGTTCGTCAGTTCCTTTGTTGACCGTTGGGCGGACTTACAAAAGGTATTTGCGTATAATGAACCTAATATATATTTCCAATTTAAGCCTATATCCTGTATTCGAGAGGGTGTTTACATTTCACAAGTCCTCGGAAATTTGAACCGGTTAAAGCACACATTACCCTTTATTTGTTCAGCTTGGCTCTGTTATCTATCATTGAGATCGTTTTCGTCTGGCAGCTGTTTCCTAGAACTCTGGCTATCTGCTTTGCTCAATTCATACTTTCTTAATAAATATACAATTGCAATATAGTATTTCTCTCTATTTTACATTGGCTCACTACCTATTACATGACATATTTTTTCATTAATTAATGCGTGTATCCAATTTCAGGATTTCATAGATCCACCGGGCGCCCATTTGTGGGGGTTCCTCACTGGCCCTACCTATCCTGCAATTTAGGTGCCACAGGCCTACTTTCCTTGCAATTCAAGTGCTACAACTTCATCACTTGTTTAAATAGGATTTTTATGCACACTCGTTGCAGAAAATATAAAGAGGCAATGTTAAACAAAGTTGCCATCAGATATCGCTTGGACAAAAAAACAAATGATATTTCCATTGCCGCATATTTAAGAATCTGAAATTAAAAGTGATCCTGAAATATAAATTGATCATTAAAATCAAAAGGAATCAACTAATCTTAGATAAAGATCTTGATCTGATCTTGAAGATCAATTCAGCTGGTGGTTAGAGCCTCAACACAAACTTACCACTCCGATGACCAGTGTAAATAGTGGGGAGTAAGAAAAGGGGCAAAACCACTCGGTCATCCTGAGTCTCAAAAAAGATTCATTCAAATGAAGTTATTGAGCCGCTCGCCTGCACTTTTTGTACGATATGTACCCCTCCCCCCTCCTCCTAGAAGCGGAGCATATTTTGAAGAAATGAAGAGAGCCTGTTTGGAAATGTTATCCAATGGCTAATGCTTTCCCTCCTGGGTCTAGGCACCATTGTAGATAGTTGAGAGTAGGAAAAGGGGCAAAGGAATAATAATAGCGTAGGCGAGTTTCAAACAGCTTCCCGCGTCACTGGACCACTGCTAGCCAGCGGCGAATCTACTCGGCCATCCTGAGTCTCAAAAAAGACTCATTCAAACGAAGCTTTTAAGCCACTCGCCTGCACTTCTCGTAAGCTATACCAGCATAGTAACAACAGCTCATTACATCAGAATCTAGACCCCTACCATCTTACCCATGGCATAAAAAGAGAAAACCATCCCATATTGCACTCACCATCTCAATATAGCAAGTGAATAGTCATTATCCCGAGAAACACTAGTCACTCTCAAGAATCAGATCCGACTATTACCAAAAACTGAAATACTACAGACAATTCAAGCCAAACAATGAAAACTTGGCACGCTGTGACCAACCCTCAGAAAATGTCACAGTTAATAGCAACATGCCCAAAGATTAAACCTCATAGACACACAACATATCATGCCAGAAACCTGTGGATTCAGCCATCTGGGGTGGCATCCGACTACAATAACCAGTCAAAGGGCAACGAAGTAGATGGATAGATGAAACCTGATTGTTCATAATAGGGATATCAACTACAGGATAATAGTCACCTTTTACCGAGCTATGACGTTATATGTGATCAAAAATTGGGGTTAGGGGACTTCTTCGCTGGTAGCTCTACGATTTGGGACCACGCCTTGTGGCTACAGATGTTAATATCTGGGTTCTCATTCAGAAATTAAAATATAATTTAGTTATGGTCTTGTTCTCCCAAACAAGCAACTAAAAGATGAACTTTGCTAGTTTTTTGACACTTGCCTCGTAGTTAAGTGGGATTCAACCATTCATCGTTGGATAAGAAGTCAATGATGTGAACTTCATCATCAAGTGATAAGAAAAATGATCAATCTTTAAAATCTTGATATGGAAATGATGTATATTATGTGTATTCGGACATTATATGCCCCCTCTATGTAAAGTGCGAAAAGGGAAGCTTTTCTCGTGTAGTAGGCTGGGTTAAGTGATAAAACGAGCTTCCTTAGGATAAAGTAAAATATTCAGATGGATTCTATATTCCGTCGTAAATTGCGGGAACAGATCTCGAAAGACGAACGGTAAAGATAACTTTTTGCTTCTTGAATAATGACTGCTAATACTAACCATAAACCTTATGTCTTCCGTCTTGAAAAAGTTAGAAGTTAAAAGTATATAGTTAGGGTAGCGTAGATAGTAGGTACTAAGGTAACGTGGTGAAAGAGAATGAGTATGAGATATTGTTGTTTGCTGAGTGACCAACCATCTCTTGTTCGTTCTTTATTATAGTTTTTTTTGTGCCATGGCTCTTACGCCTCTATTATTCTTTGTTGTTTTATTTTATTTTATTTGGGTTTAGTGTGCAGTGTTTGTTTGTTTGTTTTTATGAGCAATTTTCTACGTGAACATTGTTGCGGGATTGACTCCGACTATCGGTTTCCTGCTTTTAAAATTTCCCCTATTGTTCCTCCGGTAATTAATGGTGATTTCCAATTTTCTATTTTCTTCTCCGTTTAGAAGTTCTTCTAGTTTTTCCTATATTTTCGTAGCCCTTTTGTGAAGAATTGTGTTTATTGCTTCTAAGTTAATTTCTTGGTGTAGATCTTGTTGTCTACGTTGTTCTTTTCGTAGCGTATTTGTAATTAATAATACTCCTTTGTTTTGTACCCTTCAAAGCTTGACGGTTTTGGTCTTATGTAGTTGATTGAGAGGTATCATTGGATGCAATAATATCGATCTGCATAATGCATTATAAATTTTAATTTTGTTTTTTGTCTCAAACTTCTGAGTTGGAACAATTTTGTGAGATTGCTTTTTTCTAGGTTTATTCTTTCATTGATGTTTTTTATATCCATTAGAAGTTATTTTTAGCCCGAGAAGCTTGCCCTCTTGTTTGTATCTATATCTTTTTTCTTCGATAAGTATTCGCGATGTTTTGCGTTTTCCCACTGGTACGATTATAAACTTGTCTGGATTAGTTCTGATTTTCCATTTCTTTTCATAGATGTTGATATTTGCGATTTCTGTTGCAGCTATTCTAGCCATCGTGAATGGAAGCCTATAAGGACTATTGGTGATTATCGAGATATCATCCGCGAATTGTATTTATAATATGCTATACATATAGTAACGGACTAAGGCATCCCCCTTGGGGGACTCCCTGATATATCTCGAATTCGGGTCCTTGGTGGCCTTCTATTTTGATATGTGCTTTGCGATCCATTACGTAATCGCATAAACATTTGGTTATAATTCTAAGAAGCTCTAGCCTTTTAATCTTATATTTAAGTTTAATTCGCCATACCTTGTCAAGGGCTTTTCTGTACGTCTCTTAGGACAAGGTTGTGTATCTCTTTTCGTATTTAGGCTTTGCGATCGATTCGACAAGTATTGCCAGTGCTGTTTCGGTGCCTCTTCTTTTTTCTAAACCTGTGTTGGTGTTGTGGGATTAAATTGTTATCCTAGAGATGTTGGCTGTCTCTTTCCAATCAGTTTCTCTAAGAGTTTAGCTATGGATTCGAATAAAGTTATGGGGTTAAAGATTCTGGGTTGATTCGGAGGTTTACCTGGTTTGGGCAGGAATATTATTTTGCCTCTTTTTAAGGCATCGGGGAAGTAACCTACACTGATTGACGCGTTGAAAATGTCTTTCATTTTTTTATAGAAAGATATTCGGTGCCCTTATTAAATTTTCACGTGAAATCCCGGGATCACCTGGGGCTTTTTGTTTAGTAGCGAGTATAGTAGCTTTAAGTTCTCCTAGGGTTACTGGTTCCACTCTTTGCTCTTCTAATATTATAGGAGAGGCAGTGTGATTGGGCGTTATTTCTTCTCTGCTACTTTCTAAGTTATTTCTTTTCCGCTACTTTCTGGTCGAAATCAATATTTTCTTCACAGGATATGTTAAAAATCTCACTCCAATGTTTCCTGAATCCAATCTCTATTTATTGCGGTTCTTGTATGTCTTTTCCGTTGTTATTAATGCATATCTTTGTTTTCTGTTTTCTATTTCCTCTTATCATGTTGATTTTTTGCCAAAACTTCGTTGGGTTTAAATCCTCGCCTATCGCTTCCACTAGCTAGTCCCATCTGGCACCCCCTCTCTGCCAAAATTGCCACAGTTAGTTCATTTTTAATGTTAAGGAGACGTTCCCTATCGCCTCTAAGTGGACCAATTTGTTCTATTCTATCTCTTAAGTTTTTATAGTTGTTTTCTAGTTCTGTAATTAATGGAATACGGGCATGATGTGGTAAGGTTTTAAATGTTGTTCTCAGGATATGTAATACATCTGCTTCAATTAGTGCCCTCATTAATTTATGGATAGCTTCATCTATTTCCTCAAGAGTAGCTTCGCTTTGATCCGGTTGTTGAAAATTTTCTAGATCTTCGACGTATCCGCGCCAGTTTGCATTATGGTAATTTTTCCTGATAGGGAACTTTACTTGTATAGGATCGGCTGAAATTTTTACTACCACCATTTCATGGTCGCTAGCGGAAGCTAGGGGACGCGGGTACAATGTCCGGTTTTGTTGCTCTTGTTCTTCCAATATATGTCGGAAAGTCCGGACCTATTCTTTCTATTATTCCTCTTTCCATTAGTAAATCCAGATTTCTGCCTGCATTGAGGTTCCCAGTGTACCTCGAGGTTCTCGTGCGTGCATTCAGATCCCTCATGAAGAGGACTTGGTCATTTTGACCTTATATCTCCATAAAGTTGTGCATGGGTAAATATCTTCTTTTGGGGGGTTGGCATCCCGTCATAATGTGTATGTTGCCTGTTTCCGTTTTGATTTTAATAGCTAGGTATGCTTCATCGAGTTCTTTTAACATAATAAATTCTAATCCCCTCTTTACAGCCATAGCGACCCCGTCATGGTTTACATCTGTGGTGATTTTATATATTATTGTATAGTTGTATATTTTGATGGGAGTGGTTTCGGGATTGATATTTATTTCGTTCAATATAATAATGTCTGGGTCTATCTTTAGATACGAATTACAAGTAAATGTCTTTTTACATCCAATCCCGCCACGTTATAACATATTATTTTTAGTTTTAGTTTGATTTCCATTGTTTCGTGATATTCTATTGTTCCACTGAGTGTCTTCTCTCCGTCTTCTTAGGCTCTCTTTCACAAGGGTATTTTGTTCTTCCACAAAGTTTTTTTTTTAATTCCTCCTTTTTTATTTTGTAACATATTTCTTTGGTAATCTTGATACCCCCGCTTATGATGAATCTATAGATTTCTCTATCCGAGTAAGGGCCTTCAAATTCATATTTATACCTTCCTTTTTTTATTCCCAGTATGATTTCTTTTGTATTTCCTATAGGAATGGGTCTATCTTCTGGAGCGTAGAATCCTCAGTTCAATCCTTTTTTTTTCTGTGTTATCTTTTTGTGTCTGACATTGGAAAATCTTGTTTCCTGTTTCTTCCTCTTCCGCCGTTTCTCCTTTGTGTTGGATTACTGAGTAGCCAGCAATATTCGTTGGCTGTTCCACATCCATTCCTTCTTCTGGTGTTTGGTTTATCATCTGTCTGATTCCCGGGTCTCTCAGTAATCCCTGGTTTATACTTTTGATCTGGCTTGGAGATTCTATTTCGTCAGTTCTCGTTTGAGTTCCTGATTTCGGTGGTTTATATTGTATGTGTAGGATTTCAGCCGAAGGTGGGTTCTCTGGAAACCACAACGGCTCCAGGCCATTATTGCTTAGTTCAATTGAATATGTGCCTGGGTTTGCAACATTCATTACATGTGCGTGTAGAATACACGCTAGTATATTTAATAATTTTTCTTGTTTGATCTCTATGATGTTTTTAGCTGGTTGAAGTTGCTCAGCTGTGGCTTTGGCTACCTTTGCATATGTTTGGTTCCTCCCCTCTTCCTCCGCTTTCGTCTTCTCATTCCCTTTTCTTTCAATGATTTCTTTCTTTATTGGGCAATCCATCGCCATTGTACGATGGCTCCCTCCGCAGTTTACACATCTTTTTCTCGGAGCTCTTGCAATCTCTCCAGGGGTGTTAGAGCTGCATTCAGAGCATTTCTTTTCCTCTTTTATCGGGCAATCCTTTGTTATGTGTTGTTCTAGTGCAAAGCAGCTGAAGCACGTGAGGGCATTGATGAATTCATCGCTCCTTATCTGCTCCGGTGTTATTTTGAAATTAAACGCTAGTAGCCCGTTCTCCTTAGCTTTGCGAGCCATACCTGTGTCTCTGAATATGATCTTAAATAGATGGGTATATTCGTTATTTGTAAGTCTGTTTTTGAATTTCACCACTTATTTTATTCGTGCCCATTCTTGGCTTTGTTCAATTTCCTCTTGAATTTCTAATGCTGTATGCTCACCTACCCAGGGGTCTATTTGCATGCAGTAAATAGTTTTTTGAGATTCTATTTGAGGCAGGATTTGGCCTCTAGCCCTATTGTCTTTAAGAGTGTTGTTGCTCTTTCACTGAGGAGTTTATCGACCTCATTTTCTGTTTGACAAATCGCAACGTAATTTGAGGTAGGGTCAAGTAATCTAATTAGAACTATTCCCAGTTCTCAATATATTATTTTGAACACCGATATTCTCTCTGGTTTTTGCGCGCCTTTAAGGGTGCGCAAAGGGACCTTTTTCGTTGATTCCAAGAATGCCTTCACTCAGTATATAACTGTGAGGACCGATTTACTGTGAACCAATTATAGAACCCCGTAAGACTTTAAAATGCTCGTCTTTGAGAAGGTGGTTTTGAGTCAGATGCGATTCCATAATGTGGTTCCATCATCACAGATGCACAATCCACACTTCGTTTGCGGACAAGATATCATTATTATTATTATTTGGAGCAAAGTATACGCCACTAAAATCTAAAAAGATTATCTAGCGGCAAGGTATAAAAGGGTACAAGGCCCTAAATTACAACAAGTGGTAACGTTAAAATAAAAGCGATCAAAAGATTAAAAAGAAGTCCATTCCTCTCTGTTATTTTGCCGAGAACCACTGTCAGTGTCCGAATGTAATAAGATGAACATTGGCTGTGACTGCTTGAAGAGTAGTAGTCCACAAAATTGAAGGCGTGCAAAAGTGATTAGTACTCACCTGGAGCGAGACTTAAACATGAACCACCCGGCAGGAGGTAGTAGAGTTAAAATAAGTGAAATAATGAAAATTGGTGAAAGGACGTTTCCCCGAGTTTGGTTTCCTTCAAGCATATAACAGGTGTTATTTCAGATACTAAAAAGGTGAATTCCTCCCATTTGGGAAGAATCCATTAACAGTTCCTTTTAAGAATTACTGCCACCACTCAGAGAGACCAGGGTCGAGAAAGTACGGGGGATCGGAGGAGCCCTCATGAACAGGTGCTTTGCGAGAAGAACCCGGCACGGGGGTTATAGGAGCAGCCTCAAAACGGAGTCAACCTCGATTTAGAGGTTCAGGAGCAAATATTTCGAGAGCTAAGTTTGTTTCGACAGACCAAAGTCATTGGGTCGTGACCCTGAGGAAAGGGTAGAGACAAGACAGATTTGGGGTCAAGAGGATCATCACTCCTAATTGAGGGTGTGCAGCCCATGTCTGAGGGGAGGTCCTAAGTCGTAGTTACAGAGGGTTTCGAAGGAACAAGGGCTAACAGGAATGGAAGATGGGGTATGGCCGTGGTTGGAAGGAAGTGGTATGGGTAAAGGTGATTTGGAGGCATCGTTACCTTCTGGGGATAGAGGTATATCACTATGGGTGAAGGATACACGGCCTCCGCCTCAGGACTGGTCGGAAGTTTCAGTTATAGGTGTCGAAGAAACAGGGGTAGGGTGAAGAGAGAAAGGGATAGGGTGTACCTCAACTGAGGTGGACATTTGAGTTTTCGTATGGTTGATTGACCGCCCTCTTTGCAAGCCATCTTCCTAGAGGGAGGGAAAGAGTCGGGAGAGGCCTTACGCTTGGGCCAGAGGTCATCAGTCATAACTACATCAGATCGAGCGTCTCTGTAGATTCGATATAAGCTTGAATGGCGTCCAGTCTCCGGCGCAGTAGCAATAAGAGGAGAAGAAGTGGGTATACTAAGGGACCGGGCTTGGGTCTGGGTATAAGAGTGTGATACAGCGGAGGGTGTTGGTGCTGCATCCTCGGATGACTGAAGAGAGGTAGTAGTGTACGATTACGTGGGCGAGTGGGACGAGTGTCCGCTGCCATGCGTAGGACATCGGAGAATCTGACGCCGGGGGGAAAATTTCTGCCTGATTAGTCCGTGCCTCGGGCCTATCCACCTTAGCAGAATCACGGACAGCTAAGATATTTTTTTCGAAGAGAACTATGCGACACTTTGAAGATGCACTATGGGACTCTACAGTCGGTACAGCAGTGAGGATGGTCGCAGGAATGATCATGGTAGGCCTGTGTGCAATCCACGTATGTACGCGGGTGGCGGCAGGCAGAGCTAACATGACCAAACATATAGCAAATGAAGCAGCGTCTTGGATCGGATATATAAGGTTTGACTGGTATTTGTAAGTAACGCCTTAATATGCGATGCGAGATACAAACGACCAAACGTTAGGAACATGGTTGGTGCGTTCACCCGGATCCCATCAACGGTTCGCTGTTGTCTATGAATGTCAATAATTCGCTGTCTAGCCACCTTTGACTGAAGCATCTTGAGGTCATACTCTATTAGTTCATTAAAATGGATAACACCGTTCAGTGTGATAAGACAGGAATTTCAGCGTGACCGAGTCTTGAGGGCTTGTATAGAATCATGTTGGGGGCGGAAAGTGAGCTCCAACTACCAGGGCTCCATCGTTAGGGGAACACATGCGACGGGGTTCGCCGCACCGTTCAACAAAATCCTCAGGGACATTAAGAATAACAAGTTTTGCGAGGGAAATGTCGGATTTAGTTCGAAGGACCAAAAAGTGGTGGTAGTCCAAGTCAGGGTCCACCTCTGAGGAAAAGTGCTCTGCCGCGAGAAAGCAAGAACTGGACCGAGATCCAGAATCGCGAAGAGCAAAAGTGTAAGAATTTTGCATAGTAATGTTTTGTTTACTTTTCTCCATATACTATGTTGATGGTGGGGTCGGGGGGGGTCAGTCTTGCGCGGAGCGGAACCTACCTACTCAGCCACGTCACCCTCAAAAGGAGGGAGGGGCCCATGCACTCCTCAGCCAACACCGTTTTAAAAACAGGATGCTGCCTTTGGGTTTTCCCTTCGAGCGCAAAAACCATCCCGATAGGCAGCCGCGGCCCAGGCACCCACCACCTCCACTACAGCGCAGTTCAGCCACAGAACACACACCGGTGAGGGAGGACCACTGGACCGAGACTGAAAAAAATCCAAACTTAAACCTAGAACACGCACTACCAGCCACACAGTACAACCGACCACACACACGCTCAGGCGCAATCAACCACACTTGAGGAGAGAAAAAAGGGGACACAATGAGACCATAAATAAAGGTCAGGGAGGGAAGAGAGATGTATAGTAAAACTCCACTTCGCAGTCCATTCTAATGAGCGCTGAGCCCCCTCTCCAACGACAAGGCAGGAGCTCTCGCCGCGAGCCTCTGGAAACACCACGATTGTGGACAAGATAAGACAGACGGGATGAAAATCTATAGTAAGCAAAGAAGCCAATATCCTGAAGGGTGTTAAGATGCCCGGGTAGTATTGTCTTCGTACGCCAATCGCAGAAGCTTTCGTGACACAGAGGGACGAGGAAGGTCACCCGTTCCGCAACACTGCTATGTGACACGTTTCATAACATTCCCGCGAATTTGGGGAATTCCATTTAAGGTGAAAATATACTAGAGGACAAAATCACATTTTATTAATTATAATTGATCAAACTCACGAGAATATAGAAAAACGCGTCGCGATTTGGAAGAACCAAGCTTGCGAAAGTCTCTTCTCATAATTAAATCTTCTCATTTTGCATTCTAAAGTGAAAATAAAATTAATTCTACCGATCACGACCCAACCTAGCGAGAGGATGACGACGAAGACCTGGAGTAGCGGCGACGGCGAGGGGGTGTCCTCGATCGAGATCGGGTGATCCTTCGACGGGGCGGAGATCTGCGCCGGAGGTGCGGCGGGGTACGACGCTTCATCCTAAATACGAAAGGTGGTGGTAATGAAAAAAAAACGAAAACCAACAAGGTCTCGGCCCAGGAGTTTTAGAAAAAGAACTTTGTAAATAAATGGTTGAAGTTAGGAGAAATCATAAGAAATGAAAGGCAATAGGCAAAATAGCCCAACCAAAAGACTAATTTGGCATCTGATCCCATCACCTGACATGCCACCCGAACATCCACCGGCAGCACCAAGGTGATACCGTTGACACTCCCGGCAGTGACACTGAGGACACTTCCCTGTAGCACTCTCTTCCAGTGGGGTAATCGACGATGTCAAAGGAAACCGGATAAAAAAATTGGAAGGCGCCCCCAGCGCCTCGATATAATGGAGGGCTTCCATGATATACCCTATCACCATGGGCATAAGCCTACTCTAAATTAAAAAACACCATGGTGAAATGCTGCCTGCGAGGGAAAGCCTAGCAGGTGGAATTCTACAGCAGAAACAGAGCATCACACACGGCGTGGAACTTAGGGAAACCAGATGACAGGTGACCTCCGCTCTTCAACCAAAATAAGCTAACCTAACACGAACCAATTACTCAACTTGCACCGCCTAAATGGATAGAGAAATTGGGGAAAAGCGAGCCGGGGTTGAGTGATCTCTCTCGGGATTGCGAAAAGCGAGCAAGG
Organism: Ceratothoa steindachneri; assembly: GCA_963969495.1. NCBI lineage: Eukaryota > Metazoa > Arthropoda > Malacostraca > Isopoda > Cymothoidae > Ceratothoa > Ceratothoa steindachneri. The sequence continues at coordinate 161,026,262 of OZ018330.1, read as the reverse complement.
AACCAGGAAGATGATACCCTCCGACCAAATCCTGTCAAACATTTTTTTTTAAGGATACTACCATCTGGCGACTGCCTACAAGGGCTTAAGTCGCCGTGATCACGCTACAGCCTAATAATAGGCTAGATTAACAAATACATGCAAAAACTAAACAAAAAAAGCAAACAAGCAAAAAAAAAAACAAATAAGCAAGAAAAAGAAAACGCACTCTATCGGGAGGATGTCCGCGTCCCCTTTGCGCAGAAACATGCGACCTCCTACCACATAGAGAGTAAAATAAAATGGAGGAGGCCAGCCTCCTCCAAAAAGTTAAATAGTCCGCAAGTCGGTGTACACGAACTCGTCCCGAGTACAAGGGAAAAACGGTAGCGACCCCGATCGTTCCGATAAGAGTACAGGTAACGTGCACGAAGATCACCCAGACTGGGACATTCCGAATGTGCCAAACAGCCCGCAGTCGTCGCAATAAGATGCGGGCGAGCGCTCCATCAAATGGCGTTACGTCCCGCGAGTGCCTTCAATTCGCCGACGAGAGAAAGCGACCTGAAGCCGCCGCGGCGCAATGGCATGCGGAGAGAGAGCAGATCGCGACTCACTCATCGGAAACAGTTCGTTGAAAGATTCCCCGCCTCTGGAGTTTAATCAAACGGCTTTCAGAGAACGGGCCGCGTAGCGCTTCACTCTGAAGGCAGTCTCACACTCGGCCAACCACCACGTAAGTGGACGACGCGCAAAACGGCCAAACGTTAGAGGAATCGAAGCCAGGGCCCCGCCGATCAGGGTGCCGGAGAACTCAACGGCCTCCTCACACGACCTAAACTCATTGACAAATAGATATTAACTCGAACGTGTACCACCATGTCCGATCTAAGCAGCACCTAAGTGGCCCCTCGTGACAGCAGAGGAATAAATCAGGGAGAGGAAAGTGAAGCGGTTCTTAGTAATAGTGTTTGAAATCATCCAAATTAAGGGTACCGCTTTCCAGCTCGTCGATGGCATCCTCCAAGATCCAACGCCTGAGATTGGCTATGTAACCTCTACCAGAGGATGCACCTAAGATTTAAATCCCTGAGTAGGAGAAAAGTCCTCGCGAACCGTATTACTGCCTCATTGGAGTCAGCTAACGGTGGAATATAGAGAAACGAGAGAGTACCTTCTTCTGTCCATGTGCAGCTGAACTACTAATGGCTGTAAGGTGTTTAGATACCAATAAAGAACGGAAATAAAAGATAAATTACACACCCGCTCGCCAAGACCCCGATTCCGTGGTGCGGGGATTGCGAAACCTTCATACACTTTGAGGTTAGGCGGGGTCGGAGGGTCAATATGATCTGTAGACACAGCTAAATGGGTGCGGAAGGAGACAATCCAGTGAAGTTCCTCTTAGTTAGTCCAGAGTCCATGGCACTTGTGATTTTGACCTACAGACCAATTTTGGGCAAGTTGCAGGGTCTCTTTTAGAGAAAAGAATCCTGGTAGGAATAGCCGTAGGCATCTTGGGGACAAACCTCGGGGCCCCATTGACCGCGGACACTTTCTAGGACTTATTAGAGAAGGTCTGGCCTGCTTGCCTCGAGTCCTTCTATGGCTGGCGTTCCTTTGCCTTTTGGATGGGGCCGGCCACTTTGCCCCGTACATCTTTGGAAAGGAGCAAGAGGTGGGAATCCTTTATTGCAAAGCTTAGAATTTCACAGTGGATAGTTCACCTTCAAGCCGAACGACTCGGGGGAGCGTGACCGATGTGCTTCTCGAAGCGGTCATGCCGACGGGAAAGAGGGGGGCACCGCTCTTGCCCGGAGCGGGGCTCGCGCCTGTTTTGCTGGCAGCCGGACAGTCCCCAATTATTACTCGTTCGTCCTCTCGCCGTTACCGCGCCCCATAGTACTCGCTGGAACACCTACCCTCACTCGAGAGGTGGCATAACCCAATGAAGGTTTCACAATGGGTAGGTGAGCTACCACGCTTGCAGGCCTGAAGGGAGAGAAATAGAGGGTGCTTTCTTAAGTTAAGAGGCGTGGAATGTGCCTGGTCAATCCAAGGCGGAAATTCGATCTACCCTCTGACCATTTCGAACAAATACGGCTCTCAAGTTTTAGAGGAAGCAGGATACAAGCCATCACAAATCACACACAGGGCCTTAAACGAAGCAGCAGTATAATACAATAGCTTGGAACAGTTTGCACATATAGGTTTGATCCAATTTAGCAAGTCACGTTTTATTCATATGGCCAGTCTTGGGAGTGGTCACAACCATCAAGGAACCTACACGAATGCCTTCATATGGTAGCGATAACAGCCAACACGCAATGAATTGGGTGAAGGTGACGAATAGCAGTGGGGAGCTTCTAGAGACCGCTCCCTCCCTCAACTCTGACGGACCCCAGGTCAGACACTTTTCGATCATATCTTCAAGGAAGTAGTTTACCAAATACCTGGAATTAACAACGCCTTTTTGCCAAGTTCAAGGTAGATTGCGGGGTCATCCACATGTGATCCGAGACTAGAGTTTGGCACTCTCGGCAGGATTAATCATTAACGAGAAGGATCTCGTCCGAAAAACGAGACCCTCGACTCTCTACCGAAATGCTGCTATGCCCTGACGCTGAAGGAGCAAGTGTCCTTCAAACAACCTTGTTCCGTCAGTAGTACGGATCACTAGAAAACGTTTGAAGTAGGCGGGCGCGGCGACCCACGGCAGTCGCTCAATGAGGGGCCTGAAGTGTGCGTGGGTATGTAACCATTTCACTCCCCTCTGAGGGGTATATCCTTTGCCATAGTTTTTGTTTGGGGGAGGGGGAGCTTTGTCTCTGGAAGAGCTCTTCCCAGTTGTGAGATCAAGTTTGGGGGTTTTCTATCTGCCTGGCCCTGATCAACTCCTGGGGAACTGTCTCGGTGTGGCGGGGCCACTTTATTCCCTTGATCTAAGTAGGTTCCCACTTGCCTCAGGGGTGGGTGACTAATTGGACATCTCCTCTCGAGACGGCAGGAACCTCATCCAGGAGCTTTTCTTGGGACATTGGAGATACTCTGGCAATTGCAAATACATGTAGGGTGGGTGAGTCGACACACAGGGGTCAAAAGGTATCAGGAAGGGAACTGGCTCTCATAAAGGTGGCATTTAGGGTTGAGAAATTGGAGCGAAGCCCAGAGGGGCCGTCATCCGAAGGCATTTTTTTTTTTTTTTTAATTAAGGGGCTATCTGGCGACTGCCGACTAAGGCATAAGTTGCCGTAAACAAACAGCCTAATTTAGGCTACTTTAAAAAATTAAACAGAAAACAATAAAAAGGAATAACAATAACAATAACAAAGCAATAACAAAACAATTACAAAACCAACAACAACAATTAAATCACGTTAAATAAAAGGGAGAAGGCCGGCCTCCCCCAAAAAGTTAATAAGTCCACCAGTCAAAGTACACGCACTCATCCCGAGAACAAGGGACAGGCGGTAGCGACCCCGCCCATCCCGGTACCGGGACAGGTGTCGTGCGCGAAGATCACCCAGACTGGGACATTCGACAAGAATGTGCCGAACAGTCTGGGGGACGACGCAGTCGTTGCAATAGGGCGCAGGCGAGCGCTCCATCAGATAGCGATGCGTCACACGAGTGTGTCCGATTCGGAGACGACAGAAAGCAACCTGAAGCCGCCGCGGCATTGGGGGATAGGTCCATGGGAACAGTCGCGGCGCAATGGCACGCAACTTTAAGTTCCCTTCGACCGTCTCCCATCTTCTTTGCCTAGCAGTCCGAAGAGCTGCCCGTATTCCTGCCATGTAGTCGGTGTGAGGAAGAGCGAAACGCTGGTCCGGTCGCAGAGTCCTCGCGGACTCTTTGGCGCCCTCATCGGCGCGCTCATTCCCCGCAATTCCTACATGTCCAGGAACCCAGCAGAAGATAATCTCGACATCTGCCCGGCTCGCCAAAACCGTGGCGTCACGGATATCGCGAACCAGGGGATGCGGAGATTCCAATGCCCCGAGAGCACTCAGGGCGCTTTGTGAGTCGCTATAGATCACAATCCGGTCTCCGAACCGGGCACGTCGCGTAATCTCCCGTACCGAGTGGTGTATTGCCACCAGCTCGGCCGTGAAGACAGACGCAGCGCCTGGTAGAGCCCCGCTGACTTCAAACAGAGGGGATACGGCGTGGAAGCCGACCCCCTCTTGGGACTTGGAGCCATCCGTATACACTGGCACGGTACCAGCGTGACACGATGTGTGCTCCAAAAAGGTCGAACGCAATACTCCCGGCGCAGTACAAGCTTTGGGAGCAGAGGCGTGGCGACAAATAGCCAAATGTGGTACCCTCCAGGGTGGCGTCCTGGGCAGAACCAGGGGCGCCACCGACCCGAGAGATATATCTACTTCTCGAAGGAGTTTCCTGGCCCTAAACCCAAAGGGCTTAGGGTATGACTGGCGTCTCTCGGCGGCATAGGCACCATCGAGATCAGCTGCGGATGCAGTGAGAGCTGTTGGCGACTGAGGGAGGCGCCGGGCTCGCGCGTACAGGCGAGTGATGCACTGCACGCGGCGCAGAGCGAGTGGCATCTCCCCAGCATCGACCAACAGGCTCTCAATGGGGGAAGTGCGGAAGGCACCGGTCGCAAGGCGAAGGCCGGTGTGGTGGATCGAATCCACCTTCCGCAATAAACGCTCGGCTGCGGATGCATAAAACTCGCATCCGTAGTCGAGCTTCGAGCGAACAAAGGATCGATAAAAAAGTAAGGCGGTAGCCCTATCAGCGCCCCAAGCGCTGAACGTCACGGAACGGAGAATGTCCATGGCGCGGGTACAAGAGACCCTAAGGCTGCGAATATGAGCCTCCCAGGTGAGGCGTCGGTCGAATACAAGACCAAGGAAACGGTGCGACTCAACCACATCCAGGCGCACCCCATTAAGAAACAAATCTGGGTCGGGGTGAAGCCGTGGATGGCGGCAGAAGTGCACCACCTTAGTCTTGGCCAAAGAAAACCGAAACCTGTGCGCTTCGGCATAGCGAGAGACGCGGTTCAATGCCTGTTGGAGTCGACGCTCCAGAGTTGGCATCTGGGCCGCGCCAAAAGAGATCGAAAGGTCGTCCACGTAGAGCGTAGCGAGAACATCTTCCGGCAGCACCGAGGTGATGCCGTTGATGCTCAGGGCAAAGAGTGTGACACTGAGGACACTTCCCTGCGGGACACCCTCTTCCTGCTCCTTTGGGCCGGAGAGGGCTCCCCCCACCCGTACGCGGAATCGACGATCTCGCAAAAATTCAGATATAAAAATTGGGAGGCGTCCCCTCGCCCCCATCGTGTGGAGAGTCTCCATGATACCGTATCGCCATGCGGTATCATAGGCCTTCTCCAGATCAAAAAACACCGTGGCGTAGTGCTGTCTACGAAGGAAAGCCTCGCAGACGGCACTTTCCAGTCGGAGCAGAGCATCCGACGTGGAGTGGAACTTACGGAAGCCGCACTGTGCAGAAGACAGATGGCCTCCGCTGTCCAGGAAATAGGCTAATCTAACATTTACCAATTTCTCCATCAACTTGCACACGCAAGAGGTTAGAGAGATTGGGCGGAAACCGGTCGGAGTAGAGTGATCTCTCCCCGGCTTGCGAAAGGCGAGCACAGTAGCGATTCGCCAGGAGCCTGGGAGAAGACCTTCCACCCAGATCCTGTTGAACAAATCTAACAGAAAGGCCATGCCTCGCTCACCCAGGTGTCGAAGCATGGCGTACGGGACATCGTCCGGACCATGGGCGGTGTCCGCGCACGAAGCGAGAGCGGAACGCAACTCACTCACAGTAAACTTGTCGTTGAAGGGTTCTCCGCCTCTGGAGGTAAAGTCCAGCCGGCGGCCTTCCGCGACATCACGACGTGCATTGAATGCTGGCGGAGCAGCATCACGGCTAGAGAATGCGGAAAAAGCGGTCGCTAAGGATTCCGCCACGGACGCGGGGTCCGAGATTGCGGTCCCATTCTCCTGGAGAACGGGAGGGGGGTCCTGCGAGAACTTGCCCCGAATCCTTTTGACTCGCTTCCACACCTCAGCTAAAGGGGTCTTCCCGTTAAGTGAAGACACGTATGCCCGCCAAGAAGAGCGGCGGGCGTGCTTCGAAATATACCGGAACCTAGCCCTAGCCCGACGAAATTCAGCGACAGTGAAATCGTTCGGGCGGCGCTTATAGCGCATGTAGGCATAACGCTTCTGTTTGAGGGCCGTCTCACACTCGGCCGACCACCATGGGAGTGGTCGGCGTGCAAAACGGCCAGACGTCCTAGGAATAGTAGTCAGGCCTACGGCGATGAGGTTGCCGGAGAAGAACTCAACGGCCTCATCTACCGACCTAAACTCCTCGACTGAGATAGAGAATTCAGTCATTTCCTGAAATGCAGGCCACCGCGCCCGCGCCAAGCACCACCGAGGTGGTCTCTCAGGCGGCAGTTGCCCTGAAAATGATATTTGAATGGGAAAGTGATCACTACCATGGAGGTCATCGACCACCCCCCAATCAAAATCAGGCTGTGCATCTGAAGAGCACAAAGATAGGTCAAGGCAAGAAAATGAAGCGGTTCTCGGACAGTGATGCGTAAACTCATCCACGTTTAGGACACCCATCTCAAGCTCTTCGATCAGATCGGCAAGGACTTGTCCCCTGGGATTTATGGAGTAATCTCCCCAGAGAGGATGCCTGCCGTTCAGATCTCCAAGCAAGAGATAGGGCCTCGGCAACCGTGCCACGACGCGGCGGAAGACCCTGAAAGCTATGGTCACGCAGCCCTTTCTTTAGGTGGAGGTAGGGGGTAGACCTGAAAGTAAAGTTGGGGTACGCCTCGTGTTAAAGCGGAAGTCGCTTGGGGCCACCCTGAGTGAATAGATACCAAATGGCAGAAGCTGAAAAACGCTTTCCATCTAGAGAGGTTTGGTGGACACTGAAAAAACACAAAAGGGGGTGGCTCTCTCTCCTTTTGAAATAGAGTCGTTGGGGGGGAGGGGGAGCACAAAAAGAGGAGAAGGAGCTCCTCAATCAGCAGGCGTGTTGTAACTCTACTTGCCCCCCGCCCCTTCCCAAAGAACAAAGTGGGATGAAATTATAGAAATTTTCAAATTATTTGCTCGCACAAAATTTCTGAAACTTGATTCTAGAGGAAAAGGAAAGAGGGTGGCGAGTTGTATCTAGGAATCCAGCCGATCCCGACTCTACCACCTAGGATTTTTCGTACCTTTCAGGGGCTGTATGTGCGCGACACACACACGAACCGAAAGATACCGAGCTCCAAACAACTAAGCCAGAGAGGCAGGTGTGTCAAGAATGCAATCCCTTACGAAGCGGTACTAGTCCTTGACAGAGCGGCCAGGATCTGAACATGTCACTTGACAGAACCAGAGGCTTTTAGTTGGCTTAGTAAACAAGGCAGTAAAGACGTTTCTCCATAAACAGCATAGCCTTAGGCACCGAGGAGTGGTCACAGGGGTTATTGTGGCATAAGCCTCTCATCCCATTAATCGCGCCCTAAATTCCCAGGACCCCTCAGGCATCGTCTTTGAGAACCTGCGGCCGTAGTTTATGGAGGTTCCGAAGCCTCGCTTCTGACACAGCATGGGGCAGGTGGCAAAGTCATTAACACTAATAGGGAACAAGGAAATTTTAAAGATGGGGTAGATGAGGAAGCCGAGAGAGAGTGTAGTGGTGACATTTACCACCACTGTCGAAGCCTTCTTTTGGGGTACTGAGGCCAGGAGGGCACGCACTCCAAATGACAAGGTTGGCAAATCAAAAACCTGGGTTTTGGGGAGGCCTTTTCAAGTGAAATTTGAAAAAAAACTCCTTTTTTTTCAAATGAATGCTACTTATCATTATTTTATTCAAAATGCATATTTATGTTTATAATTTAAACAAATATGTATCAAATTAAGGTTATTTCTCTGATACTGACTCATAATTCATCTCTCCTTCTACAGGTTATGGCTATTATGGGTACCCACAATTCTCGACCAGTGATCTGTTCTTACCTTAATATAATTATTAAACTAATTAATTATTATAAAAATAGAGATAGCTATTCTTTTTCTATGCTATTCTACTAATGCTTGTAGCATTCGTTTTTTGAAAAAACCCAGGTTTTATTGGGCTTTTTCAAAATTTGGGGGGGTTTGCCGACTCTGCCAAATGTCAGGGGGGGTTAATAACGTGAAAATAAAGTTTTGAGATTTTAAAGAGATGCAAAGGAGGACCAGAGAGCACCAGTTTCTCAAGGCAGTGGTGACAGTTACCACCAGTTTTGTCATTCCTTACAGGTGATGGGGCCGGGGGTCCTGTTCTATGGGTGCCCATGCTACACCAGTCATTACCATGGGCACTGGGGCCAGACTGTTGGGGTTGGAATGGTACCCATCAAATCTCGTGAAATAGGTTTGCGCTCAAAAGCTTTAAAAAGGTGCGACTAACGAAAGTATTTACCTGTCGAGAAAGAAGAGAGATGAAAAAGCGAATAAATAAGAAAGAATAATAGTGACAACTACCAGAAGTTTGCCGTTCCCACTTGGAAACCCCTCGCCCGATGCCTATCTCAGTGGAACTTACGCCAAGGACCCAAGAGCTCACCGTTGCGGAGATGGTCGCCAACGAGGCGGCGGAGCCCGCCGGGGATACACCCCGAAGGGGGGCGATCGTCGGCGAGCGAGCGGCGGTCGCGGGATCAATACTGGGGCAGCTGTGATCTCCTGCCCATCAATCTGTCCCCCATCCATGTGCTTCATCGCGTTCTCTGCTTCTTCGGATCTCTCGAACTCGATGTAACCGTACCCTTTGTTCATGGTGGGGTGAATGCGCCTGCGGGATGCCATTTGACATCGTTATTTACTAAGAAACTTGAATCAATCAGTGAGGATGGCACTACAATCACCATCATCATTTGATAAGAAACTTGAATCAACCACTGCGGATGGAACTACAATCACCATTTGCTAAAAACTTGAATCAACCACTGCGGATGGAACTACAATCATCATCACCATTTGCTAAGAAATGCAAGCCAATCACTGCAAATGGCAACCGCTATCATCCTAATTTATTCAGAAAGGCAAGGCAACCGAAGTATCACCTCTAGAGAACCATTGTAAGAGGACTCTCTTATAGAGAAAATTCCGTAGATGGGGAAATGAAAATTGGTTAGTCACTCTATCAATCCCTTCTTAATCGTGGAGAACCCTGACCAGATAAGAAATTTACATAGCGATCAGAAAGACCCCAGAATGGCATCAATGCGCTTCCACGCCACTAAAACGACCTGTCCCTACCATCTGCTTTCTCTCCAGTCAACCCTTTCTCTCTCAAACATTGAATCACATTTTATGTAGTCTCCCAACCTTTCTCACCCCCTTAATGAAGGGGTAAGTAGCCCAATACATATCATCATACACATAACCAGTTGCCACACTGTTATCATTTCCCTTCCCGGTATCCATATCCACTTTCTCCTGTTTGACATACCAGTGATGCAGAATGGTTGCTCACAACCCTGGGAACCACCATTACAGATGTCAAAAACACACTAAAAATGGAGCACCTGTGCCCTCCTGTGGCATTCAGGCTCATCAGTAATTCTCATTCTGATCTTTATGTGAATTTGATAATCAATCTCATACCTCTTTCCCTCATTCCAACACACACTTCTCTTCGTACTCTAAGCACTAAATAACATGGTAACATCACAACTTTTTCTTACCCCCCACCCCACCCTACTCCAGCTATTTCCCCCTTGAACAAACTCATTACTTCAAACATACTCTTCACATCATCTAATAATTTATCACTCCCTACATTCTTAGCACATCTCAACACTTCACTGTCTACATGACCATAGTCTTTCTCCAGATCCATGAACTACAGCATCCACTTCACACCTCTTTATCACTTGTTCCTTCGTCTCAGTTCAAATAGTTCACCCGCACACCTTCTCCACTCTAAAACCCCTTGTAAGATCAGAATGACCATTGTTACCAGGTACATCAGGCTCCAGGTCATGTTGGGGAAGAGGGGAGGGGGGACAGGGTGGTATAGTAGTAGTGGTTCGCCAACCATCCTTTATCCAGGAGGATCTCCGACCGGATGAAATAAACATAAAGGTCAGTATGACAATCGCTGGTGAGCCCGGGAGCACCATGAGTCGGTCCTCTCCAGGGAGAGGCGCCAGGAAGGACAGGGTATTATTGTATTTTGATACCAACCAAGCTGAGAGCCCTGTTCCCCCCCCCCCCTGTTTCATACCAGGGGTGTGTGGCGATGAATACCTATTTGGTAGATTCAGGGATGAGGAGGGTAGATGTTGCATGTGTGAAAATGAGGAAAGAAAGAGCAGTGTTGTGATTGGCTGCATGCATGATGATGTACCTAAGGAGCTACTGGGTCCTGAGGGCACCATCGGCCTTTTGGGCAAACAGCCCATCCACATATGATGCTGTTTAGTGTCATTGTCCCTGAAATTGAGCTGGTAACTAGGCATTGGAAGTGTGGCGGTTATCCACTTGACATGGGTGTCAAAATGATAGTTTGGGACAACTTACGGGTCAAAGAGAGGAAGGTCAATGCTCTTCACAGTACCATAAACTGAAAATATTTCCATTAAATGGTCTTTATTAACATTTCGAGTCAATCGCCCAACATGGATGCGGGTTGGTTTTGGAGTGGCTGACCGTGCGCGTCTCTTTGTCCTTGGAGAAGGAGACCTACAAAAGCAGCAAAAGAATTCAGATGAAGTTTCATGTTCAAAGAGCAAAAATCCCCCCCCCCCTTCCCTTTTCCGTTATTAACAAATCAAGCCAAATCATACAAATATTGAATCTAACCTTGATTTTGAAGTTTTCCTCGCTTTCACCTTTTTATCCCGACTACGGCTGCGACTCTTCTCTACACTTTTGCTTCTTTCCCTAAACAGAAAAATCATTAAAAAAATATAGATTAAACATTTTGAAAATGTGCATCAAATAGATTTTAATGAGTTGATGCACAAAGACACTTTCTTATTACACTCGCTCAGTCTCAGGTAAGGACGAGTGACAGCCTAGCAGAAATAAAAAGCTCACTTTACCCTGAGTTATCAACAACTTGCGTACACCACTCAGAGAATTAGGAACATAAATCCCAATGTGGGGAAACCATCTTCACCTTAAGAACATGATTAAAAATGCTGAAGATGCCAATGGCTCAATCTCTTGCAAAGCAAAGACAAGAAAACCTCACAAAATTGACCTACTGAATGCCATACTATAGTTGATGTCAATGCAGTGTGTCTACATTAACAAATCATGTCTTTAAAATTGCTATGCTCAACTAACACCTTTTCACCCATATGTGACAAATTTAGAAACAACCTGTTTTTGATGCATCATACATTGGTGCTGCTCTACACTACTCCCTCTCCCTCCGCATTTTCAAGGCTCACCTCTTCCTCTCAAGCCCTTTGCTTAGTTGGTAGACAGGTGCCCAGTGAAGGACCAAGGCTTTGAAGAGCACCATAGGGAAAAGTCATTATTATTATTATCATCATCTCAGGGCTGAATAGGATTTGGTACACCAAACACATTGGAGCACTTATACTCTTTGTCCAAATGTGTAGATGCAATTGAAAAATAGCATAGGCCCATTTTCTTTGTTGAATTTCATAGAAAAGTGATGTTAAGTAGAGACCATGTGTGGTAAAGCCAGCAACCATCCCTTCCGTCCCATTTGCCCCCATTCCCTGCATCCACTGAGTAACAATACAAATTAGGGGATAAAATATCAACTTTCTCATATGTTTTGTTGTCATTTCCTCTAAATATTGGACTTGAAGCATAGTTGTCGGCCTTGTAACTTATGTATTTTCAATTAGGTTCTGTTCTGCATTTATAAATTTATATTTGGTTTGGTGAAACTGTCTTAATTTTTTTTATTGGCCAGTGTATATAATTATAAATTTCATTTGTGAATTTCTCTTATACATATTTTTTTGTTAATATATTAAGAACTTTGTGTGTCTGACTCCTTCCAATCTGCCATCATTGCTCTCGGAGCCCCTGAAACTTGCGTGGCACATAAATTACACCTACAACATTGTTTCAAGGAAGAAAGGTATGGCTCTACACTTAGACACAAACAAGACTTATGATGTGCGAGCTCATAGTACCTTCACAACATTAACACGAATGCCATAAAACAGTAGTGATACTAACTGGCACACAGTAACTCAGGGAGCTAGTCAAGACCAAACATATATAGTTTAGAGATGAGTTTTAAGACCCTCCCCCCAATCCACCATTCAACCTTGACCCACTCCTTGGTTGGCCAGCTCTTTAGTGGTCTTCTAAGGAGGCCACAAGTTCCTTTGCATAAACCACTGATTTCCAAAATTCATTGAAGAGTGATGTGTCATATGCACAGACGATCCATTGACTGCCAGAAAAGCACACAATAATGACGCCTGGAAAGGGTGGGTGCATTTGGCCAAAGGTCCAGTCAGAGAAAGGAGTAACCTTTGCCTCTCCACGAACTAGCCTATCTAGTGATACCCTCTGATGGAACTTGTGGCCTTAGGCCAACACTGCTATCAGTGGAGCGAATGGCTAAGAAGCATTTGAAGCCAGCAGGCTAAAATATGCCGGGTAGTCCCTCAATGAGGGGCTCCGACATCATCGAGGCACCACTAAACACACTAGCAAATTTGGTCTCTTATTCTGGGTTTCCCTATCCAAGGATGCCAAACAGGCTAGTCTTGGCCTGGTCACTTTCCAAAATGGCAGAGGACCTCTCCCTCTCTGGAGCTCCTGCAGAGAGAAAGGAACCCCTAATCTCGTTGGTCTTTTTTCCTTTTCATTTTTTTTTAGGAGGAGGGTGGTGAGTGAACCTGCTTCTCTCCACCCCTGGATGGGACCCCGAGGCTGGATGAACCAGCCTCAGCCATAATCTTCCCAGAGATGTAGAATGATTTGGTCAGCAAGGGGCGTCGGGCGGGGGAAGAGGTCCTTCCTCTCCCTGTGAGGCTGTGCTGCCTCAGGAGGACCTTGCACAGAGATGGAGTCAGGTCAATTCTGGGACCATCTCCACCACAGAAGGAGCTTCCATGTGAGCATCCCCCCCCCCCTCCAAACTGTCAGGTATCCTAACCAGGGACTCATAGGGTCTATGGCTCATTACAAACATCAATGGAGCTGGCATGGCCCCTCCCCCCCCCCTCCATTGGCAAAATAGGGGGATTTGGGCATGGGAGGTCTCCATCAATCACAAACCTCAGGTGAATGAGGTGCCTGGGCAAAGGCACAAGGGGTCATGCCTCCTCTTACTGTTTTCTAAGGGGGTAGAGATGTGACCTCATCTGGGGGACATTTATAAACTCCCCATGCAACATTCACCCCCCCCCCCCTCCCAGCTAAATCAGTTTTTCAGGCCCCTTTGACACACCCCTTCCCTACATTAATGTATAAATAGAATTTAAATAAGCAATATTTTATTGATATTTTTAACTCTAAATAATAATGAATAGCTCTCAAACTTTACTGATATGGTAATTGCTAAAATTCATGACTATGGTGGGTATGAACCATATAAATGAAACCTGTTAATAAGGTACTATACATTTTGAAAGTAATCTTGGAAACTTACTTGGATAATTTGGATTTTTCGGTCTTTTCTTCCCTAAAAGTAAAAAATGAAAAAATAATAATAATCAGATATCACGAGCAATTTTTTCTAGTTTATTTTGGCAAGTTGTACTACCCATTGCTCACATTGTGGATCAGATCCCCCAACCAGATAATGAAATACATATAAAGATCAGTATGATAATTCCTGGTGAGCCTGAAGGCACCAGGAGCCAGTCCTCATTGGAGGGATGGTATTGGTAGTATTCTGTGATGCTACCAACCCTTCATGGTTAGGCATATGGTTTGGATACAAGTACTTCCATTGGTTTGGATACAAGTACTTCCATAGGGGGGGGACTAGTACTCCATCGGCAGGGTTCCGTAACAGAAGGGTGGGTGTGTTGTGCTGAGAAGACAGGAGAGGAAGAACAACATTGTGATTAGCTATGCATGGAAGACTTGAAAAGATCTACCAACACCCACTGGGGCAACATGCACTGACATTTGTGTCTACTCTCACTCAGGGTCAAACCCAGTACCTTGATGTGAGAAAGCCAAGGGTGTAACTACTAAGTGAGCGAAGAAGAGCTCCATGTAGTTTATTTTAAACAAATAAATTTTAATTTTAACCCATTTACATTTCATTATCATTTTTCCAGCAAATTTTACAGACACTTACTTTATTACAGGCTTATTCTGGATTACCAAATTCTTTAGCGAGTTGGGAAAGGTATCTTGAGATAGAAATTTTAATTCATTTGAAGGAGGGTTTGTAAGGGAAAACAATACTTTGGGGGTTTAGTTTCACTTCTGCTATGGATGGGTGGATGTATTATTATTTTTCATATTGTGACAACAAAGGTTTCATTGAAAAAGTACATCTACAAGCCAGAAAACAAAAATAAAGGCAAAAACCCCCCAAAAAATACATGAGCATGCAACTAACCTGAGAGTCAAATAAAATGGATACTTTCCCATCTCTACCTTAAAGCTTCCCTACATAACCATGAAAATTTTTGCTTGGCCTAACTAACACCTACCACAAAATTACCCTTCAAATGTTTTAACAATTTTGTCCCCTCAATTTTTTTCCCTTTCAGCTTTCCCTTCTAGCAGCCAACAATGAGGGTACAGCTGTTGAAAGAACAAAGAAAAGCCTAATTTGGGGATAACTTAAAACAAAAAAACACTATAACAAACTGATTTTTTACAACAAAAATATAGTCAACAGATATCTCCTCAATCTTCCATAGAACCTATTATTTATTTCTGACTTCTCTATAATCTACCTACTTTCGTTTTGTATCTTTATCTTTGGATCGGGAACGAGATGAAGAAGAAGATGAGGAGGATGATGATCTTGATGAACTACTGCTACTGGAAGAACTTCCTGAACTAGCTGAAGATGCCGAAGAACTGTAAGGAGAATATATATAAAACACAATTATTACTAAGTTTAAGAAAGGTTAAAACAAGTCATCTTAAAAGGTGTAAACAACCAACTTAGTGTGAAGATGGTTAAAATTGGATAAGGGCGTAAATCACCCTTGAAATGAATTCAATGACTACCACTGAAGATATTTGTTGCCTTTTGGATGTGATAGAGTTTGGTAAGGATCACTGCTGAAGGTAGAAGCATTTTATCTTTCTGTATTTTGAGATATTGATTTTCTGCCAGAGACAACTGAAATTTCAATTTAAAAAGGATACCTTCATGACCACAATCTAGCTGCAAATTTCTCCCATCCTGCAGAAGCACTTTGCACCACACCTTGAGTCACTGTACCTATACTGTATCTCCTGATTATTACAAAATTAAGATACCCAACCTCCATCATTTGGAGGAACTGGAATTCTTGCAAAAAATATTCAACCTCATTTGGGTGACATTTAATAATTCTATTAAATAATCTCTCATAAGTACTGGTATCTATAATTAATACAGCATTTGCTTAGTTGTCAACTCTTACTAAACTAATTTTTTTTTTTTGTCTATTTCTATTCTCCAACCACTTCCATTAAATCATGTGAAATTCACTCTTCCAAACTTTAATATTTGGCCCAAACTCATACTAAATAGGTTCTAAATTATCTACAAAGCTTTCTCAATTATTATACAAAAAAGCCAAAATATAAAATATATATTTTTCCAATCACTTCCAAACTTTCCTCATTAATTATAAGGTAGTTTATGCTTGTCTTTTGCATTATAATTTTCTGGCCATAATAACTGGATAAGTGTGCTATTATTTATTCCCTGATAAGAATCAAAGTTTATACACCATGTCTATTCAATTTCTCTGTTTACAAAGAATGGAAGTATTTGGAACACTAATCTGGTGATTTAAGATGGATTTTATCCTAGGGGACCTCTAGTTTAATGTGGGATCTCTCAGCAGGGACATCCAGTTTATTGAGAGATCTCTCAGTACCTCTAGCTTAATGTGGGATCTCTCAGTACCTCTAGCTTAATGTGGAATTTCTCAGTACCTCTAGCAGAATGTGGGATCACTCAGCAGGGATGTAGAAGTTTAAATACCGCGTACATAAGTGTACGCAGAAATACTCCGACACAAGCTCCGTGTCCCTCCCATATTCCCAAATGCACCAGCTTTGGATTCTCTATCGTCTTTTTTGCGCCATCGTAAACTCTGAGGTGGCTCAAAGGTGTGAAAGATATACTGTCTGCCCACAGATGAAAAAAGTTCTTTTGCACGGCGATACGGATTTTATGAGAATTCGGTGCTCTCTCTCAATTTCTGCGCAAGGGAAATAAAAGGAAAACTTCGCCCTGGATTCAGGCAGATCTTGGACCTACGTCAAGTGTATGGAGCCCTATCCACAAAAGAAACCGTTCGCCTGCTGCAAGAAAGGAACTTCTCAGGAAATTGGTCATTGCTGTCACGGTACTTGTAGGTGCCAAACTTCTCGCAGCCCCTGCCCCCTTTCAGAGTCTGAGGTTACACAGGACCTCCCTCTGCGGATTACCCTAGACGTAGCTAGGTAATCAGTTTTGGCTACCCACTCCAGGAGCCAAATAATCGGACAGGCACATTGAGGAAGAAGTCCGATTTGAGCCACCGTTTTGGCTCACCTTTGTGATCGGGCATAGGATCAGCATATCACCTGTCTGGGATTACCTTCTCATTCGGTAACCTCGGACAGCCGGACTAAATGCGATCATCGTCACCAGAAGATCTTCACCGTCACTCTCAAACACACTTATGAACTCAAAGGTATCGTTAAAGTGAACTATCCCCTCCCTAACTTCACTAGTTTATTTGTGAACTAGAATTCCCATCCCTGCTTATTTCAAATTCCTGTACATTAAAGATTATTTTTGTATCTGTGTGTTTAACTATTTTGGACGATCCTTTGGCAATTATTAAGCAATCCACTCGGCTTAAATCTCAATATTACACCGATCCATCCATGATTGGCTTTTACTGAGTGGGGACACACTCAGGGGATCATTATCTTAGTTTTGATAAAAAAGGGGACACACTGGGGTTATTCTTATTCACTGGAAGTGGCTAAGGTAGGTGTTTTGGATACACTTCACCTCGGTGCGGTAATAAAATATATGTCCAGGAAGTGGGACTGGGATTACCCATTCACTAAACCTCGACAAGGAAGATCCAAGTTTGTGGGATCTCTCAGTACCTCTAGCTTAATGTGGGATCTCTCAGTACTTCTAGCTTAATGTGGGATCTCTCAGTGGGGGACATCTAGCTTAATGTTCGATATCTCAGTGGAGACCTCTAGTTTAACATGGTATCTCTCAGTGGGGACATCCAGTTTAATGAGGATCTCTTAGTAGGGAACCTGAATTTAATGTGGGATCTCTCAGTGGGATAGTAGTTTAGGGTAGGGGGAAAACCTCTTCACTGGCAGGGTTTTTTTGGGGGGTTTTTTTACTACCTTCGGGTATGGAGTCCTTTTTTGATGCACCTTTCAAGAAAGAAAATGGAGAGTGGTAAGGTTCTGCACTGAATGAAATGTGTAGCAAATATTTCAACACAAAGATCTGCGTAAATAGACATAAAAGAGCGGGAAGAAGTTAAGAATAGGATTGATCTGCGCCTATCAATAAAGAATTGGGGGTGTAATTGATGTGACAACTGTAGGTGGTATGAGTACCAGACTATCCATTTATGTGATTGTCATGTGTAAAGTTAAATAAGTTGGAGCATGGATGAGAAGAGGTGAGGAAGGTGGAAAGAAAGGGAGAATCAAGAGAAACGTTGTTGAATCAGAGGTAAGAATATGTGAAAATGCATGAGTAGAGAGGAAGTTATGAACATAGGGATAATGCAAATATTGAACAAAAAGTGATAGTTTTAAAAAGGCTTAAGTGTGGGTGTGCTAGAAGTGGAAAGAGAAATCAAAATGCTGAATGGTAGAATGTCTAGTTGAGAGTAAAAAAAGGAACACATATTGCAAATAATTAATAATACAGATAAGAAAGTGAGGAAGATGCCAATGAATACATATAAGGAGAAAAGAGAAATGTGTGGTTAATTTAAGGAACAAATGAAATATTTGGAGAGAAGAAGAATGAGGATCTGGATAGGAAGAGGAAGCTTTTTTGGAAGTGAGGTATGAACATTGTGGATGAGAATGGAAGGGTATGAGGTCAAAAGTAGATGGTAAGAGTACTTTTTTCATAACAAGTTGCATAGGTACAATTTTTTTTTATCTTGTTTAAATCACAAGAGCAATGGAGGCTGCGGCATGAAAAAGTTTATAATAAAAAATCCATAAAGAAAGTAGTGAAGCTAGAAGGTAAAAATGTTTGAAGGATATATAAAGACACCCTCCTGCAGGCATTCAGGCCTGGGGGAGGCACATAATCCTCCAGATGTCATCTGACATCCCCTTGTTGCATAAAAGGATAGATAAGGAAAAGATGGGGGGGGGAAGGGGCAGAAAAAAAGCAAACACGTTAAAAACCACCACCACCTACCGCAAGAGGGGTGAACTCCTACCCCACCATGGATGAAAGCTGGCTGGAGCCTAGCCTGCAATATGATGATGGTGGAATGTATACAGAAATAACAGTATACCTCTTATTCTGCTGTGACAGTACTGCCACTAACCTGAAGAGGTATTTATTATCAGTAGAACAGGGACATCATGTGGGGTGTAAATTGCGCATTCTCTTGTTCAACTCCAATACCACAGTCGAAAAATCTATATACCCTGGGAGGGTGGGCAGAGGGCACACATCCAGCATGGTCTCTTACAGAGATTGTTAACAGAGAATGGGAAAAGACGAGTATCCACAGCTCCCAGTTGGCAGAGTCCACTGCAATTCCAATAAAGGAATATGCTTTCTATGCCTAGCTCGGGAGAGATGATGGGGGGGGTCTCAAAGAGAAGACTTGCACAGGAATGGCCATACACTTCCCAGAGGCTGTTGACTATAGAAGGCACTGTCGCCTTTGAAGACTTATTGGGGCTTTTATAAGGTCCTGCATCTCTGAGTTACCAAGTCTAGCCTTGGGTGGGGACAAACCTTAGAAATGGCTGAGGAGTGTCCAACATCCCCTTTGTGGGTTTTTGCCTAATGTATAACAACTCACTAGAGGCATGCAGCCCTTTTGCATTACAGGAAACTGTCACAACACAGGGAGTGGGGGGGGGAGCGCTTGGTTTAAGCCAGGATTCAGTGTAAGCCCTTTAAACCACCAGCTATAACGGAGGATCAACTGGTGGTGGGGGGAGGGGGCTGGAAGAATAAAACCTACAGAAGAGTTCCAAATAGGTACGGAAACAACCCTGCTCATAGACATGGAGGGGCCAGGAACTGAGAGTGCCTTATTTAAGTGGGAGGCATATGATGTTCCAAGTCCTGACAGGACCAAATCCTTAGCGTCCCAAAAAGAGTTGGTCTACAGTCTGAATGACCAGGACTTTCTGCAGGAGCTAAATGTTACATTGCTTTGTGGAAGCAGGGAATGACTCTCCACAATTAACACTGACTTCAGGTAAACCTGAGTTTGCATGCCTACATGAGAATTTGTGTGGCTGAATGGGTAGCAGTAGTAGGACCTCCTCAGCAGTGGCATAAATGCCTTAATGCAGTGGCTATAGCAACTGGCACACATTGCCTCAGGGAGTCTGTCACAATCGAATGTGATGATGAGTGTACATAGTAATAGTACAGTGGGCCATGTCTCCATTGGCAACAGTGAATTATGTGAATGTGTGTTATCTAGTGTTGGTTCTCTCTTCTTCCAATCATGTAGTAGACTCAGTTATGCATCATTTGTAAAGAAAGCCATACCAAAAATTTGGAAGAGGCAAGCTATGTTGTTTCAGATTCAAGCCAGGAGTTCCAATGCGAAGATTTCAGAATGTTTGGAGTTCAATTTGAGAAGGTGGTTGGTGCAGATCAGGAAAAAGTTGTGCAAGGGGGTAATTTCAAGGGCACAGCAACTCAAAAACCTCACTCTAAGCATTCTGATATGAAAAGAACCCCCATATTTTTTTTACAGGACAAGCATAAGGAATGTGCTACAAAGCTCGTCAACAAACTGAAACATCCCCTCAAGCCTAACATGCTTTGGTTCTTCTCAAACAAGAGGAATTTCTGCCAAGACCAGGTAGTGAACTCACAAAACAACTACAGCTTGCTGGACTATTATGCGTGAGATGCGGTTGAGAGAAACAATTAAGTTAAACCAAGATCAGCAGTTTTATCCAGTTAAGCAGAGGGACTGTCAAGAAGGCCTGCAGGAGGTTCCGACCCCACCTGGAGGGTGTGGTTGAATCTGATGGCAATTTCATTGAATAAAATGAATAGTACTGCAATCCTTCAAGGATTTAACATGTATTTTTGGTAAATATATATCTGTATAAATAGTTATTTCCTTTAATAGTAATGTTAGGTGACATTACCCACTGCACCATTTTGAGTTAGGTGGTATCAAGCCCTTCACCATTTCTCCTCACAAATTCATCTTTAACAACTCTTTGACCAGCCAGCTCTTCAGTGGTCTTTTAAGTAGTCCATGAGAGTGGTGTGTCACCTGCACCAGTAAGCCACTGAGTGTCAGAAGAGCAGCAATACTGGCTGCCTGTGAAGGGTGCATCACATTCATCAGAAGGCTCCTGTCTGAGAAATGGGTGATCTCTACCAATCAGACTAGCGAGTGCTACCTTCTGATGGAACATGTGGTCTTTGGCCAACACTCTGCTATCAGGGGAACTAATCACTAAGAAGCCTTTGAAGCAAGCAGGCTTGAAAACACCAGGGAGTCTCTCAAGGTTCCACTTGCTACAGTAGCAACATTGGTGATTGTCTTATTCTGGGTTTCACTGCCTGAGGGTCCTCCAGGGCTGGATGTGATAGTCTGGGCCTGGTTGCTTGTTGAAACATCAGCTGACCCATCTGGCCCTGGAGTTCTTTTGGACTTCTTTCTTTTTTTAAGGGTGGGGAGTAAACCTACCCCACTTCTCTCTGCCATCAAAAGGAATAACAAGGTCAGATGAACCAACCTCAGCCATGCCCTCAGAGTTGGGAGTTTTGGGCCAACGAGGGGAGGAGGTTCCTCCTCTCTTTGTGAGTCCTCAGGGGGCTGTAATACCTCAGGAGGACCTTGTAAAGGGGTGTACTCAGGTCAGTGTTATCTCTCACCGAACCTCCTCCACCCCCAAGGTATCGGGTATCACAACCAAGAGGTTCATGAGGTCTATGGCCCATCAATCTTTCCCCATTCAGCTTGCAATTTTTCATACAGTTGCTCTTTTATTTGATTTTATGTGCTACTTCTTATTGATTTTTCCAACCACTACCCACATGTGTACGTGGTGGCCACTCCATAAGGGTGATGATCCCCATTTCTCCAAACCAATTCTCGGTGTGGTGAATGTATGGCATGGGTCAATGACTTGCTGAAATATAGCTTCAATTCTGTGGGATGCAAATTCTGGATAGATGGCTCTAAAACTTGTGACAACCTGGTGGTAAAGTTGTGGACTTCATTCTCCACTGGCTCTAATTAAGACATGCAGCCCTATATCATGATAGAACCACATTCATGCTTCACCAGTTGGTACCACAGAACCAGGGAGAAATGCTTCTCCAACTCTTCATCACAAAGAGCAGAAAATCTGCAAAATGTTACAAAAATTATATATATATATATATATATATATATATATATATATATATATATATATATATATATATATATATATAATGTCATAGGTCAGATAGGCTTCACTGACCTTGGCTTGCCCTCCCTAGACAGTGGGGAAGAGGCGACAAGCAGACGCAGAGGAATGCCCCTTTTAAGTATGTGGGATATGGAAGTACATTTTCTATCATTGGCCGACTTAGTCAAATAGTTCAGTGGCTTTTTGTGTAGTTCTGGGATTTAAACAAGGGAAACAAAATAATCTTTACTATTATACAAAAAAATAAAAGAATAACAATAAATGATACATTATGGTAAAAACTAATCATTCTGCAAAAGAAAATGAATTTACAATGAATGCTTCAGCACAAGCTGTGAGTAGCACAATATTTACCCGAAATAAAATGGGAGGAGTTGATGAGGTGAAGCTTTGTAGTCGGAAAGCGTCACACCTCTTCAACGGTGATAGACAAAAATGTAATAGGCTTACAATTTTCCAAGAGGGAGGGGGGGCTTGAGTGATTGTTCAGGGAGTATCCTTGCAGAGCATGAATCTAAGCACGTTATTCCAGAATGTGTCCTTACGTCCTTGACTGCTGTAGCTCTGAACAACCAGTTTCTTGCCGGGGAGTCACTTGAAGTGGTGCGCCATGTCCTTAGCTGATTCCAATAAATCCTCTCAATTACTGCTTGGATACTGCCTGACTCCTGCTTTGTTTGTTCCTGTGCTGGGAAATATATACAACTTTGCCGGAAGTGATTTTGTTTGCCGTCAGAAACGAGTCTCACTCCATCTCAAAGGCGCAGTGGGCAAGGGCTTAGCACCCTCTCACTGATTTGGGTTCCGGGCTCCAGTTTGACTTGACTCACTCTGTTATCACCCTGGAAATTTAGTGAAAGATGCCGGTTTGTCTGTGTGACTCTCCCCCTCTCTCTGACACTCCCCATATATTGGCACTACAATTCCCATCAATATTCTATCCATATATCAATGCTTTATAAGAAGTTTAAAAGTTTGGAGATAATTGAAAGAAAATGACAAGAGAAAAAGTAAAATTACACATTATAAAGAATGGTAAAAAAAATATTAACTAAAGAGAAAAGTGATAGAAAAAGAAAATATTTACAATAACCTAATTTGTGAATAAGGAATTAAAGTATAAAAGAAATGATATAAAATTCAATCAAAAACAATGCTTCAAATAATTATTAGCAAGGAAACTTCAATGTACGCAGTGATGGTATGCAGGTAATATAGCAATGAGGGGTCATCATCACACTTAATCAGTCACACTTATCATTCATGCTAAGAGCAATCTAACAGTCCTAAAAAGAACTAACTAAACCTTCACTTTTGCCATTGCAGTACACATGACCATTTTCACACACTTGTAGGAGGGGGGGCTATATCTTACAATAGTAAGGAAAACTGCTATACTAACCACATATCGCCCGCCACTGCATACATTCCACCCATGGGTGAGTGGAAATGATCCAGTGTACTGCAATGGCAAAAGTGAGGATTAAAATAGCCAATTCATACAGTTATTTTATCTGTTAGATTGGTCTATTGGATACAGTCTCTCACTTGGCATGGATGAAGAGCGTCCCCAGGCACACCCAATGCAGTATGAAGGTGGATACTCATTGCTATAGTAACCGAACTTCAATTACACCATCCATCCCCTTTCAATCATAGATCACATTCTCAAAAGGATCAAATTTGCATAAATATAAAAAAAGACTAAATGGCAAGCCTGAGGGCACCAGGCATTTGATGCCAACCAACATGAAGTTGTGTCACTCTTGCTAGAATTAAATCTAGTACTTAAGAATTGGTAGTTCAACACCACTAGACTAAGTAGAGTTTGAACTAGTGTCGTTAATATATTCAACAAACAAGATATAATTACCTTCGACTTGAACTTTCACTATCACTACTCGACGATTTTCTGTGAGCTTTCTTCTCCTTTTCTCTGCTTTTTCTGTTTTCCTTTTCAGAACCACTTGAGGAGGCTGAATGACTCCGGCTAAGGATAGCCCTAGAAATGAGGTTGAATTTTAACGTATAAGATTTTAAAATAAAAAAACTACTATATAAATATTAAAAAACAAAAGCCTTAAGAATACGAGTGAATGAAAAAATGCGTAACAAATGTGTCGCCATTTGTTAAAAATACATTCATTGGACTGTTGAGAAGTGGAAAAAGTTTTATCCAGCGATGAGTCAACATTTTTAACATTCAGAAGGTGTCCTAAAAAGGTTCATTGGCCCATTGGCTCAAATAGAATGGACCCTAAATACACCCAAAAGACAATTTGAAACACCCTCCAAGTGTGATGATTTGAGGTTGTTCCAGTTTCCAAGGGAGAGGAAGTATACATTTCCTTCATGAGAACATAACTATGAATGGCGCACAGTATTTAGCCATGTTACAGGAGAAAATTCCAGTGGTAATGACAATCCAAGAGACATATTTAGGCATAATGGGGCACTTTGTCACAAAGCTAAAATTGTGATAAAATGGTTTACTGACAAATTTAATATTTTGGATTGGCCTGATAATAGCTCAGATCTCAATCCCATAGAAAATTTATGGCTAATAAATAAAAAATAAGGTTGAAAGCCAAGACCCTGACTGGGTCCATCAAAAAATTAAAAGAGGCCATCCTAAAGGTATGGTGCAACGAAATATCAGTGGAAGTCTGTTAAAACTTGATCAAAACATGCCAAAGCATCTACAAGTTATCAAATCCAAAGGAAAGATGACAAAATACTAATATAAGGTTAGTCAATATTAAACATTTTTTTTTATGTTCAAAACACAAATTTTGAGGGTGATCGGATACTTTTCGCAGGCACTGTAAGGCGAAGGTGAGCACTCCATCAAATAGCGGTGCATCCCACAAGTGTGTCCATTTCAGAGACGACAGAAAGAAACCTCAAGCCATTGCAGCATTGGGGGAGTAGGTCCAAGGAAACAGTCTCAGTGAAATGGCATGCAACTTTAAGTTTGCATAGAGTGTCTCTCATCTTCTTTGCCAAGCAGCCTGAAGGGCAGCACATACCCCTATCATATAATCAGTGTGAGGAAGAGTGAAACACTGGTCTCATCACTCAGTCCTCACAGGCTCTTTGGTATCCTTATCAGTGCGCTCATTCCCTGCTATTCCTAGATGTCCAGGAACCCAGCAGAAGATAATCTCAACATCCGCCTGGCTCACAAAAAAATGTGGTGTCACAGATATTGTGAACCAGGGGATGCAGAGATTCCAATGCCCCAAGAGCATTCAGGGCGCTTTGTGAGTTGCTATAAATCACAATGCAGTCTCCAAACCGGTCAAGGCATATTATCTCCCATACCGAGTGGTGTATTGTAACCAGTTGGGCTGTGAAGACAGACACAATGCCTGGTAGAGCCCCACTAACTTCAAACAGAGGGGATACAACGGGAAAACTGACCCCCTCTTGGGACTTGGAGCCATTTGTATACACTGGCACTGTTCCAGCTTGACAGGAAGTGTGTGCTCCAAGAAGGTTGAACGCAATACTCCAGGTGCTGTATATACTTTGGGAGCAGAGTGGTGATGACAAATAGCCAAAGGTGGTACCCTCGAGGGTAGCGTCCTGGGCAGAATCAGGGGTGCCACCAGCCCAAGAGCTATACAAAACTCTCAAAGGAGTTTCCTAGCCCTAAACCCAAAGGGCTCATGGTATGACTGGTGTCTCTCGGCTGTATAGGCAATGTTGAGATCATCTGCAGATGCAGAGAGAGAGTGGCATCTCTCCAACATTGACAGCTTTAGCCTATCAATTGGGGATGTACGGAAGGCACCGGTCACCGGGCAAAGGCTGGTGTGGTGGATCGAGTCCGCCTTCTGCAATACACGCTTGGCTGCGGGTGTATACAGTGGCGGCAACAAAAAAAGTGACATTGAATATCGCAACAGAAATCGATACACAAAATCGATTTCACGATTTTACTTGCCAACAAGCCAATGAAAAGGGGCAGGGCTTATGCCGCGAGTGGATGACTCTCCTGAGCTAAGACAACAGAACTGCGCTTTATTGGAACTCACTGTCTCGTTTGAGCTCGTACAGTGAGGTTTTAGTGTACAACGCTCCAGCGTGCTGATTTCCTGCATTCGTGCCTACATTTGACGTGCTATAACTTCTGTGCAAGTGGATACAATGGGGCGGAAAAAGCTTTCTAAGACAGAGAAAAGCCGTGCCTTGACCATATTAGAGCAAGGAAAGTCTTTTATTGATGTAGCAGCAGATTTCGTAACATCAAAAAATACGATTCATCGCCTAAAACGGGCAGCTGAGTTATTGCCACCAGGTAACATACCAAAGAGGAAGGAGGGCATTGATGCAGCTAGGAAGACATCTCCAAGGACTGATAATATCCTAAGGCGTGAAGTGATGCCAGACCCTTCTGTAACCTCCGCTCCAATCAAGAAAAAACACCCAGACCTCCTCCAGAATGTCGCCCTCAGGACCATCCATCATCGCTTAAAGATGGACCTAGGCCTACCGGCTCGCCGCGCTGCCAATAAGCCACTTCTTACTAAGGCTATGAAGATGCAAAGGCCTAATTTTTGCAAGAACTATAAACATTGGACAGCTGCCCATTGGAAGAAGGTCATGTTCAGAGATGAGAGCACCTTTAGGCTGGTCAGAGGAGAGTCAAAGATCGTGCTCGTCCCAGCAATGTGTCTCGGTATGACCCAAAATATACTGTGAAAACTGTGAAGCACCCTGATAGTGTGATGGTGTGGGGTGCCTTTAGTGGAAACAAGGGCAGAGGAGGTCTGTACTTCCTTCCCAAGAATGTAACCATGAGGGGGACTAACTATCTTGAAGTTTTCAGGGAGCACATGCTGCCATTTTGGGAAATTCATCAGTGTAAATTTTTCATGCATGATGGTGCCCCTGCTCACAGGTCCCAGTTAGTAAAAAGGTTCTTCAATGATAATAATATTAGTGATTCGGAGTGGCCTAGTCATTCCCAGGACCTAAATCATATTGAGAATGCTTGGAATCTCATGAAAACCAAAGTTCAAGAGACAACACCCGGCATCATCAAAGACCTGATAGAATCACTGAAGAAGATTTGGGTTACGATCGACCCCACCTACTTGGCAAACCTCGCTGAATCAATGCCCAATCGACTCAGAATGGTCATCAAGTGCAAGGGCAACATGACCAAGTATTAACTTTCATGAAATATTCATAATAAAATATGTAAGTTACATTTTTCTGTTTCATTTTTCCCGAATTGTCACATGTCACTTTTTTTGTTGCCGCCACTGTATAACTCAAATTTGTAGTCTAGCTTTGAACGAACAAGGAAACAATAAAAAAGTAAGGTAGTAGCCTGATCAGCACCCCAGGCGCTGAACATCATGGAACAAAGAATATCCAGGGAGTGGGTACAAGAGACCCTAAGTCTGCGCATATGAGCCTCCCAAATGAGGCATTGGTTAAATACAAAACCGAGGAAACCGTGAGAGTCCACAACTTCCAGGTGAACCCCATTTAGAAACAAGTCTAAGTCAGGGTGGAGCCGTGGATGGTGGCAGAAGTACACCACCTTAGTCTTGGCCAAGAAAAACCTAAGCCTGTGCGCTTTGGCATAGCGAGACACACCTTCAATGCCTGTTGGAATCAGCACTCCAGAGTTAGCATCTTGGCTGTGCCAAGAGAGATTGAAAGGTAATCCATGTAGAGTGTATTGCGAACATCTTCCAGCAGTACTGAGGTGATGCCGTTGATGCTCAGGGCAAAGAGTGTGACACTGATGAGATTTCCTTGCGGGACCCCCTTTTCTTCTCCTACAGGCTCCCCTCACCTGTAGGAGAAATCAATGATCTCGTAAAATTTCAGATATACAGATTGGGAGGCGTTCCCATGGCTCCCCATTGTGTGGAGAGTCCCATGCAGTATCATAGGCTTTCTCCAGATAGAAAAACAATGTGGCCTAGTGCTGTCTATGAAGGATGTCCTCGCATATGGCATTTTCCTGCCGGAGCTGATGTGAGGAAGCCAGATGGCCTCCGCTGTCCAGAAAAGAGCCTAATGAAACATTTACCAATTTCTCCACCAGCTTGCACATGCAGGAGGATATAGAGATTGGGCAGAAACAGGGCAGGGTAGAGTGATTTTTTTCCCGGTTTGTGAAAAGCAAGCACAGTAGAGATTTGCCAGGAGACTGGGAGGATACCGTCTACCCAGATCCTCTTGAAAAAATGTAAACTTGTCATTTAAGGGGTCTCCACCTCTGAAGGTAAAGTCCAGCTGTCATGGATGGCTGATTTGTGAATGGAGAGTATATTTGTGAGCCATTCTCCCCATTTTATCTGCTATGGATTTTTCACCACTTTGCCTTAGTCTTTCCTTTTACCCTACTTTTCTCATGCTCTACCTTGCGAGGTTCTCATATCCATATATAGATATAGTCTAAATTTTTTTCTCTTGCTGCAGGAGATATATATTTTGTCAATTCTCAAAGAGATATTAAAATGGATCTCATTTAATTTTTTTTGCTTAATCAGGCTAATTTGCGAAAATCTTTTGTCAAGGCTCAAAAGTCTTCATTTAATTTGCTACCAGCCTATTATTGTGGCCATCACCAACCCAGCCTTTGGCAGCTTTGTTTTTCTGGGTCAAGTTAGCTGACCTTGCTCCAGTTCTTGGGTATTTTTTGCAAGTCCCCTGGAGCTCATTCTTGACTTGCACCCCAAAATACTTCTGACCATTTAGGTCAATTTGGCTCCACCAGCTCAACCATTTGTGTAAGGGGGATGCCCCAATACACTAGAGTGGAAGTCAGAGCCAGTCCATCCGAAAGACATCTTATCCTCCCTTCAGAGAATTGAAGAAGACCAGATAATTTTTTCTACAGTCCAGAAATTGGAGTATCATCTGCAAGGCTGATATGGCCACTAAGATCTCCAATAGATATTTCTATCTTCTCATAGTCTGACCGCGATGTCTCAATTTTATTTATTTATATCTTAATTTGTTTTTGTATTTTTGTAAATATTGATTGTAAATGTTTCTTTGGGGAAAATACATTTAGGAAATAGGGTAGAGGTTGTGTATCTATCTCCTTTGATGCCAGAAGTTGACTTTTGCTTTCCCAATCATTTGAGTCCCCAACACTAGTGAAAGTGTGGCAGGTACATTGTATTCTACATTGTATTCTGTGACATCACGACCGGCAGGGCAGCATACCGGATAGAGAATGCGGTCATGAAGGACTTTGGGACTTTGCCACAGACACCGGGTCCGAGATTGTGGTCCCATTCTCCTGGAGAATGGGAGGAGGGTGCAGCGAGAACTTGCCATGAATCCTTTGACTCGCTTCTAAATCTGCTTGAGGGGTCTTCCCATTAAGTGAAATAATTCGGCCAGAGCGTATATAGCACATGTAGGCATACCACTTCTGTCTGAGGGCTGCCTCAAACTCGACTGATGACCACAGTAGTGGTTAGCATGTAAAACAGCCAGATGTTTTAGGAATAGTAGGTTGATGGAGAACTCAGCAGCATCATCCACCAACCTAAACTCCTGAAATGCGGACCATCATGCCTACAACAAGTACCACTGGGGTAGACTCTCAGGTGGCAGCAGCCTAGAAAAAATTATATTTGAATAGGAAAGTGATCACTTACATGAAGGTCATCAACTACCCCCCACCCCAAATCAGGCTGTGCATCCGGAGAGCTGTGGAGAGCACAAAGATAGATTGAGACAGAAAAATGAAGCGGTTCTCAGGCAGTGATATGTAAACTCATCCACATTTAGGACACCTATCTCCAGCTCATCAATTAGGTCAGCAAGGACCTGACCCCTGGGATTGATCGAGTAATCTCCACAAAGGGAGTGTCTACTGTTCAGATCACCAGCAAAAGAAAGGCTCGGCAGCCATGCAAAGACACAGCGGAACTCCCTCTTATTGAAGTCAGCTGACAGTGATGCCAGGTGTAAATGGTGCATCCTCCTGCCTGGCACCCATCCTGTGGTGATGGGCTCACAAAACCCTTATATCCCAGGAGGGTGGGAAAGTGACACATCACCAACATGGACTCCTGCAAAAAGATAGCTAAGGGAAAATGGGACAAGATGAGCCTACATAGCCTCTCCCAGTTGGCTTGGAGAACGCAGCAATTCCATAAAAGGAATATACCCTCCAGGCCAGGCCTGGAGATATGGGGTCCCTCTTCAGAGAAGACCCATATGCTTCGCAGTTGTAGAACTCTGGGGGCTGTTGGCCAGACAATATCTAAGAAAATTCTTTAGCTGTTATAGAATCACAAATCTAACAGTGATAAAATAGGGTCTATTAGATAGGAAGGGGTTTTGCATGAATGGACATAATCCTCTGGATGCATTTTATGTATATTGTAGATTAGATCTGACGAACTCCTGTTAAGGGTGACAATGTTGATGACTTTTCTCTGGTAAGAAATCTTTTGTGTTGACTGGAACAGGAGCTGAAAAGTGTAGGCCATGAATGGTCTTTTGCAGTCTCCTTCTTTTCTTATGTTCTTATCACTAGAGTTTGGAGAAATATCTAATAATTGGAAATTAGCAAATGTAGTCCCAATTTTTAAAAAGGGAAGTAAAGAGGACTCAAATAACTTTAGGCCGGTAAGCTTAACTTCTATCGTTTGTAAAATTCTTGAGAAGATAGTTAAAAAGGGAGATTTCTGACCATCTAGTGTGGTAGGTTAATAAATGATGCTCAGCATGGGTTTAGAAGAGGTAGATTGTGTTTAACAAATTTACTGGATTTTATGGATTATGTTACTAAACAATTAGATAAGTGAGAGAATATTGATGTGATTTACTTATATTTTAGCAAAGCTTTTGATAAGGTTCCACATAGGAGACTAGTTCACAAATTAATGGGATATGTGGTAAAGTTTTGAATTGAATAACTGAATGGCTGAAAGAGAGGAAACAGAGTTGTGCTGAATGGGGTGAGGTCACAGTGGAGGGACGTTATCAGTGGCATACCTCAGAGATCCATTCTAGGCCCTTTATTATTCATAGTTTATATAAATGATCTTGGGGAGGCTGTAAATAGCAAAGTGTCAATTTTTGCTCATGACAGTAAATTGGCAGCCGTAGTCAAAGAAGTTGAGGGTAGCTTTGAAGAGCAGAGTGACTTATGAAATGGATGGGCATTGGCTGAGCTCAGTAGAGGATGAACATAAGAAGAACATAAGAAAAGAAGGAGACTGCAAAAGACCATTCATGGCCTACACTTGGCAGCTCCTGTTCCATTCAACACACAAAAGATTTCTTACCAGAGAAAAGTCATCAACATTGTCACCCTTAACAGGAGTTCGTCAGATCTAATCTACAATATACATAAAATGCATCCAGAGGATTATGTCCATTCATGCAACCGCAAAATATAATCTTCCCACTCCTTAGAAAAATATATACATATGTACATAAAAAAAAGTCAGTCCCATCTAGCAGCTTCATCCATATATTTATCTAATCTATTCTTAAAACTACCCAGAGAGGAGGCTTCTATCACATGCCTAGTGAGCCTATTCCATTCATCTACCACACGATTTGTAAACCAATTCCTCCCAATCTCCTTCCTAAACCTATACTTATCAAGCTTAAACCCATTGCTACGTGTCCTGTGATGTTCACTAAGTATAAGAACCTTACCTAGATCCCCTTTATTATATCCTTTTACCCATTTGAAGACTTCAATCAATTCCCCTCTGACTCTTCTCCTTTCCAAAGTATGTAGATTTAGTTTTCTGAGCCTTTAACCATAAGGTAAGTTCCTTAGCCCACCAATCATCTTTGTCATCCTTCTCTGCACAGACTCAAGCATATCAATATCCTTCCTATAATATGGTGACCAAAATTGTACTGCATAGTCTAGATGAGGCCTAACTAGCGTCAGATATAGTTTAAGAATGACTTCAGCACTCTTATTGCTTACACTCCTCCAAATGAATCCCAATATTCTATTAGCTTTATTCTTAGCATTTAGGCATTGCTTTCTAGGACGAAGGTCTGAACTTACCAAAATACCCAAGTCCCTCTCACAATCGGTCCTCCCTAAAATTCTTCCATTTGATTTATAACTATTCAATGGATTATTTCTACCTATACTAAGTACACTACATTTGTCTATGTTAAACTTCATTTGCCATTTCTCTGCCCAATTGGACAGAATGGTCAATTCCTCCTGCATTACAACAGCATCATAATCAGCCCTAATGGCCCTACCTAGCTTAGTATCATCAGCAAATTTACTCAGGTCACTACTTATACCTATGTCAAGATCATTAATATAAATTAAGAATAGCAAGGGACCCAAAACAGATCCTTGCGGAACTCCACTGCTAACACACCCCTACTCAGATTTGACTCCAGCTATACTAATTCTTTGCTGTCTGTCACCAAGCCATGACTGAATCCACCTAAATATACTGCCATCGATCCTGTGTGCTTTAACTTTGCTCAGAAGTCGTAAGTGTGGCACTCCATCAAAAGCCTTACTAAAGTCCAAGTATAAAATATCATAGTTTTCATCATTATCTGCTGCTTCATACACCTTACTATAAAAAGACAGCAAATTAGTCAGACAGGATTTACCCTTACTAAAGCCATGCTGTGATTCTTTTATCAACTTATGCTTATCCAAGTGATCTCTAATATTCCTTGCTATAATAGATTCCATCATTTTCCCTACCACTGATGTCAAACTTACTGGTCTGTAATTAGACATATTTGTTTTATCCCCTTTCTTAAATATAGGTATCACATTGGCTTTCTTCCATGCCACTGGCACAATGCCA
Source organism: Ceratothoa steindachneri (assembly GCA_963969495.1). Classification (NCBI taxonomy): domain Eukaryota; kingdom Metazoa; phylum Arthropoda; class Malacostraca; order Isopoda; family Cymothoidae; genus Ceratothoa; species Ceratothoa steindachneri. Next base: position 160,993,669 of record OZ018330.1, on the reverse strand, counting down.
CTCTCCAATGATTTTCTAAAGATGCATGCTAGGGGCTCACTTAACACATCCTTACATTCTTTCAAAATTCTAGGAAAGAGCTCATCAGGACCGGGTGCTTTACTACTTTTGATTCTATCAATTTCCTTTGTCACTATCTCCTTTGTGATCAATATATCCTTTAATTTCTCTTCATCATTACCCCGAAAGATCATTGACACCTCAGGTATATTTAGAGTATCCTCCTGTGTAAATACTGAGAGAAAAAATTCATTTAGCATTCCAGCCATTGAGTCCCTATCACTCACTAATTGTCCATTGGAATCTATAAGTGGGCCTATTTTATCTCTAACCTTAGTTTTGTATAATTGATAAAAACTTTTAGGATCTTCCTTTGCCCTATTTGCCACTTTAATTTCATAATTTCTCCTTGCTACTCTAACTAACTTTTTAACATCTCTTGCTAGTTCATTATATCTCTGCCTTAAGTGATCCTCTCCATTTTTTATTTTCCTATAAATGCCCTTTTTAATGCCAATATAATGCTTAATTTTATCTGTCATCCATTTTGGGTCATTATTTTTAGTCCTAATCTCCTTATATGGAATGTTAATCATCTGACCTGTAATTAATTGCTCAATTATTCTTTCATACTCCTCTTCAATTGTAATCTCTTCCTCCTGGTGATTATTGTCTCCACTAACTGATATCATTGAATCTATTCCTGAATTGATTTCATTGCCTGGTTTCTGTACAACTGCCTCCAGGTAAGTCCTGAGCCCATTATAATTTGCTCTTCTAAAGTCAGGAATTTTAACATTGTTCATGCTACTATCAATACCATTCCATTTCATCTTGAATCTAATTTCACAATGGTCACTATTACCCAAATTTCCTCCAATCTCAGTATCCTTAATAACTTCTTCCCTATTTGTCAGAACTAAATCCAGTATATTATTACCTCTAGTGGGTTCGTTAATAATCTGCCTCAGAAAATTATCTTGGACAACATTCAAAAATTCCTCAGCCTCCTGATCACCCACAAGAGCTTCCCAGTCTATATTTCTGTAATTAAAATCGCCCATTATACACACATGCTTACTTCTACATGCCCGTTCAATCTCCTGCCACAGAAGATTTGAAGCTTCCTTACTAAGATTTGGTGGTCTGTATAATAATCCTATGACAAGCTTGTTTTTACCTTCCTTTACATTTAGCCATAATGACTCTGTGTTATCATCTAATTTAATTGTACTGTTTACACAACACTGGAGATTATCTTTAATATAAATAATAACCCCTCCTCCTCTCTTCCTATTCCTATCTGTATGGAACATGTTAAAGCCCTCAACCTCAGGTTTAAAGTGATTACCTGCCAAATCAAGCCATGACTCTGTTATCGCAATTATATCAAAATTCTCTTCACTTGCTAACACTCTTAAGAGATCTATCTTATTCCTTATACTCCGACCATTTGTGTAGTATATTTTTAAGGTTTTTTATTATTCCCATCTTCATTGCATTGTGCTTTTTTATTCCTAGTTATCTGCTCATTCACTTGTGCATTAGTCCCCCTATAACGCATCAGTATACCCTCTCCCCTAGCTATTCCTCTATCACTGCATCCCTTCCATTTCCTACACCTGCCCTCTATTCCTGTTATTCCCTTACCTCTAACAGCTTCTAGTTTCCCACCCGTAAGGACCTAATCACACTATCCAGCTCCCCCCATAGAACCTCAACACCTGCCCGACTAAGATGGAGCCCATCCATCGCATACAACCTCCTATTCCCATAAAACCCTCCCCAGACATCTACAAACACCAATCCTAGCTCCTCACACAGTCCTTTCACAAATTCATTCAAACCAATTGCACGCGACAACCATTCTACCCCCACATCCAATCTCGGAAGCACACCAGAAACAACACCTTTTACCCTGCTTTTACTCATCCTTTCAACTAACCTTTTATACTGCTCACGTAACTCACATGTACCCACCTTCTTTACATCATTCACTCCCACATGCGTAATCACAACTGCATCCCTCTCACACCCCGAAACCAGCCTATCATACCTCTCACAAACATCACTTACACCAGCACCCGGCAGACAAACTCTCATTCCCTTCCACTTGCTATCACTCAACTTCCTATCTAAATACCTAATCTGAGAGTCACCCATCACTAGCACCTCAGTCATTCTCCTATTCTGTCTTGGCCTAACATTACCCTCCCTCCTGCTCTCAGTCACACTACCACCCATCCTGCTTTCATCCACAATCACACCAGGCAAATCACTTTCACACTCTTCCTCTCTCAGGACATTGAATCTGTTAGTCAACCTAACAGGTTCTATGTCCCTCTCATTCACACACCTAACCTGTCCTAACTTATCTATCCTATCCATTTTCACCCACCATTCATCATCACTCACAACTTCCACACTGTTCCCAGTCCTAGCCCTATCTTCCACCCTCTTAGCACTAATCTCACCCTTCAATCGCACACTTGCATCTCTTCTCACCTCAAACACCAAATCATTCAACCTCTTACATTCCCCACTCAACCTCCTAACCTCCCCTTCCAGAAAACACACACGGCATTCAGTTACATTCCCTCTCCTTTCAACTCCACATGCATCACACACCACATACACACTACTTTCAAACGGCATGCTCTCACCATCTATACAAAAAGCCATACTCTCAGAAATTTACTAATGAAAAAGTTAACACTACCCAAAAAAAAATTCTTGCTCAGGATTGCTGCCAGTTATCTTCCCCAAAAGTATTAATCACTAATGTATTTATTATACAGTGATTGATGTATTAAATAAATACAAGAAAAATTACACACCCAAATCAGTATTATATCCCAATCTTACAATGAGAATCAGGAGCTCCTGTAAGACAACCTTCCAGAACAAAGCCAGACAGCCAACTGGACAACCTTCCAGAACAAACAAAGCCAGATCTAAGAGTAGTAATAGATAAGTCATTAAGGTTTTCTAAGCAGTGTATTGAAGCAAGAAATAGGGCAAATAGAGTGCTGGGTTTCATTAAGAGAAATGTCACTTACAAAAGTAAGGAGGTTATTCTTAAACTCTATAACTCTTATGTTAAGCCACATCTAGAATACTGTATACAGGCATGGTCCCCACATTTTAGACACGATATTAACCTTCTCAAGTCAGTGCAACGGAGGGCAACAAAGATTATTCCTTCCCTGAGGCACCTTGAATATATATATAGACTGAGGGTATTAAATATGTTCTCGTTCGAAAGGAGGTGTGTGTGAGAGGGGATATGATTGAGCTCTTTAAAAAATTTTCTGGGATAGATAAATTGGATGTTAGCAAGTTTTTTGTTAGATGATGGAAACTGGACTAGAGGTCACCACTTGAAAATTAAAAAGCAAGGATGTAGGTTGGATTTAAGAAAATATTTTTTCACCAATAGAGTGGTAGACTTCTGGAACGCATTGCCACGGAGGGTAGTAAGTAGTCCAAATTTAAATGTATTTAAGATTAGGTTAGATGAGTTTATAGGGAGGGAAGGTTGTGATGGTTCCTAAGTTTTGTATATATTAATATTGTTTGTATATATCTATAGCTGCATGATTTAGTTCTTGACAAGCCTTGATTGGTGATACCCTTGTTTCTGGACGCAATCCTCTGGATGTAGTTTTCCTGGGAGTTTGAGTGCCTTAAAAAAGAGGCCGTTTGACTTGGATGACCTATGATGAGCCCTTGTGGCTTTTGTCATCCATTATATTATATTGTGCGGGACTTTGATTTTGTCTTCCCCTGGTGATGGTGCTTTTTGTGGGTGGGTTTTGACGGATGCGGATGACCTTTGATAGGCCCTTGTGGCTTTTGTCATCCGTGAAATTATGTTATGTTATGTTAACCCCCCTATCCCTGAAGTACCTCTTCCAACCTGAATTACCTCACCTCTATTGCCTTGGAACCTATTTCTGTTATCTACTAAGTCTATTCTACTTTCAGTACTATAATGGGTAAACATGTAGACGAGCGGCCCAGCTGGGAAAAATTATTTTGTGTAAATATTATCTTTCACCCGTCTCTGTATATTCATGTGCGTTTGAGTTTTCTGACATCATACCCCACCCCAATCCCATATTATAATTCGCAAAACGATTAAAGGCGCTGACATGATGTAGTTAAAGCATTCACCTCGGTAAATGTCAGAACATTATAAAAATTAGGATTATATAGTGAGGTCTACGCATAGTGTTTAGCCCCCCACGAGCTGTCCCCTATAAATGTACTCCAAAAGCGTGAAACATTTTGGAACACAGACGAAATAGTACTGAGGGTATTAAATATGTTTTCATTTGAAAGAAGGTGTGTGAGGGGAGATATGATTGAGCTTTTTAAAATCTTTTCTGGGATGGATAAATTAGATTTCAGCAAGTTATTTGAGTTAGAAGGTAGTAATAGAACTAGAGGCCACCACTTAAAGATTAAAAAACAGAGGTGCAGACTGGATGTTAGAAAATATTTTTTCACTAACAGAGTGGTAGATTATTGGAATAGTTGGCCACCTGAGACTGTAGACAGCCCAAACTTGAATGTTTTCAAGCGCAGATTGGATGATTATATGGGGATGGAGGGTTAATTTCTTACTTTTTGGTATGTGGATATGTTTCTTGACTCATTCCTGTGGATGCAGTTTCTTTTTATTGTATATTTTGGGGGATTTTGATTTTGTTTTTGACAGACTCGTATGGAGGCTTTAAATTATATATTGTAGATGCATGGTTGGACATTCCTATGGATTGTTAAATTGTATATTGTAGCTGCATGATCTGACAAAATCCTATGGATGCATTATATGGGTGGGATTTGATGGATACGGATGACCTTTGATAGGCCCTTGTGGCTTTTGTCATCCGTTAAATTATGTTATGTTATGTTAAATTATGTTATCTTATCGGCCGGGCCGCTCGTCTACATATTTACCCTATAATGTCCTCTCATAATTGCCTGACCACTATTAGTATCTAGTTTCCCACCCGCAAAGACCTAATAACACGATCATACTCCTCCCACAACACAACTAGGTCTATCCTTAACTGAAAACAATTGATAGAATTTAAAAATATCAATGTAAAGCTTACATTTATGGGTGAGAAGATACGAAGATTTATCTGATAAAATTTAGGATAGTTATGGAACTACTGTAATAATAGCTAAAACCCGGCAATTATAGAACAGGGTAAAGTTGCGACAATCCCCCCTTTTTTCACGAATATATATGCTATTAAAAATGAGTTTAAGTTCGAAAGTATCGCCTTTGTATCGGCAAAATACCATTCGGTTTGACGTGAGGAAATCTTAAGTATTACTCGCCGAGAGTAATATCATAGGGGAGAAAACAATTTGTTTAATGCAATTATGTTGGATAGCATAAAAATGTATATAATAGCGTGTCATTAGAATTGTCTCCCCAGAAAACCTAGAGAAAGAAGTCGATAGAATAAATAAAATAGGGTTAATTTTGTGCTACCCTCTGTAGTTTCTCGTCAATCGTTTTTTGACCGCTCAGCGTTCCTATTATCAAACTAATATTAATATAACTAAGTTTCAGCCCCCAAACTTATTAGTTCTACACTATAACCATATTTTCATTAAATTACCGTCGGGGGGTGGGGGTAAAAAATTCACCACCAGCCCGAGCTAGCATTGTTTATTGGATAGACTGCAACAACCGCAAAAAATGTTATAAACAAACCGGGAAAGAACTAGATTTCCTGGCTATCCAACATCAAGCGTTTTTTATTTTACATATGTACAATCTTAACCATACAATAACTGGAATATTGCCAACCAGTCATAAAATGCAGTGATTATATTTCGAGAAATATATTGGAATGTATCTCCATTAACACGTTTCCAAATTTCAACCCATGACAGGTCCTGGTTTGTTCATGATTGACTCTATTATCACTAAATACATAAAATCTCAAATAAAGATGTTTCAGGATTTTGTATCCCTAATTAGGGTTCAGAGGTTGGTAGTCTAATCCCTCCCCTTCCACCATTTAAGGCAATGTATTTCCTGCCTCTTATTCATTCCTTGAAAATGTCTTTAAGAATAAAGACGAAAGCGCTCGGAATCGTTTTTTACTTTTCCTTTGTGGGTGCATCTGCATATATATATATATATATATATATATATATATATATATATATATATATATATATATATATATATATATATATATATATATATATATATGCAAATTTACCAAACACATTCATTTAAAAAAGAGATGAATACTGGACAGGTAATCCACCATCTACAAGATGGAATAAAAAAGATAGTCAGAAGAAGAGAGAGTTGCCAAAGGAAATTAATTAAGGCAAAATATACAATGGTTTTCAAAAAATTTGCATTCAAGAGAGACTGCTACCAAACTACACTAATACATATATATATATACCCCTCACTTCGAGGGGACTGGCCTCTTTTCTGTAATCTAGGTGCGAGGTGGAGCTAATAATCAGGAATATGTTCGTTAGTTCCTGTGTTGACTGTTGGGCGGAGTTACGAGAGGTATGTGCGTGTAATGAAACTACATACATTTTTCCCAATCTAGGCTGACACCCAATATCAATAAGACCGTTTGCATTTCACAGGTCTTGGACAATCTTAGCTGGTCAAAACACATACCACCCTGTATTTGCTCGGCTTACCCCTCTTATCTATCATTGAGATCGTTTCGTCTTACCGCTGTTTCCTAGCGTGCGTATGTTTGCGTAACCGCGTGGAAACTCTAGCTATCCGCTTGCTACCTCATGTTTCCATTAATAAATGTACAATTGGGATTTAAGTATTTCTCTCTAATTTACATTGTTCATTACTTATTACATTTGTCTTTAGTATCTAGCCTAGACATTAGGTAGGCCCGAAGAAGAAGTCCTTGTTATTACATATTTCATAGCATATTATCACAGTAATTAATGCGTGTCCTCAATTTAAGGATTTAATAGGTCCAACCGGGCGCTCATTTGTGTGGTTCCTCGCTGGGCCTATCTTATCTTGCAATTCGGGTGCCACAGGCCTACTTTACCTTGCAATTTGGGTGCTACAAAATTTTCCTTGTTATTGAACCTCTCCATGACTTTGTGTACGGTCATCTGGATGACCCTGAACCGTTTGGCGATGTCGGACTTGTTGCGGCCAGCGCACAGGAGAGTAGAGATCTCGATTCTTATGACTTCCATTTTGACACCCCTGCCTGTTTTAATAATACATATTAGAAAGGTAGACTGCTTGAAAGATTAAAGAGGCAACGGCAGGTGTAACATAACTTTTGCAAAACCCGGTATATTTCTTGGAACACCACTTTGAAACCTGAGTGAACGTTCGGAATTTGATCACTTCTGATACTTCGACCCTATATGAAATTAAAGCTATTGTTTCATTGTGATATTACGAATAACTATTGCAATTTTATGCATCACACTTGAACTATATAGTTATTACATATTAGATTGGATTAGATGTATCATTCTTACCTTTTCCTATTGTTAGAAGTCCACTCAACCTGATTTCTATCCCAGTGCATGTATCATTGAGATACCTGCCTTACTTTCATACAAGAGGCAAACATTTCAAGTAATAAAGTTTACTTGTTGTTTCGTGACTTTTATGGCTGTTCCACTGTTCTAGGCGTTCTTCTCTGGCAAGGCAACCATTACAGTCCTTAACGACTATATGCGGGTTTAAGAAGGCGACCAGGTCAGGATTTTTGCATGAATGGCTGGGGAAGACTTAGGTTTTGAAAGAAAAATCCAGGTGTGTAGAGCAATTTCAGTGCATGTAACAAGTCGTTTGCACATTGTTAAAAGTTTATGGGCGTCCAGTGATGCAGGGATTTGGTTCTTATTGCCAGCTGCTGACGATGTGGGTTTCTGCAATATAAGAGGAAGTAGAATTGGCTAGGGTTGAAGTGATAGGTAGACCGGCTAGATAAACGTTCCCTGGAACTACTGGATCATTTGTAATGCTAGTAGGAGAATAAGGAAATGTTCAGGGTAAACAGCCTCGATAAAAGCGGATTTTATGCGATCTAAAATACATTTCGTGCCGCACTACAGAACAAAGAATTTCAGCTTTCTAGATATTACGAGAAAGGGTCCGTCTAAAACAAATTGTAAGGACGACATCGCTGAGTCACAAAGCACAAGTATTTGGGAACAAGTTGATATTTCATTTGTCCTGAAAGGTTTCTGAATAGCAGGTAATCTTTGCGCAGTAGAGCGAATCTCAGGCATTCCCTGTACTAATTAGTGCACAGAGGGATCAAGATCGAAGAAATAATGTAGAGGTCGGTTAGAGGGAAAAAATGACTGGGAAAATGGAGTTGAGTACCTTAAACTAGCTCTTCTGCCGATCAAGTAGGTCTTTCAAAGACGAACGAATCCGAAGCAGGATCAAAGGAAGCTTGTCTATCCACCTAATATTGGGATCGTCATCGCCTTGGCATGGCGATCTAGACGTTCTACAACGCCTTGGCTTTGGGATTAGTAGATTGTAGTACGTATGCGGAATGAACCAATTACTAAAATGAGTAATTGGCAATAATGCATTTCGAATTGGCTCCCACGGTCGGTCATGATTGTGGAAGGTACACCAAAAAGAGAAACCCAAGCCAAGACGAAAGCTCGGGTGACGACGGAAGCTCCATTGCCAACAATAGAAATTACCTCTGGCCAATGTGTAACGCAGTCAACCATGGGGGAGGTAGGTGCAACCACTAGAATAAGAAAAAATGCCACTAGATCGACATCTACTGCGTAAAAACGTGCCAAATAAAACGGAAAAGGAGCCAGATGGGTTCTTGGTACGACGCTCGAACTTGGTACGCTGACATGACATGCATAAATGGGTCTATTTGGCCACGTTGGCGTTCATGCCTGTTTAAAAGAAACAGTGTGTAATGCGCTTACGTGTTTCTCGAACACCAGTCAAAAATTGACTTCTTAACCGCACAATTAGTATAGTGATATTGCAAATAATTCTCGATTTTACGAGGCGAGGGTAGAGTGGATAAAAAAAATTTCCATTCTCTTCGACTAGCAGGGATGACAATTAAAAAGACCCATCGAAAGAAAGTTTTTTTTTTAATCCCCCTTCTCCCCACTTGTCTCTGGAGTCAGACCAACATAAGTGAGTGTTTTGGTGGTTCTCCCTTGTATCCCTCCAGGATTTTTTTTTTCTAATTCATTGTAAATTATGTATTATCTTAAGTTTTTGTATTATAGGCAAAGAAAGGTCTCTCCTTTTTTCTTTTTTAAAAATATTT